>CM027404.1:145333940-145354624 GCA_015711505.1 Sylvilagus bachmani | reverse complement strand
ATGGCTTAGGAAACTGCCTGACAATAGGCTGTGATTGGTTGGGGCATAGACCGCCCCTTGACCAGATTGGCTGGTCTTGGCTATATAAGATGTTGTACCAACTGTAATAAACGAGTCTGCGGGCTGCTCGCCTCAAGCCTGCTTTCACCCGACTCCCGGGGTCTGTGTGTTGACTCCGCGCCTCTTGCCCCCACCACGCCGCTCCTCTCAGAAATGAATCCACTGCAACATTGTTGAGAAATCAACTGCAACATCGGGTGACCCCTCCCTGTGCCCCAGGGCCGCCGGCACTTCCGGAGGAAGCTGGAGCGCTGCCCGCGTGGCCAGTATGGGTCTGCTCTGCTCCCACATGTCTCAGTGCCTCTGGGGAGAATCGGGCTTCTCTGTCGCCGCCTTGAGACGGAAGCAACACGCTGCCCGGACACGCTGCCCGGCTCCTGCCTGAGGAGAGGAGGCAGCGCTGTCCCCGTGTGCTCTGCCCCGGGGGCCGCCCGCCCGTCTCCATCTGTCACTGCACTCAGCGGCCTGGCGCTGTCTCAGGGGCAGACTCTGTGTCACTGACCTCGGGCAGGGTCTGGGCACCGAGGGCAGATGAGTGTGGGTGCCTCCCAGGGAGCGGGCGGTGAGGGGCTGACCTCGGGACGCCACGAAGGAGACACGCAGCCCCCCAGTTGCTGGTCAAATGGGGTGAGGTTCCCCACCCCGCCCTCCGCTCACTCGCTCCTGCACGGGACGAGGAAGGAAGGGAGGACAATCTTCCCCTGGGAGTCCCTCGTCCCCCTGGGACACCACCGCCTCCTTGGGTGGGGCACGGCTGCCACAAGGCGTGGAACCCAAAGCCCTGCCCAGGCTTCCCGTGGGGCAATCCCTGCCCCAGGGAACCGTGGCGAGGTCAGCTGTGTGGACTAAGGACAGCGTCAGCCCTCCCAGCTGAGTTCAGTCCCGAGCAGGGAGCACCGAGCCCACGGCCCTGGATGGGAGCTCCAGGCCCCACTGCTCATCCTGGGCCGCAGCGGGCTCCCGAGGGGACTGGGGAATCCTAAGGGCAGAAGGCGGAGTCACGAGAGAGCTGGGGTGGGGGTGAGGAGACAGGGCCTGCGGGGGCTCCCGGAACCACAAGCCTCTCACAGGCCAGCCCCCGAGACCCACAGACCACAGCTCAGGACAGCACGGCAGTAGCCCAGGGCACTGGTGGCCCAGGTGCCGACTCGGCCCGACCTCTCCCAGTCCTGGGCCTCCAGGTCCAGCCACGGGAGAGGCCCTGGGACCCAGCCCAGGTCAGGCCCTAGCGAATTGCTCTGCGTGGCACTCTCTGCGCGCTGAACCCCTCCTGCTGGCCATGGCAGCCGAGCTCCACGGGGGGGAGGGGGGGGCCATGTCGGAGCAGCTGCCCACCCGTGCTACAGGGCAGCCGGCTCCCGGGGCCTCACAGGACGGCCCCTGCCACCACGGCACACGGTCGGGCTGCAAGGACCCTGGGGAGCAGTGGTCCCGTGAGCTCGGTGCCTGCTCTGGAACCCAGACTGGGAGCCAGTGCTCCTGACTGGGAGGGGAGAAGCCAGGCAGGGCCCGGGCAAGGGGGTGGGAACAACCCGGGACAAACAGGCCAGGGGACTCGGGGAGCTCACCCCCGTGGCCTCTGCCTGAGTGAGGGTGGCGCCCTCACCCTCCCCGCGGGCACTGAGGCCTTCGTGGGGGAGCCTGTCAAGGTCAAGGAGACACTGCCAAGGCCAAGTCCGTCAGGGGTCGGGTTGCAAGTCAGCTGCCTGAATGCCCCTTCTGTCGACCTCCCGGGAGCGTCAGGGCCAGGCCAGCATCGACCGGCCCCGCCGAGCGAGCACCGGGCACAGCGTCTTCGGTTGCACACGCACAGGCCCTGGGGCTTCTCGCATTGCTTTGATCTCTCACTTCCGGAGCGTCCGTCTTTCTGCGGATCGGCGTCTGATTCACCCCCGACCCTGCAACACCCAGCTCATGGCCTGGGCTCTCTGGGGGCTGCCGGGTAAGTGGCCGCTCCGGCAACTTCTGCTCCAGTAACGCTGAGAACCATGGCGGGGACGGGTCCCGGGTGTGCTGGTGACACCCTGGGTGATGACTCGGGGGCCCTGCCACTATTTCTGGTTGATACATGGAGCAGAGGGATGCTGAAGGGCTGCTGGGGTCTCACAGCCCAGTCGCTCAGCCTTGGAGCCTGGCGCTACAGAGAGGAAATTGTTGGGGCCCAGGACTCGGTGTGTGGCTGGAGGGAGGAGTCGGAACCCTAGGAACCCAAGGCGCTCGGGATCGCCCCGTGTAGACAGAGAATCGAGGCCCTGCTGGCTGAGCGACGGGGCCCACGCCTCCCTCGGCAGTGAGCAGGGTCCCGCCTCCTGCACGTGTGGTCCGGTAGCGCCGGGCCCGGGGTTCCTGGTCGCTGAGAACCCAGAAACTCAGGAAGGTCCTCGGGCCCAGCCGGGCCCCCTGCCACTCATGCTGCTAGAACTGGGGGTCCCGTGGGGTGGCCCGGACCCCCAGACGAGGCTGGGTTTCTGCCATGGCTGAGAGATAGGTGACACACAGGTGCATGGCCAGCTACGCGGCTCCTATGGCTGGGACGGAGGCCCCTGCCGCTGTCCAGGGGGCTCATACCCCAGGGACCAGCCTGGCCGCACCTTGGAGCAGACACTGCGCTGGGGGAGGCTCTGGCCACGCCGAGAGAGAAGGGGAGACGGACAGGCTGGCCTTCCCCGAGGGCCAGTGCTGCATCACGTGGGCACTCCAAGGCACCTGGTTCTTACTCAGGTAGCCACGTGCCCTGCCAAATAGTGGGGCGAGCTGGAGAGTGGACGCTGGGGTCTCCGCGGGTGCCCACCAGCAGGGGGCTCCCACCTGAGGGGCTGTCACCACTCTCTCCACCCCCGCCCTGCTCACCTGCCCGACCCCGGCGCCAGGTGCCCCTCAGGTGATTTGATGAGGTTTCCAGCAGCAGCCCAGTGAGCAGGCAGCGCCGGGGGCTCACCTGCTGGCACAGGTGAGCAGGTGCACCCAGGCCGTCCCAAGGCTGCCTTGACGCTTCGCCCTGTGGCGGGCAATGTGCTGACCTCACCTCCCATGTCGACACCTCTCACGGCAGTGGCCTTGCCCAGGCGGCAGTCTGGCCGCAAAGAGGCTTCATGACCATCGAGCCCTCTCTCCAGGGCCTCTCTCCATCCCTTGGCAAAGCTGGTCCAGGGCCTCTGACGGCCAGGGATGGTCAGTTTGACAAGGACACAGGGGCCCTGTGCCACCTGCTCTGCCCTCCACCTGAACCTGCAGTCACAGACCACAGGGATGGGGAGGGGCCACTGGGATAGGCGGGGCCAGTGTTGTTCCCAGAGGTCTGGTGCCCACCTGTGCATCTCACCCCATCGAGGGGCTCCTGAAGCCCAGGCCCCCCCGCGCACGAGTCACAGTTCCTGCTGGCCATGGGCCAGGGTTTCCAGGCTGTGTTTGCCCAGTGAGGGAGGGGACGGAGGGAGTGGACCCCCGGCCCAGGAGGGAGCGCGGGGGTGCAGGCCCCTCTAGAGTGACGGGCGAGGTGCCTGAGGGCTCCTCTCGCCCCGGGCCCACCTCCCTCCCAGAGGCTGTGTGGTCCTCAGAAAGAGGGGACCTGTTGCCCACAGCCTCACCGGGCTCCTCCCCTGCGCACCCCTCGGCATCCACCTGGGGCGGGGCCTCTCTCGGGAGCAGGGACGTGGGTGTCAGATTGGAGCGCACCCAGGTGCCCGGGTCCCCGGGGTGCCTGAGGCAGGGGACTGGGGGCGCTGGCCGGTGTCCAGGTGGCACAGGGAGCGGCCAGGGGTTCCCTGAGGCACCCCAGTGCACCACGATGCAGTCCATTCTTGTTTCTGGAGGTCCAAGTCGTCTGAGGTGCGCCCTGAGTGCCCATACAGCTTGGCCAGAGGCCCACGGAGGGCGAGGGCAGCTGCGTTCCCCCTGGACCCCGCAGCCTGGGCTGCCGCTGGACTGAGTCCTTACCCCGGGGGTGTGGCTGGGCCTGGGAGGCTGGGACAGGAGGCTGGTCCCCAGGGCATGGCACGGCTGGAGCCAGACGCGAGGAAGCAAAGACCCAGCCCCGTGGGTGCAGCCGGGGCTCCCTGGGGGAGTGGAGGTCGTGCTTGGGGCAGCTCCCCCACCTGCGTGGGTGATGCTCGGGGCAGCGTCCCTGGGTGAGGAACCCACGGCACGGTCCACAGGGCCCGCATTGCCGGACTGTGCTCCCCGCCCACACAGGCTGAGTGCCACACTCCTCTCTCTCTCCCCCTCTCTCTCGGAGAGATGTGGCCCTGGCTGGGGCCGTGGTCACGTGTGTGTGTGTGTGTGTGTGTTTGTTTTGGCATAATGGCCTCAGGATTGGGGGTCGGGGCCTCGGTGGACCCTCTTAGCTGCCTCTCCCCTCCCACCCTTGGCAGGCAAGTGGCTCTGTGCCAATTCTCTGCCATGCTGACTGCAGGGGCTCTGTGCCCCACCTTTCTTGGTCGTGGGGTCAACCTCACCCTACTCATCTCAAAACCCCCCTGCTCCCTGACACCCTGTTCTCCAGGTGCCCCCCCCCAATCTGGGCAGGACCCCGGAGGGCTGAGAGCCGTCTCCAGCTTCTATGGCTCCAGATCTGGGGTGGGAGACCCCCCGACACTGGCGGGAGTCCCTGGCTGCCTGGTCATGTGTGGCACCGTCCCCCAGGAAGGAGGGCTGCCCGCCTGGGGATCCAGGGCTGGGGTCTTAATGGGAGGTGTCCCAGCAGGAACTGGAGAACGAGACCCCCCGAGCTGTAGGGGGAGACCCCAGCCACCCCTGCAAATGCCCATTCTCTCTCAGCACATACCCGGTGCAGCAGGATCAGAGGCAGCTAACGAGAGGCTGGCCAGGGTTCGAGCCCGGATCTGATTGGTTCCTAAATAGACACCCCCCCCCCCAGCCAAGGCCTCTTGGAAACTTCCTGGGGGGGGGCTCCGTCTCCCGCTCTGAGCTCTGCTGCTGAGGCTGGGGACGCCACAAGAGTCTTCTACAGCACGGGTTCAAGTTCAGGGCTGCACGGGGAGGGCGGCTGCTCTCAAGTGTGGCTGCCGAGGAGGGTGCACGCAGTCCCGCCCAGCTCCTCAGCCATCCCCTGTCTTGGGGCCGGGTACAGGGGCGTCAGCCCAGCTTGGACAACTGGACGTGACTGAGGCCACAACGAGAAGAAGCTTGGGCGGGGTCCCCCAGCCTGTCTTGCTTCTCGGGGAGCCCTGTGGGGCCTCAGTCCAGCTTCCAGGCGCCAGGGGTAGGGGAGCTGGGGGTGGGGGAATCCAGTTCCTGGAACAGGCATGGGTGTGGGCGCCGTTCACAGCCCTGTAGCAGCCACCCCGCACCCTGGAGCAGGTGCCCCGGCCTCACAGCCAAGTGTGGGAAGGGGGCGAGCTGTGGCCACGCCGGCAGGGGGCGGAGCTGGCGCCCAGCAGGTGCCCAGCATAGGCTCACGCCTGGTGTCCCCCTTGGGTGGGCTGCCCGTGGGCTGTGTGTCCGCCCCGGTGTTTTGTGGAAACCTACGCTCGGTCCGGGCGGGACGGTTGAATGGGAGTTGAGTTGGTGGGGAGCTGGCCGCCAGCCCCGAGTTCTCAGGGGGGAAGGAGCCGCGATGCCCACATGTTCGCCCTGCTCCTCTCCGGTGTGGCCTGCGTGCCCGAGGGGACCTCCCTGTGTGTCTGCAGAAGCTGCCCGTCCCTGGGCGCCGCCTTGGACCCCATGCCCAACCTCTGCGCAGAGGCCTCTGCCACGGACTCTCCACCTGCCCGAACCAGGTGAGAAGGTGATGGACCAGCTGCGTCCACATGGCTGGGCCACGTCCACACAGCTGGGGCTGCGTCAACACAGCTGGGCTGTGTCCACACAGCTGGGCTGCGTCCACACGGCTGGGGCTGCGTCAACACAGCTGGGCCGTGTCCACACGACTGGGCCACGTCCACACGGCTGGGGCTGTGTTAACACAGCTGGGCCGTGTCCACACGGCTGGGCTGCGTCCACACGGCTGGGCTGCATCCACAGGGCTTGGGCCGCGTCCACAGGGCTGGAGCTGGGCTGCGTCCACACGGCTGGGGCTGCGTCCAGGCCCTCCGGGCACAGCTGGCAGGTTGGAGCCCTTGGTACCTGCGCGGGAAGAGACCCCGAATTCCCTGCTCGCTCCAGGAGTCCCGCTCGGGAACAGCACACTCCTCCCTGGAGAGTGGGCCCTGGCACGTGGCCTTGGCTCCCTGGGCCCTCTGCTTGGACAAAGGACATGGGAGGGGGACCCTGGCAGGTTGATGCTCACTGCCCACGGGCCCCCTGCATGGGGCGTGGCCCGTCACTCTCCTGCCGAAGCTGAGGGCCCAGAGACGTGGTGTTCCGAGCAGAGCCCCAGGCCCCCGGAGGACATGATACAGGTGGCTCTCCCGGGCCCGCAGCCCATCCTGCGTCCCGCATGCTCACGCACACGGCAGAGAAGTGTCTCTTGGAGCCCCCCCAGGGCTCGCCTCCTGGCCACAGCGGCGAGCAGGGCGGGCGCCCTTCCCAGCCTGTCCTTGAAATCACACGCTAGCTCCTGGGCCGGTGCCGGGCTGCCACGACCCATGCGTGGTGCGATGGCCTCTCATGGCCGCCTCGCACCGCAGCCCCCTGTGGGCACCGCTCTGCGTGCAGGAGCCGGGGGCTTGGGTAGTTAAATGACCCGCTCTGCTCACGGCACTGACCAATGCCCGAGCTGGATGCCAACTGTAGTCGGGCGCCCGAGGCCTTGCTGGGCCCGAGGCCACCCTGCCTCCCTCCAGCCTCTGACGCTAGGTGGCAGCTGCTCCCGACCCAGGGGACCCAAGTTGCCACCCACCACCCTCCCGTCTCCCGGCGTGCGACACTTCCTGCTCCCAGCAAAGGAGACACTTCCCGTTCTGTGATGGTGCCCTGGGGGTCCCGGCCACGCTGATGTCCCCACGGTCAGGACCTCCCACTGCCCTGTGAGCCCAGGGAACATGGGGCATCAGCGCAGGGGGGACAGGGGTCCCAGGGCCACGAGGGCTGCAGGCTGGGGAGCCTTGTGTACTCCTGTGTCTGCTGAATTTCATACCAAGTGTGTTTGTGGAATCCAGATTACACTGTTGAAAATGTTTGATTTTCCAGGGCCAAGGCCACTGGATCCTGGCAGACCTGGGCCTGGACTGAGACTCCTAAATGCCTGTGCTGCAGGGTAAGGAGGTGGCGTGTGCCAGGCGCAGCCAGGGGAGAGCACTGGTGAGCAGGTGTGCAGGGGTGAGGTGAGCAGGTGTGTAAGGGTGAGGTGAGCAGGTGTGCAGGGGTGAGGTGAGCAGGTGTGTGAGGGTGAGGTGAGCAGGTGTGCAGGGGTGAGGTGAGCAGGTGTCAGGCACACAGGTGCACAGGTGAGCAGGGGTCAGCTGCGCAGGTGTGCGTCTGGCCCCTTCCCAGCCCTGTCGCCGCAGGCAGTGACCTCACCCTGCTGAACCTCAGTTCATCGTCTGCAATCAGGATTCACCCTGCAGGGATGGTGTGAGGGGCGGACACATGATGGCACAAACCCCCGAGCGGCGGGGTCTTCCGAGCCCACCCCGCACCCGGACGTGAGAGGGGGAGTTCAGAAGCCCCGGGCCTGGAGGCTCTGGACAGTGGTTGGGGGAGGAGCCCGGGGGTGGGGCCGCCTCCGAGGCCCCCCAGGCTGACTCCAGCCCTCTGGGCCCATGCACCTGCCGAGGGCTGCTCCAGCACCCTCCTGGGAGACGTCTCCCCAGGACACGGCCTGCGCGACCCATGCCTGGGGCCCTGGGGGCGTCTCTGGGCGTCACCTGGACCCAAGAAAGGTTCCATGTGGAGGGCACCGGATGGTTCCAATTCCATTAAGTGCCACTTAATTATTAAGAAATTAACGAGGCTTCACGAGCATGTAGGACACGTGTGATTACATAGACACTTGGAGTCAGTAAATATCTTTGGAGAACCAATTAGTGCTTAATTAGGGGCTGCTTCCGACAGCAGCCCACGTGCGCCTCACGCACCACCGGCCAGACACCATCACAGCTGCGCAGGCCGCAGGAACCCGGCCCTGGCCCTTGTCGCCCCCTGCCGGGCTTCCTCCAGCCCTGGCCACACCCCAGCTCGAGCCCCTGGACCCCAATGGTCGCCACCTTCAGAAGCCTGCAGGGTGCCGGGCAGAGTCGCCGGATTTTCTGCCCTCTGCTGCGTGGCTGTCCTCTCGCCTGCCTGGTCCTGCCGGCTCTGTCTCGCCCGGACCCCTGCAAAGCTGTGACACTCACGGACCGTGGTCACCTGCATCCTGTGTCCTCGGGAAGCCAGGAGCCAGGCCACACCCTAAGGAGCTCTGGGCCTGGTGGGGGTCCTCCCACCTGTCTCCGGCTGACCACTGAGGAGCCCAGCTACTGGGGAGGCCGGGGCCCACCCAGCGTGGGCTGGAGACCCCCGTGAGCCTGGCTCTGGGAGCCCACGTTCTCAGTGGCCCCTGCACCCCCCTGCATGGCCGTCAGGGGTTTGTGTGTGTGGAACGTGGCCCTGGCATCTCCCCGGAGACTCCCGTTTGGGTAGTCCCTAGCGGGTCATGGGGCGGCGTGAGGGGCGTGAGGAGCAGGGGCTGTGGGGAGCAAGCCACCCCTCCCTTTGTAAATCTGCTCTGCCTGGCTGTCACTTACGCACAATAAAACGCGCCGATTACCGCCGCTTGATGAGCTGTGACAAGAGGATTACCTGGCCATCAGCCAGGGAGCTCGCCCCTCCCCCGCACTCTGCTGGAACATGGCTCCGCCCCTCGGGCCTCTGTGTGCAGCTTCATGGCCATGGCCAGCAGGGTGCCGGGGGGGGGGCACTGTCACAGCTGGGCCCCAAGGCTGCCTCCTGGCCGTTTCCTGTAAGAGGGAGAGGAAGGGACACCCGTGAGCTCCTGGCTCTCCCCGTGTGTCGTCCTGTGCCATCGCGGGCCTCTGCGGACAAGAAAGGCGCCACCGGGTGTGGCCCTGCAGCCTGGGGCAGGATCGGGAGTCCGGACTCCTGTCCTGCTCGGCAGCGGGCCAGGCTGAGAGCCCCAGAGGCCAGCAACAGAGGGTGGACTCCGGCGGCCCCACCCGAGGGCCTCTCCTAGCATCGGTGCTGACGGGCGCCTGGGTGGGTGTGGGTGTGGGGAGACCCCCGGGGGAGACTGGGCAACAGCAGGTGCCAGGTGCTCGGGTCAAGGTTGGCACATGCAGCCCTCAGCCGGCGCCTCTGCCCTGGGCGCCCGGTCCCTCGGAGCTCTCCCTCGGGGAGGCGGTGGGGGTTCGAAGACCCCCATCTTCCCGTCACGACGGAGGTGGAAGAAGTGGGTGTGGGGACAGAGACCATGACAGCCGGAGACCAGGGGGACGACAATGCAGACACACGGTCCCCAGGGCCAGGGACCTCGGCACACAGACGCCACAATGGACGGAGCCACGGTGGACGCGACACACGAACAGAAGCCACGAGGGGCAGAAGCCACGATGGCCAGGACCTGCTGTGACCACGAGGGACAGTAACCATGAGAGAGGGGACCACGACCACCATTTTGCAAGCACACAATGGAAGCCAAAGCGCCCTGAGTGTGTTAGCCGGGGCTCTGTGGGTCAGCGAGGGGCTGGGGACACACAGGGCCCCAGAACCCCAGCGGAGGAGAGGGCCTCACCGTGCCCGGCCTCTGCCTCCCCTCCCTGCACCTGTTTCCCATCCTCACACAGACCCACAGGCACTGGGGTGTCCCTCCCACTAGTCCTTCCTCCCAGCTGCTCGCTGGCTCGCCCCCTCCTGCCTCAGACCAGCAGAAGGCAAAGCCTGTGTCCCCCCCACCTGGTTCCCCGAGCCGAGATGGGCCCCAGACCCTGCTGGACGGAAGGTCAGGCAGGGGCGGGAGGGAAGCTCTCGAGGCTGGGCGGGGCCCGTGGCACGGCTGGGCAGGGCCACACCCATGGGGCTCACCCCGACTCGCTGTGGGCAGACCTGGCCGTGTGTCAGGAGACCGGCCAGGGGCGCAGGACGGCCGCTCACACGGGCCAGGGGCGGCTGGCCCGGCCCTCACTCCCCGGCGCTCACGTGGTCACAGGAAGGAGTTAAGCGCCTGTGTGATTATTCAGCGCTTGGCTAATTAGATTTTAATAAAGCATTTCACACTGTAGGTTGTGGCGCTGTGAGGAGAATTTAAATGGGCTTCTCCGGCAAGCCAGGCCGGCCCTGCCAGCTGACCAGGGGCTGTCGGCGCTGCGAGAGCCCAGCTGGGCGTGGGGCACAGGGCCTCCTGCCCCATGCTCCACCGGCCTCGGCTCTGGAGCCCTGGGCCACCTTCGGCTGGGCTCCTGAGACGTCCAGCCCTCCCAGGCCCAGACAGAGGTCCAGGCCACACAGCTGCAGGCAGAGGAAGTGGGACGCCCCCGGGGGCTCTGCCGCCCCGCCCCGTCCCTGCCGCTGGGAGCACAGAGACCCCTGGCCCCGTAGCGCCGAGAGCATCCAGCAGGTGCCCTGGATTTCACAGCAGGGGGACGGGGTGGGGTGGTGGGGGTATTTGGACGAAGATCCCAGGGTGACGAGGCGTTAGCGTGCACAGGCCGAGGCAGTTGGCGAAGGAGGGGCAGGTGCGCTGTCCAAGGTCCTCCCCTGCAGGTCGGGGCCCACAGGGATTCCTGCGGCCGGGCATCCTGGCAGCCACCGATCACTGGGTGCTGGGAATGACAGCCCCGAGCCCCTCTCCCCTTGCTCCGAAGGGTGGGACGACTCCAACTCCCCTTCCTCCTCCAGGCAGCCCTCCCAGATCTTCCTCTCGCCCCAGGAGAGGGCAGATGGTTTGGGAAGGTGGCCGCTGGTGGCCTCTTTCTGTCCATCCATCCTGTGCCCAGTCTGGCCAGCTCCCGGGCCCCAGGAGTCATCGGTGCGTTTTCTGGGTGGAGCGTGGTTAGGCCCCCCCGATTCTGGTTGTGACTCCAGAGCCGGCCCCTCTGCTGGGTGACCTGCGTGGCAGCCACCTCTCAGAGGGCCTGAGGGGCCGTGGGCAGAGCTGGGCGTGCACGTGGGCTGAGACGTGGAGTCTGCGTGTCCACACAGGGCGTGGCCATGGTGCAGCAGGGGCTGGGTGGAGATGCTGTGAGGAGAGCCCGTGCCCCCGCCGACCACCCCGCAAATGTCTCTGCTCCCAGCGAAGGCAGAGCCTGTGTGCGGCTGCCGAGGGGACGCCCGGCAATAACCAGAAACCGGGGCACCAGCTATGGTCAGCCCTCACGGAGGAGGCACTGGAACCGTTCACTCTGGACACAGCGGCTGGCCAGGCCCACACTGACCACCCATCCGGCCGCCCTAGCCCCCGGCCCAGGCAGGGGACCCTGCCGCTCGTGAGTGGGCAGGGCGGGGCTTCTGTCCTCGAGTGCACTGACTCGGTTGAAGCCAGCCCTCCAGTTCCCTGCCTGGGGGCAGCCGCCAGCTCCCCCTGGCCCTGGGCACCCCACTGGGCCTCAGCCAGTGGCCCCCCTCCCCTGCAGGGCCTCTCCAGGCTGGAGGATGGAGCTGCAGCACCCGGGGTGCCCGGGACCCAGGCCCTCCTCCCCAGAGCCGGGGCACCCACTGAACCCCACAACCCCACTCCCCGCTCACCCCTGCAGCCACCGCCTGTGGAAAGATAGCAACCAGCAGGACCTCCCGCAGCCTCAGGGCTGCTCCAGTTCCTGCTGTCACTGCCTGCGTTCCCAACACCACTGAAAGCTGGAGTTTCTGGGGCAGGAATGTGAGGCCCAAGGTCCTGCCTCCACCCTTGCTTCCAGTCTGCGTCCCCCAGGAGGCTTCCCGACTTCAGCTCCGGCGACTTCTCCCTCTCAAGGGGGACGAACAGGTGCGCTGTCCAAGGTCCTGCCGTGGCGAGACCGGCCCTGGCCACTGCCCTCCGAGGCCACCTGTGGGGAGACTACAGGCAGCCCGCAGCCACGGCCAAGCTTGCCCGCCAGTAAGTCAGACGGCCCCGACTCCTTCAGCCACACCTCCGCTGCAGGTGGGCCCACAGGGGAGCCGGGGTCTGGGCCACGGTGCCCTCGGCCCCCAGTGGTGGCGCCCAGGCTGCCTGCTGTCATCTAGTGGACGACGCTGCTGGTCCCGCCCACCCCTGTGGCTTCCATGGGCTGCAGACTTGGCTGGCCATGTTTCCTGCCACTGCTCCCTGCAGATCTGCAGTGCCTGGGACCCATGGGCTCCTGGGGTCCCGCGCGGACGCCCTGGGCTGCTACTTGGTTTCCAGTTCACCTTCACCGCGGGCCGGGGGCCTGCTTGGCCTGGACCTGTCGGTGCCGGTCGTTGGCACCTGTTCATGGGCCTGGAGAAGCACCAGGGCCACGATGTTGCCGACGGGCACCGGGTCAGTGTCCACACTCGCCTTGCACTGGGGCCGCCCCGCCCTGGCGTCCTCCCGGCTCTCCTGTCACGCACAGGGACCCCACGTATCCGGCGTGAGCCGTGGCTGCCTGTGGTGGCCCCTGCCAGTTGGAGACCTGCATTCAAAGTCCTGTCACTGGGCGCCTGCTGTCCAGGGGACCCCTCCGCTCCCACGCACCCCATCCGCCCAGTGCCCCCGGGCACTGCTCTGGCCCCTGGTGTCCCCAGGCGTGGACTCTGTGGTCCACACTGCTCTCCCGGAGGTGGGGGACTACATTTGGTTCTCACTGCGGGGCTCAGCCTGCTGCCTGTCTGGTGCCGTGGGGTCGGTCGGCCACCTCCTCCATTGGTCCACCTCCTCCGTCTGACCACCTCCTCCATCTGACTACCTCTTCCATCTGACCCCTCCTCCATCTGACCCCTCCTCCATCTGACCCCCTCCTCTGTTTGACCCCCTCCTCCGTCTGACCCCTCCTCCGTCTGGCCAGTGCCTTCCGTCTGCCTAGCTTTGTGTTTTTTTTCTTTGCTTTTTCAATGCTTTTTCCAAAGTCTATTAATTTTTATCACCAAGAATTTCAAGGACGTTTAAACGGAGGTGTAATTAAATCTATTTCACGATTCCCTTTCTTTGCTCTGTTGACTTATTTATGTCTCTTGAAAAAAAACACTAGTGGTTGCCCAACATGGACACAATTATTTATTTTCATTTTTCACAATTTGGAAAAGTGGCAGAGGGGGAGAGAGAGAGAGAAACAGAGAGACAGAGACAGAGAGGTGGAGAGACAGAGACAGAGAGACAGAGAGAGGCAGAGAGACAGAGACAGAGAGACAGAGAGAGAGACAGACTGATCCTCCACCAGCTGCTTCACTCCCTAGATCTCCACAAGGCCAGGGCTGGGTCAGACTGAAGCCAGGAACCAGGAATGCCCTCCATGTTTCTCTCTCTCTCTCTCTCTGTCTCTCTCTCTCTCTGTCTCTCTCTCTCTAAGGAAGCACTGGGGTAGAAATCTACTTGGTTTATCTGCCAAAATACAGAAAATTGCAGAGAACAGTCCAGGAGGAGACCCCATGACCCCTGAACTCCGAGGACGGGAGCCTTCCTAGCGTTCAAGTTCACCTGTTGAGAGGACCAACCCTGCCTCCCGGGGTCCGTGGGTATGGCGTGTATCCCACAGACATGACATGCGTGTGCATGCCAGAGAGCAGCCCCCTAAGTCCTCCCATGGACTCAGCACCCCCCAGACCTCAGTGGACGGCAGCCATGCCTCACCCCGGCCCCCGGCGCAGGCTGGAGTCTTCCTGGCTGGATGAAGTGTCCCCCTCCTGCAGCCTCCCCAAGACTTTCCACTTTCCATGGGAGGACCTGGTCTTGTCCCTGCCCCGCCCCCTTCTCACCCCACCCAGGACCCACTCCGTCCTCTGACTCTGCCTGACCGGCCGCCTCCCCGATCCCCTGGGCTGCCGGGCCCTCTGTCGCCCTCCTGGAACCTGAGGACCCGTGTGCCGGCCGTCCAGTCTCCCTGCACGCAGCTGCAGCTGCCACGCCCCATGGGAGCCGCCTTGGGGTGCACCCTGGGGTCTGCACAAGACCTCATCAAGCTCTCTGCTCCCTCTAGCATAGCGCCCACCAAGGCCAACCACCCTCGGGCCGTGTGCAGCACTGGAGCGTGGTGGCCACGCCGTGGAAGCTCCCAAGGCAGCCCCCTGCCCGCCTTCCCTTCCTGAAGGGGCCTTTGTCTGAGCTCCTGTGGATACGCATCCTTTTATTATAAAATTAATGCATGCTCATTGCACAAATCCAAGCGACATGCATGTCGCTAATCCCACGCTCCGGCAGTCTCTGTCGCAGGTGGAGGGCGCACGGCTCTGCGGTGTGGCTGCCCCCCCGGCAGGCTGCACGCGGCTCAGGCCCCCAGGCTCCTCCCCCCTTTGTTATTTTTGTACTGAGAACACTTGGGAAGATCGTCCCTCCAAGTGGCTTTTTAGCACAGGACCACAGCTGTTCCCTGAGCTGCAAGCTTCGCACCCTTCCCCGCCCAGACCCCAGCCCGGCCCCAGCCCGCCCCCTTGGCTGCCCCGTCCCACTGCCCGGCCTTGTCTTGGAGCGCGGCTGCCCCCTTGGCGTGGAGTCCCCAGGCTGCCCCGTGCTCCCCGTGTGCGAGTGCCGCCTTCCCTGCCCTGTGTCTCTGCAGCACGAGGCTGAGTCCACGGTGCTGCCCCAGCCGGCCCAGGCCTCAGTGCCGTGGAGTGGCCCAGCGCCGGGGCTCCTTTCTGTGGGTGAGGGCTGGAGGCCGGTTCCACCCTGGCTGCACCTGCTTGCCCTCCCGGCAGCGGCGTGCCGGGACCGTGCGCCTCCATGCATTCCTCACTCCCGGCCACCCCAGCAGGTGCGAGAGCGGCCTCTAGGCTTCGGGTCTGCCTCCGGATGATCAGCGAGCTGGAGCTGGGGTGCCTGTGGGCATTGCTACATGTGCTTCGCAACAGTGTCCACCCCGTCTAGTGTCGGTTTCTCCATCTGGTTACCTGCGGAGCTTTGTATTTTTGTGGGAGTTCCTTGTCTGCTTCCTCCCAGCCCTGGGAGGCCGCTTCCTTTTTAGCTGGAGGCTGATCTCTAGCTCATCTTTGCCGTGGGGTCATACCAGAGATCGCCACCCAGCCCCCGTCCTGCTCGGGGTCCCGGGGCATTGGACCACTGCTGTGACGCCTCGGCTCCCGTGTGCGTGGGCAGGAGGGGCCTCCCTGGGGGTCCGGTTCTCTCCCCACAGCCGTGCAGGGGCCCCGCTCATTGGTGCCTTGTTGGCAGTCAGCTGCCGGCTCACCCCTGGGCCTGCCCCTCCCTCGGGGGCTGTGCCTGTCTGGCCCCTCCCTCAGGGCTGTGCCTGTCTGGATGCCAGCACCAGCAGTTCCAGCTGTGGTTATCCAATGAAACTTGAAACCGGGAAGGAAGAGGCCCCAGCTTGGTTCTTCCTCAAAAGCGCTTTGGCTATCTGGGATCTTCCATGGTCTGTACAGGTTTAGAATTGTTTTTGTTTGTTTGTTTCTTTGTTTGTTTCTTTAATAAATGCCATTGCTGGGTGGTGCTGTGGCGTAGGGGTAAAGCCGCTGTCTGTGACACTAGCATCCAGTATCAGTGCTGGTTCAAGTCCCGGCTGCTCCACTTCCGATCCAGCTCCCTGCTAATGCGCCTGGGAGAGCAGCAGAGAGGATGGCCCAAGTGCCTGGGCCCCTGCACCCGTGTGGGAGACTCGGAAGAAGCTCCTGGCTCCTGGCTTCAGCCTGGCCCAGCCCTGGTTGTTAGGGCCATTTGAGGAGTGAACCAGCAGATGGAAGATTCTCTCTCTCTCTCTCTCTCCTCTCTCTTTCTCTCCCTCTCTCTTTCTCTCCCTCTCTCTCATTCCACCTTTCAAAGAAATAAAATAAATCTTTTTTTAAAAATGCCATTGGGGTTTTGCTAGGGCTTCCCTCTGCCTCGAATCTCCCTATTGCTTTGGGCAGTGCGGCCATTGTATAAGAACTCCCTTCTCATCCCTGCGCAGAGGAAAATCAATGAGTTTCCCAAGGACCCCTCCCCTGAGGCTGGAGTTCCCCAGCGCGCGGGTGTGGGGGGCGGGGGTGCTACCTGGGGCCACGCCTTCTGGCCTCAGAGCAGCTCACGCCCAGGCAGGTGGGGGCGCCCTGTGGACCCGTCACCGGCTGTGCCCCGTCCACAGGGGTGTCTCGCCCAGTGTTCAGCCTCAGGAGGCGCTGGGGCTCAGAGGCTCACACGAAGGGGCGGATGGGATGCTGAGTGGGTTTGGTTTGAACTCACTTCTGTCTTCCTGCAGCGCCCTGGGCGCGGGGCCTCACTCGGGGCTGGCAGGGCTGGCGGGGCCCGCGAGGATCCTACAGCCCCTGGTCCCTGCCCCGTAGGAGAAGCGCCAGTGGCCCGGCTCCCGAGAGCAGAGCAGCAAGGCAGCCTTGGGCCAGCCCCACCTGACATTTAGATCAGGGAGCTGGGGTTCTCCACCGCCCCAGGGTCCCCCACCAACGCAGCGCGATCCTGCGGCACAGAACTGCTGAGAAGCCAGGCAGGCAGGGGTGAGGGCCGGGGGACCCTGCCCTCCCGCAGCCCAGGGCAGGCGTCCGAGGATGCAAAGGGCGCTCAGTGGGGCTACAGCATTCAGGGCCAAACAGCACCAGGCCACTTCTCCTTGGCCAGTCTGGTCCCTGCCGGCTGGCGTCCTGCGGTTTCCTTGTCTGGTGTGGGCAGCTCGCGGGGGGCAAAGCCGAGGACCTGTGCAGGGCCTGGCTCTGCTGCTTCCCTCCGCTGGGCGGTGGCCCCTAGGGCTGCGCACTGCCTCCCCCCACTGCCTTGACCTCCCGCACCTGGGGACTCAGCCAACTCTGGACAGAACGCTGAGGGCTGTGGGCCGGGTCTTGGCTGCTGCGGGGGGGTGGGGGAGCTCCTGTGAGGCCTGAGGGGCACCAGGTGACAGGGAAGCCCTGCCCCCCCCACCTGGGCAGGGAGTGTGGGCCACTTTCTCACAGGGCATGGCCAGGGCTGGGGTCTCTCCCCCTCCCCTGCACCCTCGGAGTGTGTCTGCATCCTGTGTCCTTGTCCCATGAGGACCCCAGGCTGACCGACCGAGGCCCGCCCACATGACCTTTCACCTCCATCACCTTTCTAAGGCCGGGTCTCCAGCACCAGCTGCTCTGAGGCCGGGGGTGTGGCTCCCGGCGCCACTCACAGGGGAGCTGCTCCCACCCGGTGGGGCCTGAGGAGCATCCGGGTCCCAGCACTGAGGGGGGACGGGGCTGGGGGCATGGAGCTGGGGCAGCCGGGGCACTCTGGTGGGCCGGAGCTGGGGCAGCCTGGGGGAGGCCAGGGCACGAGGCCCAGGCCCGGCGCTGCTCGGTGCCGAGGGGGCCAGGGCGGTGCCTGGAGGAGAGGAGTTGCAGGCCGGAAGGGGCCGCAGGGTGGGGGATAGACTCCAGGTCGCAGAGCGCAGAGCCTGGTCCGGCAGGCTGTGGGCTCTCAGAGGAGTTGGTGGAGGCCTGGGGCGGCACCGCCGGCTCCCACCTGGAGCTCCAGCAGGGCCGACGCCTTGGAGCCACACGGATGCCGACGGCCACAGCTGCACGTGCCGGCTGCGTGGGTCCTGCCTGAGCCTGCGGCTGCCCCGATGTCAAACTGCTCCTCCCCGCCTCTCCCGTGTCACTCTTCCCCCCTCCGCCCCTCCTTCCCGCCTTTCCGGCTGCCACTGCACACAGAGCATTGCCACGTGAACCGCTGACCTGCTCAGTCCACAGGCGCTAAACTCCGTGGCCCTGGGCAGCCGGCACCTCTCTCTGTTCCCAGCACCTCCTCATCTTCTCAGACAGACACTCCCTCCCTCGCTCCTCCCCTCCGCCAGCCCCAGCTGCCGCCGTCCTGTCCCTGTGAGTGGGCTCACGGCCCTCGGTCACGTGGCCTCCCGCTACCCACGGGCAGCCTGGCTCGGCGCCCCCTTACTGGCCACAGCCCTCGAAAGCCCCCAGTGTGCTAATCCCCCAGCAGGTGGCCTGCACACGTGGGCGTGGACACGTCAGGCTCCACCCCCTGGCCACGGGCTCCTTCCACTGTTCTCCCGCACCGCATCCACTGGTGACTGAGCTGGCCAGGCCGGCGGTGGCTTCTAGCCCCACACCCATGCAGGCTGAGCCACCGTGTGCCCACTGTTGGACGTCACCACGACCCCTAGGCCGGCTGCGTTCCCAGATCCTTGGGTGGACGTGCGGGCCCACCCCGCACGGGCGGCCACTGGTCCACGTCGTGTGGCGCGCGTCGCCCCCGTGGCCCTGGCCTCCTCCGTGCGTGCTCTGGCACCGCTGCCTCCTGGCGCGCGGCGCATCTTTTCACGCGTCTTGCTCATTTCTCGGCGTGTGGCTGAGCATTCCCCTGATCTGTCTGTGCTAATAAGAAGCAGGTGGCGTGTTGCCTGCCACCCGGACGTGGGGGAGGGGAGCGGTCATGCGGCTGGCTGTGGGCCGGCCTCCCCGCTGGGCAGGGCCCAGGAAACCCCCTCACTTCTCAGAGCGGGGCCGCCCCCAGCCCCAGGACCCCGCAGCCGGCCCGGGCTCCCTCCTGGGACCACCAAGGCGGCTGTGCTGTCTCCAGCAGCCCTGGCTGCTCAGGCCAGACACTGCCCGTGACCTGTGACCTTCCCTCTGCGCCCCGGCCCTGTCCCGCACCACCCTCTCCCCTGCCGGATCTGGGCCCTGGCTCCTGTCCTCCTGTGTGGTCTGCGATACCTCCTGGGGTCTCCGAGGTCCCGGTGGTCCTGGGGCCGCGCCCTGTGCCCACCTTGTGCTCGGCCCCCAGCAGGTGCCCCCGGAACCCTGAGCTGGCCCAGGGCCTGGCCAGGCTCTGCCCACTCTGTCCATTGTCCCATGCAGTTGGGCCTGCCACACAGAGAGGCCAGTCCTGAGGCCCCTCCAGGCTCACAGGCGGGGCCCTGGAGGCCAGGCTGGCCCCTGCTCCGCTCTGGGCCCCGCGGATGGAGGAGGAGGGGCCCTTCTCGTCCTCACCCTGGGACTCCCCTCTGGGGCCACCGCCCCTCCCGCACCCCCTCCCATGTCAGCTTCCCCTTCATGCCTTCCCTCACCCAACTCCAGCCTCCGAGACGGCTAAGAGCACTGCCTGTCCGTGCTGCTCCCAGACACTGCCACCAGCACACTCTACCAACACGTGCCAACATGTGCCACCAGCACATGCCACCCACATGCACATGCTACCAACACGTGCCACCAGCACATGCTACCAACACGTGCCACCAGCACATGCTACCAACCCCCAGCAGGTGCAGCTTCCGTGGTCCTGCCGAATGCGAGGTTTCTGACACTCGGCCGTCTGTACCGGCAGCTCCGTCCTGTTAGGAAATGGCTCTCACTCAGGTCTTGAAATTGTCCCCGAAGAACAGAGCAGGTGCCGGGGCGGGGGTGGGGGGGCAGCCTCCAGGCCTCAGGAAATTAAGAATGAGCGGGAGAGGCGAGGCGGTGGGCAGGGGACAGGAGCACAGGTGGGCAGGGCCGTGAGGACATGGCCCCCCCACGGCAGAGCCCACGCCCGGCTCTGGTCACTGAGGGCCGGGCTCTGCCTCCCTGCTGTGAGCCTGCCCGTGCACCCAAGGCGCAGGCGGGGGCAGGGCTGCGCTCCACCACCTCCACGGGGCTGGGTCGTGCGCCTTTCAAATCCGCAGGCCTGGGACTGGCGCTGATTGGTTTTCAAAGACTCCTAGGGTGTTCATTTCCCACCCAAATGAGGTTCACATTGGGAGCTGGCGATGCAGATAGCGCTCCCCTCCCACTCCTACTGTCTCTCCCTCCCCTCCCCTCCCCTCCCCCTCTCCTCCCCCCTCCTCCCCCTCTCCCTCTCACTTCCCCCCTCCTCCTCCTCCCCCTCTGTATCCCCCTCCCTCTCCCTCCTCCTCCCCCTCCCCCACAGTCCCTCAGGTCCTCCGGAAGGCGATGCTGCCACCAACCCGCATCTCCCTGTCACTCACTGTTGCTCACTGTCACTCTAGCCATGGCCGGTTTTCCTCTCTCCTCCCCAGTGGCACTGCCTGGTGCTGGGCGCCGGGGTCACCAGCCCGGTCGTCTTGGGCACCGCAGCCCATGGCTCCAGAAGCTGGGGTAGCTGGGCTGGCTGAGACGGCCTCCGCGGAGTCTCCCCTGGGACTTTGGACACGCGGAACGCACGCGTGGCCGGGGCCGGGCCGGGGCCGGGGGTTCCCACAGCAGCAGTGCCTTCCTGCCCCCCTCACGGGAACCTGTGGCACTGGGGCCGGCCACCTGCTGGCTGTGGACATCTCTGTGTCCCTGTATCCGCCCTGACCCTGGGTGGGAAAAGCCGGGTCGTTCTGGGTCCCGCTCTCCAGCTCCGTGGGGTGGAGGAGAGCCGGGGCCGGATCAGACGTGTCAGGAGCCATTCTAGCCGGCTGGGGCCCGGCGGGCTCTGGTGCCTGTGCCGCCCCCCGCCACACTCGCCGACGCCTCTCTGTGTGGCAGAATCCTGCCCCTGCCAGCTCAAACCAGCCTGAGGCCCGGCCTCAGAGCGTCCCTCGGGCTCAGGGAGTCCGCAGGGCCCTGCCTCAGTTTCCCCTTCCCCAGTCACGGCTTGGAGAGCGGGCGAGGGTGCAGCGGTGGCAGCCGTGAGGCCTGCCTTGGTTCTCTGTTGCCCTGAAAACCGCAGGCGGCCACGTTGCGCATCTTTCCCGGAGCCTTCTGGTGAGTCTGCCCCTCCCCCCCCCCCCCCCCCCCCC
>CM027404.1:145290172-145333440 GCA_015711505.1 Sylvilagus bachmani | reverse complement strand
CACTCCAGGGCCGGTGCATGCCCTGGGCAGGGCGGGGGGGGGACGTCGTCGCTCCAGAGGCCAGTGCGTGCCCTGGGCGGGGGGGGGGGACGTCGTCGCTCCAGAGGCCAGTGCGTGCCCTGGGGGGAGGGGGGGGACGTCGTTGCTCCAGAGGCCAGTGCGTGCCCTGGGCAGGGGGGGGGACGTTCCTCCAGGGCCGGTGCATGCCCTGGGCGGGGGGGGGGGGGACATCACTCCAGGGCCGGTGAATGCCCTGGGGGGAGGTTGCTCCAGAAGCTGGTGCGTGCCCTGGGCCTCACCTGCCGTCTAAGCAGGGAGTTGGCCAGGCTCTGTGCCCAGGCAGGGCTGCGGGGCAGCGATTAAAAGCGTCAGGCAAGGGCTCGTGACAGTGGCCGAGTCCTCGAACACCCACCCCTTGGGCTGCGGGGACGGCGCTGGCAGCGGCGGGAGGCCCGAGTCGGGCTGTGCAGAAGACACGGACGGTCAGGTGTTCTGCTTGTCGACCAGATCGGAGAGCAGGGGTCGCATTGTCCCAGGGCTCACGGCCATCGGGCGGTGGGACGTGTCCCCTGATGGCCTGGCCGGCCCACAGCTCCCTCCCGGCTCTGGGGGTAGGCACTGGGCCGGGAGCCAGACCCTGCCTGCCCTGCCTTCTCCTGGGGCTGCCCTGGACCCTCCATCTCCACACCCACATGTGTGACCCCTCCCCAGCGGGGTGTAGGTCTACAGCTGCAGCCCGTGCCACCCACCCTTGCTCCCAACTCGCGGGCCGGGAGCCACCTCCTGCCCCTGTGCAAGGCAGCCGGGCTCTGTCGGGCTCCGCGGCCCCAGCAGGAGCCAGTGAGCCTCCAGCGCCTGCTGGTGCAGAGCCCACAGCCCCCAACACGGACGCTCAGGCCGGGAGCTGCCGTCTGCCCTGCCCCGAGCGCGAGCCCTGCAGGGGCAGGTGGGGGTGCACCCAGCCCACAGGAGAGGGTCCCGGCGTGCACTGCCGCGTGGGGCTGGCTGGGCACTGACGCAGGGCACGCCCCTCCCTCTCTGGGCTCCGGGCTCTGGACCGCTTGCCCAGGTTCTCATGTGGGTTTGAGATGGACAGTGGGGCTGAAGATGGACACGCAGAGACCCCAGCTAGGAGCACAGGGTTGGTTCCGGAGGGTGCCGGGGCGGGCACAGCCTGGTCGGCTCCGAAGGGGACAACGACAGGAGCGCTCTGCTGGGCTCCAGGAGGGGAGGCGGAGCTGTCTGCCCCCCACCCACCAGAAGCCTCAGTTTCCCCGGATGCTGCCTGCCCCAGCTGGGCAGGAGGTCCTTCCACGGAGTCCCGGGCACTGGCCCAACACGTGTCCACCGAGCCCAGACCAGGACCCTGCACACAGGGTCTCTCGGAACTGCCCTGGGCCCGGCCGCCTCCAGCAGCAGCAGACGGCACCTGCCCGAGGCAGACGGCAGAGCCAAGTGCTTGGCACGGGCTCCGGGAGCCTGCCGCGGTGACCGAGGGCTTTGTCCTGGCTCCTGTCATCCGTGGTGGCCTGTGATGCGTTTGGGCAGCCACGGAGCCTCCACGCTGTCGCGCTTCTCACCTCCTGCTCTGGCCGCCATCTGGAAAGTGATTGTCACGTCAAGCCCCAGGCCCCTGACAGCCGCCAGGAGTCACACACAGAGAGGCCCTTCTGGAACCTTCTGGAACCTTCTGGAATGAGGGGCTGGGCAGGGCCGGGCAGAGGCTGGTCGGGAACCCAGACCAGCTCAGGAGCCACTACCCCGCCCCATCTTGCTTCTTGGTCTTCTGAGCTGGGCACCCTGGGTGGCCAATCCAGCTGCCTCCCAGCCAGCCCTCCCTACAGTGCCTCAGGGCAGGGCTGGGCCTTGATGGGCAGGCGGGGGCAGAGCAGGGGGATGCTGGCCGCAGGGGTCCCATGCCAGTGTGTGAGCCTTTGCCACAGCGGGGGTGGGTGTGAGCGAGGCGAGGGGCTCAGCTGTGCGGCGATGGCCGGGGTAGAGGTAGAGCCGTCCAGGCCAGTGAGGCCTGGGCAAGCTCTGGGAGTGGCCAGGGGGCTGGGAGGCGCAGGTGTCTGTGGGTGGAGACCCCCAGCGCGACTGCGCCATGTGTGGTCTCCCTGGGGCAGCCCGGTGGGCACCTGCCCTGGACAGCAGCAGCTCAGGGAGGCCCAGCTCTGTCCTGGGGGCTTCGGGAGGCCCCTCCCCTGTCCCTGTCCCGGCCCAGTCCCAGGCGGGGCGGCCCCTCCCCCTCCTCACGCGCGGCTCAGCCCGATTCCCTCCTGCTCGCCCCGTTCTGCGGCATAGCTGCTGCTCCCCCACGGGGCTCCGTGCTCGGAGCTCAGGCCCTGGAAGGCAGGACAGCGGTGCTGGTCAGTCTGGTGTGCATGGCCGTGGCAGGCGTCCACGAGGGGCCGGCCCCGCCTCCCTGTCCCCCTGCCCGGGCTCTATGTCTGCTCCATGGACCCCTCCTTGGCTCCTGGTCCTGCCTGAGCCGCACACAGGGGGACTGGCCTCCTGCTGTCTCCATGGTGAGCCCCCTCCGTGGCTCCGAGACCCCAGCCCCAGGCATGGGCCACAGGGTCCTGCCTCGGGGGCCCCGTCCCTGAGAGGTGCAGAAGCATGCTATGGGGCTGGACCTCTGCAGAGTGGGCGTGGGCTCCACAGGGTCCTGCTTCGGGGGCCCCGTCCCTGAGAGGTGCAGAAGCGTGCTGTGGGGCTGGGCCTCTGCAGAGTGGGCGTGGGCTCCACAGGGCCTGCTTGGTTCACGCTTGGGGCTGGAACCAGAAGTCACCCCCACGCCCAGCAGGACTGCGGGGCCCTGGGCTTCAGCTGGGCCGGGCCGGCCCTGCAGGTGGGGGCACCAGAGAGAGGCGGGGCTGAGCCGGCCCAGCCCGGCCACACCCTTCACCGACGTGCACGAGGGAGTATGCACACACGCAATGCACACATGCATGGCAACTGCTCCTACATGTACATGAGCACACATGCATGGACACGTGCGCACGCGGTGGCCCTCATGGCAGACCCCGGGGGCAGCATGGCCTCTTCCCGGCCCCTCCCGCAGGAGCCTGGCCCCTGAAGCCCTGAGCTGGCCCGCTGGCTGATGAGAGGCCATGGGCACCAGTGCGTGAGGGCCACTTCCTCCCGTTACGCTGGGCGACGGGGACCGTGGCGGGTGCTGACCTGAGGGCCCACGGGAGGGTGGGGGCCGCCGCTCTGCAGCGATGGTGGGCCTGGCCCAGTGTGGAGCCCAGCTGGAGAAGCTGAGCTGGGGGCGGGTGTGTCCCTCAGGCCCCAGAACTTGGGGGCTTCTGGCCCCGCCCATCCATGGAGACCCCCGGAGAGCCTGGGAAATGGGTGGGGCTCATCCACAGGGTGTGGGGCCCCACAGTGAGACTCACCCTGTTAGAGTCAAAGTGGGGCCGGCGCTGTGGCGGAGCGGGTAACGCTGCCACCTGCAGTGCCGGCATCCCAGATGGGTACCGGTTTGAATCCCGGCTGCTCCTCTTCTGATCCAGCTCTCTGCTGTGGCCTGGGAAAGCAGTAGAAGATGGCGCAGGTCCTTGGGCCCCTGCACCGCATGGGAGACCCAGAAGGGGCTCCTGGTTTCAGATCAGCCCATCTCCGGCCGTTGCTGCCGTTTGGGGAGTGAACCTGCGGAAGGAAGACTCTCTCTCTCTCTCTCTCTCTCTCTCTGCCTCTCCTTTTCCCTCTGTGTAACTCTGACTTTCAAATAAATAAATAAGCCTTTAAAAAAGAATCAAAGCAACCCCTCAGCTCCCATCTGAGCGACAGGCGGCATGGTGGCCATCTTGGCTTTCAGCACAGGCCCGGAGGGGGGCGTGCCCCCCCCAGGCCAGGGCTGGCTTCCGGCTGCCTGGCCCGAGCAGCAGAGCCAGAGTGGCCCAGGGCGGCCACGGGCATGTGCCCAGGAGGGGGCCCAGGGCTGCACGGAGGAGCCGGCCGAGCCCCCGGGGTGGCAGTGGCGCCAGGCGCCAGAACCCTGGGCCAGGTCCCAGCAGAGCCGACAGCTGGCTCGGGGCTGGAGGGGGCTGGGGCTCCCCGATGCTGTGCATGCCCCTCTGCTCCCCTCCCCAGGCTGCCTGCCAGCTGGTGGTGGCCCCTGGCTCGGGAATTTGCATCTCAAAGAGAGAAAGGGAAGCCGACTGCCCACAGAGCCAGAGCCGGGCACATACTGCACACACCGAGGCCTGTCCTCCCTGTGCACTGCCCAGACCTCCCCCGGGGGCTCAGCTGGGCCCTGCCTGCTCTCTGCCACACGGGGCCTGCGGGTGGGAGGGCTGTGGGGGTGGGGGTGGCCCTGAAACCTCTCGCCGGCCCCAGACTCCCCAGCCCTGCGCTCTCGTGAGCTCAGCGGTAGCTCTGGGCCTTCCAGGTCAGGTGCTCACCTGAGCAGTGAGCAGCTCCACCCGGCCCCAGGGTCTTTGCGCATTCAGGTGGGGCCCGGCGCTGAGCCCCGAGTGCAGATGGACAGCTCTGGCAGTGACGGAAGCTCCCAGGGCTTCCATGCTAAGGCTTTGTCTAGCACGTGCAGAGGGGCAGGCTGGGCACTGGCGGGGTGCCAGGCTCCACGCTCGGCCCGGCTTCCCTGGGGTACAGGTGGAGCCAGCAGGACAGCGCCAGGAGACTCTGGGCTCCACGGGGCTCCTGAGAGGGACCCAGGGCCGTGGACACAAAAGCAGAGTGGGATTTGGGGCGCAGGGCCTGGACAGGAGCGGTGCCGCTTGATCGGGGCGCCCGGAACAGGTGCTGGCCTGAGGACCTGCACCCCTCATGCAGTGCGGGGAGGGCCAGGCCCTCGTGCCTCTCAGCGCCTGGGGGTGGGGCTCTGGGCAGGGCTCAGCTGGGCCTGCGAGCAGGGCCTCACCGCCCCCAGTGACCAGGGCTGGGTGTCACCCGGGGGAATGGGGATGAGCGGGGGCCGTGCACGTGCAGATGGCCAGGGTCCGGAAGGGCGGGGCAGAGCGGGAGACAGGGCATCCCCAGGGCCAGCAACTTGGAGGCCCTGGGTCCTGGGAGAGGCCGCGGGGCAGGGACCTAGTGTTTTCCAGGTACCATGCTTCCAGTCCCTGCTGCTGGCTCGCAGAGGCCCCGCTGGGAAGGCCAGGCTGGGCTCCAGTGGAACGCGGTGGCAGTGGCTGGGCCAGGAGGTGATCTGTAGCAAGGGCGGTGGTGAGATGGACTGAGGGAGGTAATGACCACCCGGGAGACAGGGGCGTCGAACGGAGCTACACGGAGAACTGGCTGTGTGGGCCCCGGGTGGGAGCCGCGGAGTGAGGCGGGGGCCGGCTGGGGGCAGAGATAATGAACCAGGCCTGGGAGCTGCTGGGATGGGAATAATTAATCCATGGGGGGGGCAGGGGGGCACCTGCGCGGCTGGCCAGAGCGGCCCCTAAGCGGCTTAGGGATTTATGCAAATCCGGGAGTGCAGGCGCCCGATTGGGCTGCGGAGGCACGTCCAGGCCGCTGGCCCCGTTCTCTCCGCCGCCCCTGCCGGAATCGCTCAGCCAAGATGGGGCTTTAAACGCAATTAGGCCCAGGGCCAGCGGGGATTTCCACAGGCGCCCAGAGCCAGGCCACCATGGCCCCGGGAGCCCTGGCAGAGGCTGTGTCGCTGGGGGGTGGCCACGGGCCACGGCAGGGAGGCCAGGAGCCAGTCCAAGGTGGAGGCCGAGCCCGGACCCCAGGCACACACCAGCTCTGCCTTTGGCTGCACAGAATCCTAGGCCCAGAGCTCCTGTCGCTTTCTGAGAGCCGAACCCCATCTCAGACAGGGCCCTGCTCGTGGCCACACCTGATCCCCTCCGTGGCCAGAGGATGAACTGTGACCTCTGACACAGCCTGAGCCCTCGTCCTATCCCCAGACAGCTGACTCTACCCTGGCCCGTCCTGAGCCTGGATACAGGCTCTAGGCTAAGCTTGAACCCCTGGTCCTGCACTGAGCCCCATCCTGGTCCCACACTGAGCCTCGATCCTGGTCCCATGCTGGGCCTCGGTCCCAGTCCCATGCTGAGCCCTGACCCAGGTCCCATGCTGAGCCCTGATCCCAGTCACACACTGAGCTCTGACCCTGGTCCCACACTGAGCCCTGATCCTGGTCCCACACTTAGCCCTGACCCTGGTCCCACACTGAGCCCTGATCCTGGTCCCACACTGAGCCCTGACCCTGGTCCCACACGGAGCCTATTCTGGTCCCACACTGAGCCCTGATCCTGATCCCACACTGAGCCCTGACCCTGGTCCCACACTGAGCCCTGATCCTGGTCCCACACTGAGCCCTGACCCTGGTCCCACACTGAGCTCTGATCCTGGTTCCACACTGAGCCCTGACCCTGGTCCCATACTGAGCCTTGACCCAGGTCCCATGCTGAGCCCTGATCCTGGTCCCACACTGAGCCCTGACCCTGGTCCCACACTGAGCCCTGACCCTGGTCCCACACTGAGCCTTGACCCAGGTCCCATGCTGAGCCCTGATCCTGGTCCCACACTGAGCCCTGACCCTGGTCCCACACTGAGCCCTGATCCTGGTCCCACACTGAGCCTTGACCCAGGTCCCATGCTGAGCCCTGACCCTGGTCCCACACTGAGCCCATCCTGGTCCCACGTTGAGCCCTGACCCTCCAAAACAGTTATAGTTTTTCCATTGCCCGGCCTTGGGCATTCTGGGGTCCCCTGGTTTCAGGACAAAGCCCGTGGTGGCCTTTCCGCACCACAGTCCAGACACAGATGACAAGGAGCCGGGGGCAGCTCTGAGGTCATCTCGCTGCCTGCTGTCTCTGCCCATTTGGGACTGACAGGGATGTGCCATACGTGGTTCCTGGCGCTGGGGCTGGGGCAGGGGCTGGCATCTGCCCCCAGCACCTCCTCACGCGGATGGGCCAGGGTCCCTCTGGGGCCCCTGTTGTCAGGACGCCAAGCCCCTCCCAGCACTGTCGCCCTGGGGCCTGTGCGTGCCCCGGGGGCACCGCGCAGGACTGGCAGGGCAGCCTAAGTGGAGCGAGTGGGAACCCAGCAGCACCGTTCGCTAGGAAGACGCTCTGTGGGGTGACAAGAGAGCCAGGGCCCGATCAGGCGCATGGGCCCTGCGTGTGGACGTGAGGCCAGGCCTCGAGGTGCGTGCTCGCGGCCTCTGGGGGGTCCCGGTCACTGGGGAGCCGCGGAGTGCATGGTCTCATTGAAGGCTCCCCGGGACCGGCGCCTGTCAGGACCCCCAGCTGGTTGCGTAGGGAGTGGGCTGGGAGAGACGAGTGCGTTTGCTCGGCTCACGCAGCCCTGCAGGCGGCCGGGCTCTCCTGTGCTGCTCGGCTGCTGCGTGCACCTGCTCCACGGACCGGGCGGCGACGGCTCAGCAGCTCTGCTCTCTCCTCCCTCTGGGCTCGGAACCTGAGCAGGCGACGGCCGAGCACACGATGCGGGCATGGGAGGGGGCGTCCCAGGAGCATCACACTCACGGGACTGGCGCAGGGGGCCCCCAGTGCACCCACCCACCCCTCCCAGAAAGACCCCAAACCGGCCTCAGCCCCGCCCCCACCCTCCTTGGGAAGACGCCTGGGAAGGGAAGAGACGGCGCCCAGCAGTGGGGGCCTCCCAGGAGCGGGGGCAGCCCGGCCTCTGGCTTAGCTGGCTGGTGCACTGCCGGTAGCATCAGCCTTGTGGCTTGAGGAGTCATCCGAACTGTGGAGACACCAG
Source organism: Sylvilagus bachmani (assembly GCA_015711505.1). NCBI lineage: Eukaryota > Metazoa > Chordata > Mammalia > Lagomorpha > Leporidae > Sylvilagus > Sylvilagus bachmani. The sequence continues at coordinate 145,325,730 of CM027404.1, read as the reverse complement.
GTCTCAGGCGCTCCCGCATCCCTGTACCCCTCCTGGAGGCCGCCCTCGCCCCTACAGCCCCCCCTCCCCCCATCCCCTGCTGCGGTCCTGGGTCCTCTCTCTGGAAGCCACAGGATTGGGCTCCTTCATCCTGTAGGCACCTCCACGCATCAGAGGCCTGGACCATATCTGTTGGCAGCCACCACGCAGTGTCCACACCGGAGCGGGCAGCAGGAGACAGAGCAGGAGCACTCTCGGCCCGCCCCAGCGCCCGCTCCCACACCTGGGGTCCCAGAGCCGCCCCGGGCCTTGCCCAGCAGCCTGGGCAGCCCGGGGGGAGCGGTGCCAGCTGAGACTGAGGCCCGGGAGGACCTGGCACTGAGAGGTGTGCTCTGTGCCAGGGGAGAGGGGCCACACGCGGGCGTCTCCCACCCCGAGCTCCCGGCCCAGAGCCAGAGGAAGCCATAAGTCGTGTGCGATTTCCTGCTTGGCGGGGCTGACAGGAGCTGGGGAATCCGGCAGGATGGATGGGCCCCAGGGGTCCTGTTGGGAACCCGGCCGGCGGCCCCTGCGCAGTGAGAGCCCTTGCGCTTGGGCGGCTGCCACCCCACCTGGCCGTCACTGCTCGCAGATGGTCCCTGGAAATAGCAGGGCTGGCAGACACAGCCGGAGCTGCAGGTCCAGTGGCATCTACTGAGATCCGGGCACCAACCCTGAACAGTGGGCAGAGCACAGAGGCTCCAGGCGCCCCCGGCGACCTGCACCAGCGGGGGACACAGGGCCAGCCCTGCTTGCGTGGCATTGCACAGAGGCTGTCTGAGGCCCCTCTGCCTCTTTCTTCAGACTGTGAGCTCATCTGTCCACCCTCCCCGATGCTCCACCTGCTATGGAATCCCCATCCCTGTCCCCTGAGCTATGTTCAGCTCCGGGCCCAGCCCAAGGCGAGGTGTGTGGACCTGCGGTGAGCTCAGAGCAGCTGGGCGGGCTGAGTCAATTTCTCCCCCAGTTCACATCTACCTTATGTGGGGACAGGGTCTTCGCGGACGTCACTGTTCACGTGAGGCCATTCTGCATGAAGGGGCCCTGTGTCCAGCCCCAGACGGCCTTCTGAAGAGAGAAGAGACGCAGGGGAGAAGGCCCCGTGAAGACGGCACAGAGACCTGATGGGGCGCGTGGCCGAGGCAGCGCCAGCGGCCGCAAGAGGCCATGGGGCCGACCTGCCTCAGGGTCCACAAGAGGAGCCTGCCGGAGCCCCAGGTCAGACTCCGGCTGGCGGGACGAGGGCACAATGATTTCTGAGTGCCCAGGGTTCCGCTCTGACAGCCCTGGGAGGCCGAGACAAAGGGGCCGGCCTGGGTGTCCCTGGAGCAAGTGTCACCGTGGATCAGGCAGAGCTGGGCTATGCCAGGGCTCAACAACCCCGTGTTCTCTGTGGCTTGAAACCCCAAGGGCCTCTCCTACAGCACCCTCAGGTGTGCGACTCCCACAGGCTGGCCGAACAGCCACGGCTGCATCGTCCACTGCTGCGGCCAAGGGGAAGGCGAGCAGCAAGCTAACGTTCCAGTGTGCACACGCACAGGTGCCTTCTGCTGACGGCTCACCGGCCAAGGCCAGCTAGAGGCTCCACCCCACCATGACGGAGAAGGAAGGGCAGCTCTGGCCCGTGCTGAGGAGTGGCTGCCGGGCACCAGGGATGCGCACTGGCACCTAGCACAGTCACCAAGGACAAACAGCCTCTGAGCCCTGGGCCTCTGTGCCACACTCCCCGTGAGCTTCAGTGCAGGGCTGGAAATGCGACTCCATTCTGGACCCTGCTGTTAATTCTGTACAGTCTGGCATTGACCCAACACCTGGTACTGGTGAAGGGATGAGGAAGGAAGAGGGATGGGTGGGTGGATGGGTGGGTGGGTGGATAGTGGGTGGGTGGGTGGATGGGTGGATGGACAGACAGATCGCTTGATGGATAAGTGGGTGGATAGGTGGGTTGATGGATACATGTGTGGGTGGTTGCATGGGCGTATTGGTGGATGCATGGATGGATGAATGGATGGATAGGTTAATGTGTGAGTGGATGGATGGGGGGTGGATAGATGTGGGTAGATGGATGTGTTAGTGGTTAGATGGGAAGGGCTGGTGAGTGGATGGGTGGACAGATGGACGGATTGGTGAATAAGGGGATGGATAGGTGAGTTGGTGGATACGTGTGTGGGTGGATGCATCTGTGAATAGATGGATGCAGGGTGGGTTAATGAGTGGATATGTTGATGGATGTGTGGATGGGTAGACAGGTTGGTGGATGGGTGGATGGAGGGATGGAGGGATGGGTGGATGGAGGGATGGGTGGATGGGTGGGTTGATGGGTGGGTGGGGGATGGAAGCATGGATGGAGGGGTGGATGGGTAGGTGGGTTGAGGGGTGGGTGGGGGATGGATGGATGGGTGGGGGACCTCGTGAACAGGTGAGTGGATGGCTGGTGAGTAGATGTATTGATCACTGACTGTGTCCAGGTGTTTTTAGGCATTGACCAGTTTAACCCTGTGCCCCCCATCCTGCTCTAAGGAGCAATCAATAAGCTCACAGGACGTGGTGGGACCGAGCCGTGCACGGTCGGAACAGGGGTTCTGCAGTCACGCTGCCGGGCGCTGAAGCCCCGCCCCATCACTCAGCAGCTGACACGTCTTCCAGCTTTCAGTTCACAGAATCTTCCCTCTATGGATGACCCGCTCCTCGGGAGACCCGAACATGGCGTGAAAGGACTTTTGCTACCCCGCTTCTCTGCAGGGACGCTTGGTGAGCAGGGAGGGGCAGGCACACACCAGGGGGGCTTGTGGGGGACGGAGGCACCCAAGCATGGGTCCCTCATGTTCTCACGGGCGGGGCGGAGTTAAGACACTCCCGTCACCCCGGGGCAGACTGGACACAGGGACTGGGGGCAGCTGCTCGCCTGGGCGGTGATTGGAGGGCACTGTGGGAGGAGGAGATGGCCCTGAAGAAGGGGGAGCTACGGGGGCAGCTGCTGAGGCTGGGGTGGGCGGCCGGGCCCGGCACCGTGCGGCCCCCTCTGCTGGAGCCTGCAGCACCGGCCCCCGCTGTGGTGATCCACCGGCTACGTCTTTCAGGAGCTAACACTCAGCCGCCATGGCCTGCCCTGACGGGAGGCGGAGCATGGGTCCATAGACAGGAAGTGAGGGGCCTCGGGGAGGGAGAGACAGGAAGTGAGGGAGAGAGAGTGAAGGTGCCTCTGAGAGAGAGGACCCGACCCGGATGTGACCGAGCCCCATGGCGTCTGCTCTGGTTCTCTCCTGTGGGCCTGGGTCTCTGGCCCGAGCCAGAGTGGGCCACTTCCTGGACAGGGGTAGGGAATGTGGGTGTGAGGGCAGCTGGGGGACAGCGAAGGTTTGTTCCGGAATCCAAGTCTGTCATTCTGCGTTCAGCCACCTCTAGGGGGCGCCCTGCACCTGACCCCTCACATCCACGCACTGTCCACTCTGGGGCGCAGTGGCAGACTTGGGGTCCTCCGGGTGGTATGCAGGTGGAGGGTGGTCAGGAGAGGCGGGAAGGGCCAGGCGTTCCGTGTGGGGCCTGCTGGGCTGCAGGGTCCAGCAGAGGCCATGTGGAGCTGCTGGGCAGAGCGGGGACAGGTGTGCAGGGGCCGTGGGCTGGAGGCGTCGCCAGGCCTTGGAGCAGAGATGTCAACACGTCCCTGTGTGGACCAGGCTCCGGCTCGAGCACTGCTTGTCACTTGCAGGGTCTGATGTGGTCTGGGGAGTGTCCAAGCGTCCGAGAGCCCGGGAGGTGTCAGTGAGACGGGCTGGGCCACAGTGGCCGAGGACCTCAGCCAGAGCTCCGAGCCCAGAGCTGTGGGCGACAGGAGGCTGGGCAGGGCTCCTGGTGGGCAGCGGGGACGGAGGAGCCATGGCAGGGGCGTGACACTCATTACTCCAGGCCTTTCCGGTGAGAACCGAGACTTGTCCAAAAAAGAGGAGGCAGAGCACCCGCAGGAGCCAACCCTGTTCTGGCCCGGGGGGGCACCTCCCGCACCTGCACAGCCACCCCTCTTTATCCCGGGGTGGGCAGGGGGCGAGCGCTTGCAGGGACCCCTCCCCCAACAATGCCGCTGCCTGGATGCGTTCTGCTCGGGGTCTCCGTGGAGCCAAACGTTCCTCCACGCACAAAGGGAGAGCCTCGTGCCAAGGCCCAGTGCCACCACCACGCGTCTGCAGCTCGTTTCGGAGTTTCAATTATCTAAATTATTGCTTTGCCCTGGCACAAAGGGAAGAGTCTCTATTTTTAAAGTCACTGGGAGATAAGTGCCGGTTGCCTGCCTGTCAACAGTGCATAGTGATTTTGATCAGGCGCTCATCACGTTTCCACAGCCGCCACAATGGCAGCCGCCGGGGTCCCCGGGGGGGCTATTTTTAGCCTGAAAATCACAAAGGAGGAGCCAGGAGACTTCACATGCCAGCCGGGGCTTTTGAATGTTGCCTCTGCACGGCCAGCCAGGAATCGTGTTTGGCTGCCGGCGAGCTGGAGAGTCCCGGGGAGAGGCCATTTGGCGGGGAGCGGCGGGGGCGCTGGGCAGAGCTGGGCGGGACCTGGCGCGCATCCCCCAGCGCCTGTCAGGCACCTGCCAGCCGCAGGGAGGGGAGCTGGTGAGAGGGGTGCCCGTGGAGCTTCTGGCTGGGCTGAGGGGCCCTGCAGGGGAGCCAGGGAAAGCCGTGGGTGAGCAGACCAGCCTGGCTGTCACCGTGAGAGGGGAAGGCAGGGGCGGGCTGGCACCTGGGGCAGCGGATGACAGCCTCCTGCTGCAGGTGCAGGTGTGAGGGGTGGGAGCATGGTCCTGGTGGGCGGGACAGCAGGGAACCAGGGGCACAGGGGAGTCGTGAGCCCAGCACAGGGGGGAGCCGGGGGGAGAGGGGCGTTGGGGCGGGGTACCTGTGCGAGGAGGCAGTGCTGGACGACGCAAGCCACACCCTCGGAGGCGCTGCTGCGCAGGGTCCCTGCAGAGGTGTCTCCAGCGCTATGATCAGTCCTGTAGCAGCATCGGCGGACGAGGAGCGAGTGTTCCCGGGGCCCTGACCTCTGCGGGTCAGGGGTCCCAGGGCCGAGGCAGAGTTACCCGGAGCCAGGCTCCTGGGAAGGGCACTGCGCACGCATGCAGCGTGGCCCCGGAGGCCTGGGGTTGGGGCTTGGCAAGCAGGCAGGACAGGGACGATGCCCAGCCCGGTGCTCCGCCTGGTGAAAATGCCACGGACGCCCTCAGGGGCTGGGAGAGGCGGCCTGGCACTGATGGCTGCTGACCACGACCACCCACTGCCAGTGCTGCCACCGTCCCAGCAGTGTCCCGAGTGGGGCTGCTGTGGCCCAGCACCCGGGCGCTGGCTGAGTCAGGGCCGCGCACCGTGTCCTGACCACAGGCTGCGAGCATGGCTATGATTCTTTTGATTTATTTGCAAGGCCGAGTGACAGAGAGAGAGAGAAGGTGGGGGGGGGGAGAGGTCTCCCATCCGCTGGTTCACTCCCAGGATGGCCACAATGGCCAGGGCTGGGCTGGAAAACAAAGTGTGAGCTCCCATCCTGCAGGGCCCCTTGATTCCTGCACCCTTACACTGCCCACGATGAGGGGCACTGGACAGGAGTCAAAGGCCTTTAGTCCTGACCCCAGAGAACGGGGTCTGAGACAGGACCGCCGGAGCAAACAGCATGCGTGGGCGTCATCTGTCCACGTCATCTGTCCACATCATTGGTCCACGTCATCTGTCCACGTCATCCACCCATATCATCTATCCACATCACCCCCCCATGTTGTCGGTCCACATTGTCCGTCCACGTCATCTGTCCATGTCTTCCGTCCACGTCATCTGCCCACATCGCCAGTCCACCCTGTCCATCTATGCCATCCGTCCACTGTGCTGTGAGGCTTGGCGGGTCCTTGGCAGCCCTCCCTCCCCAGCCAGGGGCCCTCTGCACTCACACGCCTGAAACCTTTGCCCTTGGCTGCTCAGGACGCGAGTGGGGAGGGACTCACCACCACACCCCTCCTGGGGCTCGGTGTGAGTCTGGGGGAGGCCTTGCCCCCTACCACTGTGGATGTTTGGCCACACCCCGGAAGCGAGGCCCCTGCCCAGCCTGTGGCTCTCAGCGGACTCTGGACCCAGCAGGCAGGCTGGACACGCCATGGCTGCGGCCTTGGGTCTGGGGTGGGAGGTCCAGGGCCCTGCAGAAGAAGCCCTGGAGGACCACTGAGGCCTGGAGGGTGGTGGGTGGGACCCTGGGGGCTCTGCCCTCTGCTCTTGTCTGCCTGGGGTGGTGACAGTCCAGCTTTGGGGTCCTGGGCCCTGGGTCCTGCCAGGGCACTGGGGGCACAGCCACCCTTGAGGGCAAGCAGAGTGCCCTGGGCTCGGGGAGCAGTGCCTGCTTCCCTCAGGGTGAGGCTAAGGGGTCAGTGGGGAGAGCAGCCTCCACCACCTGTCTGGGCGGGATCAGGGTCCCCAGCAGTGCCTTGTGCCCATCCAGTGTTGGACGCGGCCCCCTCTCCCTCTGCCTCAGCAGGAAGGCTCCCCCCACCCCAGCATAGAGGCCCCCGGGGAGCAGGCATGTCCAAACCAGCCGAGGAGGGGGCTCCAGGGCCTGGGTCGGAGCAGGGCCAGAAAGCCTTCAGGGTTGGCCTCCAGGCAGCTGGGGGAGATGAGGAAGGGTGATTGCCCCCTCCCTGGGGAAGCCCTCAGGGGCTGCGAGGAGCCTGGGGGAGAGGCCTGGCCATCATTATGCACTGTCCCGTCCCCAGTGCTCGCCCCTGCCCTCAAGGTCCTGGGGCTTTGCCCAGCGTGGGGAGCAGTGGCGCCCGGCCCCTCTGGTGCATTTGGGTACCTGGTGCACTGGGCCAGGGCGGCTCCACCCTCACCCACGCCTGAGGGAGGAGCCTGGTGCTGGGGGCCGACCAGCCCCCTCCCAGCAGGCCCCGCCCTCGCCAGGATCTGCAGACTGAGTTCCGGCTCCGCCTTGGGCCCAGGGCAGTTGCAGCCCACCTGGCCTTCCCAGACCCTCCACCAGGAGCCCCCGAGCACGGCCCTGGGAGGGGCAGGCCTGGGGCGCCCAGCTCGCTTGGCAGGGGCGCTGACAGCGCTGAGGAAGGCTGATCGCCCGTGCACGGCCAGCTTGCTCTAGCAGCAGGGTGCCCACTCTTGGCCTCCCCCTCTGTCCGGTGCGAACGGGGACCCTGCCCCTCCCCCCGAGGGTGCTCAGGCGATGTCCAAGGGCACCAGGCCAGGCGTCAACCCCGTGATGACAAAGCGCCCGGGACATGCAGGTTCGCAAATCGAATCTCACTCGGAGACAGGATGGGAGCAAATTGGGGCGGACAGGAGCAGCACCCGAGCTGAGCGCGGGCCGCCGGCACGCCCAGCCTCCCTGACCTCTGCCAGGGATGGGGCCGGGTCAGCTCCCCAGGGCGTGGCCCTCCCAAGGCGCACAGGATGCTGGGCCGGGGCCAGGGCTGCTGCAGGCCACAGGCGCGTGCTCCCCTGCTGTGCGAGCTGGGCTCCTCCCTGTCTGGCTGCCTGGGTGTGAGTGGAGAGCAAGTGTCAGCTCTCACAGCCCTGTTCCCGGCAGCAGCCCCCCGCCCCGAGAGTGAGGGCCACAGCCTGACCATGCCCGGCCCCTGGGCGCGGTGGAACGCTGCACTGAGAGACTGCAGGGGGCTTCCTGTAGGGGGTGGGCTTCCGCCCACACTCACTCAGCCCCCACCCCCGCTACACCTGCAAACCAGCCTCCGGCTGGCACCAGCTGGGGCACCCTGGAGGCCTGGCTTCGGGCACCTGGAGGTTTGCCTGGTCCAGAGGTTTACCCCTCGCCTGCCACTTCCTGTGTGAGGAAGGAAAACCGAGCAGAGCCGGTGGGTCCCTCCAGTTGGTCACGTGGCTGTGGGCCAGCCACCTCCGTGGGCTTACTGCCCCCCACACAGGGGGCCCTGCAGTAGCGGGGAGGGGGCATCACCCGGAGGCTGATGTGCTGGGGCCTGCACGCCCAAGTGTCTGCTCAGAGGCCCCTGCATGTGCGTGTGCGTGTGCAATGCCCCTGAGTCGCACGCACGCCTCGCCACGCTGCAGCACGGGCCGGCAGCCTTTCTCTCTTGCCTTTAGGGAAGCTAAATGCCGAGGAGGGGAAATTAGGCGGCGCGGGCTGTGGCGCATCTTTTCCGGGTAATTACCCGCCGTGTGTCCCTAATGAGCCGTTGAGGGGCCCAGGGACAGTTAGGGGAGTTACTGACTGCTTCCTCACAGCTTACCCAATGCAGGAGCTAATTGATTTACAGGACGGAAGAGGGAGCACGTGCGTGCCAGCATGTGTGAGCATGCGTGGACACATGTACGTGTGTGTGCATGTGTGTAAGAGCATTGCAGGCATGTATGTGAGCACATGTGTGAGCACATGCGCATGTGAGCATGCGTGGGTAACATGTGTGTGCACATGTAGGCGCATGTGTGAGCGTGTGTATGAGCATACACGGGAACATATGTATGTGAGCGCGTGTGAGCACATGTGTGTGAGCACGTATGAGCATGTGTGTGGGCACTGTGGGCACATGTGTGAGCACGTGTGTGTTAGAGTATTGTGGGCATGTGTGAGCGCATGTGTGGGAGCATGTGTGTGAGCGCGTGTGGGCACATGTGTGTGAGCGCATGTGGGTGTGGGTGTGAGCACGAGTGTGTGGGCACACATGGGCACATTGTGTGAGTGTACCTCGATGAACGTGGTTTTCTCCTCTGGGCACGGGGGGGGCTGTGTGCCCCCGTGGGTGCTGGGCCTCAGGTCCCGGTCCAGGCCTCCCCGTTCCTCGTCTCTGCAGTGCTGGACGCCGTCCATTGCGCGTCTCTGCAGGGTTGTGCTTTGGCCACGCCCTGCCTGTGTGTCCGTTCAGTCAGGAGGCGTGAAGGCATGCCTGTGACACCTGTGACATCACAGCTTGGTGACATCGCTGTTTCCTGAACACACTTAAGACAATGGTGTGGCCCTTCATGGCAGGCTGGCCACGTAGCGTGATCATGTCACAGGGTCCACCTAGTGTGGTCATGTCACATGGTCCATGTAGCGTGGCTGTGCCACATCCGTGTAGTGTGGTCATGCCGCGTGGTCTGCGTAGCATGATTGTGTCACGGGGATGACCTGGCGCCTGCCTGACATTTCCGGGATGACACACAAAGAAGGGACAGCTTCCTGGGGTCCCCTGGCGGGAGGCAGGGTCTTCCTGCCTGGCCTTTACTTCACGTCGGCTGCTGTCAGATGCCCGGATTCCGCCCAGCAGGAGGTTCCCAGCTGAGCCACGGGAGAGCCAGCGGCCTCCTCCCCCGTCCCCGGGCTTTGTCTGCCCCAAGCATCCCGGGCCCTTCCTGGCCCTGCTCCTCTGCCCTCCTGCAGGGCTGACCGGGTGTGAGGGCCACTCTGCAGTCTCACAGGCAGTCCCCGTGTGCCTGACGTGGCAGAGGGGATGTGACCACTCACACCCACACCAGAGCTCACAGCGCAGCCAGGGCTGTGCCTGGCCTGAGCCGGACCCACAGGTCCCCCCCCCCACCTGCTGGGGACACCCAGGAGGCCTGGACTGGCCAGGGAGGAGTGGCATCCTCCCGTCCTGTCCCCTGGCCCGATCAGCCCTGAGCACAGCGGTGGGCAGCTCGTGGACCGGCGTTACCTGCACCAGCGCAGCTCCTGCCCTGGACGCACGGGGCTCCCTCACAGCGTCACACTCCACAGCTTCCCCGCCTTTCCGAGCCTCAGTCTCCCTCCCCGGTGTCACTCCCAGAGAACTCAGAACTCAGCGGGGCTCGGCAGCTTCCCCTGCCCGGCCTGTCCCCGGGTCCCCCTGATGGCCTGGCCCTGAGGTCAGCACCCTGCTGCTCCCCCCACAACCCCGCCCTGGCGCGCTGGCCCGGCCCCTCCGCCCACCTCTGCCTCCACTCTGGCTGGTTACGTGCTCTGTTCTTCTCCTCTGGCAGATTAAACGAAGGGAGATTTGCATAGCAATAAAAAGGTAATTAAAATCACCAACACATGAAAAGCCCATTATAAGATTCCCCGGAAAGACAGCCTCGCTGGTCAGGGAAGATACAGCGAGGGGGTGGGGGTGGCAGACCAATTAACCAGGCCTGTTAGCTGTCCGTTATCGCGCCGGGCGCCGCACGTATAAATATTAATTGCTGCGGGCCGGCTGGTTAGCAGCCCGCAGAACTCATAAATAATCGGCGCAGAATTAACAGTGACGAAGTGCGCCTGTGTCCCGGGGCCGGGAGGAGCTCCGGGGGAGGCCGAGAGCGGAGTCTCGGGTCTGCTGCCCCCACGAGGACCTGTTGCCGTCAGAAGCCTCAACCACGATGCTCCCTCCAAAGGGTCCGTTTGTTTCTTACAGGCACAGAGTGTGCCCACACGTGAACACACACTCACACAGATGCACATATGTGCACACATGTGCACACCTACGCACACTCACACACAATCATGCTCACGTCGATACAGATATGCTTGCATGCACACACACGCATGAGTACACACTCATTCACATGACGCTCACTTGTGCACACACATGCATGTGCACACACATCCACACACTCAGATACGCTTACATGCACACACACGCATGAGTACACTCATCACATACATGCTCACTTTGTGAACACACATGCGTACACATATGCACACATTCACACACATGCGTACACACTCAGGTGCACACATGTGTAAGCACACCCGTGCGTATTCACATGCCCACACACATGCACACACATAGGAAGCTGACACAGTCCCCTGCTATTGTGCACTTGATCATTGTTCTTGTGGGCTTGAAGCTCAGCGACCAGCAGGCCTCCTAGAGGGCTGTGTCTGCTCTGTGAACCTTCCATGTAGGACACCCCAGGGGCCGTGAGTGGGCGCCTGGGGCCCAGAAACCCCGCCCCCTGGTGTTAGCGCCCAGTGTGGGCATCACAGGGACCCCTGCTGGGCACGAGTCCCACCCCCACCACATCTGCTCTAAAAACATCCGGCGTGGAGCCGTCTTCCTCCCTCCTCTGCCAAGCCCCGCCCCGGCCGGCTGTGCCTCCGTCCCTGCCCAGACGCTGCCTGGGGCTGGAGCAGCCTCGTGCGGCCCTCGGCTCAGAGCCCCTGACAAGCTCCTCCCCTGCTGTGCTCCCTGCCCTGCAGAGGGGGCCCGGATCCCCCATCCTGCACTGCGTGCGTCATTTATTCACTCAACAACCTGCTCGCGAGCTGCCGCTTCCCTGCAGGACTGGTCCCTGGCTCCTGGGCCCACTGTGGAATGTCTGAGACACCTGGAGCATCCATCCATCCTGCTCGGCTGCTCCTGCCTGGCCGTGGGTCAGGCGCTGGCCCTGGTGCTGAGTGGGATCAGCGGGCAGGACAGGCTCTGTGCTCTCCCGGAGCTGGCGCTCAGTGAGGGTGACAGGTGCGCCCACCGTGCCATAGGACGAGGACGGCTGCAGTGGCTGCTGCTTTCTGTATGGTGGCCCGAGAGCTGCAGGCTGCAGAGGCCCGAGGACACTGGATAGAGGCCCTGGTGGCAGTCGCTGGGAGGACGGGGCAGGTGGGAGTGTAGGGGAGCACCTAGAAGTAGACACATGTCTGCTATGTTGGGATCCACCTGGAAAGGTCAGGGGCAGGGGGGATGGTGAGCAGCTGAGAGAGACAAACAGGGGTCCCTGTGGGACAATGGTGGCCCGGACAGACAGGTCAGCCAGAGGTGACAGGCAGCGGCTGGACACTTTGATGTATTTTAAAATGAGACAAACAGCTTTTCTCCTGAATTGGATATACTTGGTGTGGCATCCAAACAGCAATAAAAAGCATCCCTAAGGTTTTTAGCAGGAGGAAATATAAAAGGATGGCAGAGGCCACAGGGTCAGCTTGCTGTGTAGGTGCACACGTGTGTCATGACGCACATGCATGACGCTGTATACGTCAACATGCACACACGTGTGCACACACACATGCACAATCTTAGACACACATGGGCACTTGCAGATCGACATGGACACACAATGCCATGCACATGGAAACCTGCACATATGTACATGTGTATGCCTATAAATGTGCACACACAATACACACCTGCACGTGCAAGCATGTAATGTGCATGCATACACACATGATCAGAACACACACATGCATGTACATACACACAGTTCCACAGTACAAACATGCACGTTTACACAGGATTACACATGCAGGCATGTACACACAGCTGCATGCACACATGGAGGATATTATGTATTTCATATGTATACATGCATGCACATTTCTACACATGGTAACCAACAACTCACATACGCATGGTCACACACATGCACACATGTGATCACATGCATGGTAGATCTTTGTGTATTTTGCATGTGCATATGCAGGCATATCCACACACACGTGCACACTCACATTTCACATACATGAAAGCCAGATGCAGCAGGAGAGGAGACAGTTGCGGGGTGGGGAGTAGAGGAAAGATATCGAGGTACTGCCCCCAGAAGGCGAGAGGATGGCCCTGGGTCTCAGCCTCACTGTCCCCGACAGCCATGGCGGTCTGGGCGCTGTCCGTGGTGCTGGGTGTGGCCTGTGTGCTCCAGGGGGCTGAGGGCAGGATTTATGGCTTGGCATTCGGCTGCTGCACCCATCTGTTTAATGGGTGGTTTCCAGACCAATAAATCATAAACAGCGTGGCCAGTAGGCCCAATCCTGGGCTGAAACCAGAGGAAGGGAGCCGGGAAGGAAGAGAGCTCCGAGAGCTCCCCGGGAGGAGAGGACCAGGGTTGTCACTTCCCGAGTGGCTCAGGGATGTGCGGGGGAGGGGCTGAGTCCAGCCCTGCCGGGGTGTCCTTGTCCTCCTGCGGGGCCTCAGCCACCCCACAGGACATGTCCCTCTCCCTGCCCGCCCTCCACGCCACTGCCATGGTTCCTGCTGTCAGCTGGGGACACGAGGGAGACAGGTGCCAGCGTGCCTGCAGGCAGGGTCTCCGGGGCTCACCCTTTGCGTGAGCTGTGGCCATTACATTAGGCCCGCTCAGTGGCCCCAGCCACGCACCTGGGCTGGGGGCTGACTCCCTCGGAGCACTGGAGGCTCAGGTGGTCCCGGTACACAGACGCGGCTAGGAGGGAGAGTGCCAGCATGCCACGGACAGACGGGGTTCAGCACTGGCCCAGACAAGTGGCAGTGAGTGACGTCTCTCCAGTGCGGCCACTCGCCTCCTGGGCCAGCCGATGGGGCTCTTCCAGGGGCGCTGGGATGCGCCGCCCAGACTCCGGCTGCAGGGGCATGGCCGGCAACAGGCCGGCAGCTGCCCCTCGGGGTCCCCGGCGCCTGCACCGAGAAGCCGAGGCGCTCTGCCCTCTCCTTCGAGCTCTGCCTGCCTCAGCCTCTGCAGGTGTTCCCGTCCACGGCTGCTGAGTGTGACGCACCCTGGCCTCCATCCGGGCTCCCGCGGCACAGTGTGCCCTCGCCCACCCCGCATATGCATGGGCCTTGGCGTGCCCGGGGGCAGTCCCAGCCAGGGCCCCTTCCGAGCCTCTCCAGAGACATCTGCTCTACGTCGGTGGCAAACATCCCAGCAGCTCCCAAAGGAGACCCCAGCCCGGCACAGCCCCGCCCTCGCCGCCGCCTTGACTTCTGCCGCTTCCCTTTTCCCAGAGACGTCACTCAGAGGGTGGAACACCTGTTGCAGGGCCCCTCACCGCAAGGCCCCTCTGCCTGCAGGCTGGGCAGGGCGGGGCAGGAGTGTGGGCTCAGCAGGGTTCCGCCTGCCTTCTCCAGGAGGGAGCTGCGGCCATGCCAGCTGGGGGAGAAGCAGCGTCTGTCTCCTTCCTGCCGCCGGCTGGACTCCTGTTTTCACAGGTGATGGCGGAGATCGGTGCTGTCACGCGGCTCCCCATGGCAGCTCCCTTGAGAGCCTCATTCTTGGATCCCCGCCGAGCATCTGCCAATAGCCCTCAACCCCACCGGGTTTGCATCAACCCCATGGGGCCCGAGGGCAGGGCCAAGGCTGGGCGGCCACCCCATCACAGAGAGGACCGGAGGCCCCTGGCATCTGTGAGGCTCCCGCGCTATCTTACCTGCCCTAGAGACCATCCCCAAAGGGCCAGGTTCAGCCCTGATTCGGAGGCAGAGGGAGGCATGGGACCAGCCAAGATTAGGAGACCCGGCCCGGCACAGCCCTGCCCGGGTGCCCAGGTGCCCGGGCTCTCGCCCACACTGCAGCCCTGGCTCCCTCCCTGACCGCCACCACCGAGGTCCCATTGCATCTTCTCCCCCCACCTCTCCCCAGCCCCTCTCTGCAGCTCATCACAGCCACCGAGACTCCTGGCTGCAGCCTGCTCACCCCCATGGCACCCGGGCCACCCCTTCCCCAAAGCTCGCACCCCCCTGGCTGACCCTCTCCCTCAGGGCGCACAGCCAGGCGGCTGGGTCAGCCTCTGCTCCGTGGCGTGGGCTCCAGCTCCGGGGCAGACGTGGTCGCCGCCTGCTGGCTGAGGGCTTCCTGGGCACCACCAGGCCCTGGGAGGGCAGGCCACCTCTGTGTGGCCAGCGGCCCCTCCCCGGGGTGAAGCACATGGCACACGGGGAGCGGAGCTGTCTCTCAGCTGTGCCCCATGGTCCGAGCCTGCAGAGCCCTCCCTGGCACAGCCGCCCGGGAGGGGCCGGCCGGAGGCGGGTGTGTTCCCGGGCATCGGTGCGGAGGTCATGGGAGGATCGCAGCGTTCAGGCTCTGTGGCCGTGGTCATCTCCCTGGCTGCAGCCTGGGGCTCCAGGGCCTGCGGGTGAGGCTGGGCGCTCGCCGTTCCCCTCTCCTCCTGCTGTTCCCCTCCCACACAGGGGACAGGTGCATCCACACCCGGCCATGTGCTGCCCTGTGTCTGTCCCTGTTTCTGTCCATCCATCCATCCCTCACTACCTAGGATCCACCCATCCATCATCTACCTACTTATTATCTACCCCCCCATCTGTGCATCTACCCACCCCCCATCTGTGCATCTACCCACCCCCCACCTGTGTATCTACCTACCCCCCCCATCTGTGCATCTACCCACTCACCCCATCTGTGTATCTACCCACCCCCCCAATCCGTGTACTCACCCCCCCATCTGTGTATCTACCCACCCCCCATCTGTGTATCTACCCACCCCCCAATCCGTGTACTCACCCCCCCATCTGTGTATCTACCCACCCCCCATCTGTGTATCTACCCACCCCCCCATCTGTGCATCTACCCACCTACCCCATCTGTGTATCTACCCACCCCCCATCTGTGCATCTACCCACCCACCATCTGTGCATCTACCCACCCCCCCATCCGTGTATCTACCCACCCACCCCATCTGTGTATCTACCCACCCACCCATCTATGTATCTACCCACCCACCCCATCTGTGCACCTACCCACCCCCCATCTGTGCATCTACCCACCCCCCATTCGTGTATCTACCCATCCATCCATCATCAATCTATCCATGTATCTACGTATCATCCATATTTATCTATCCATCCACCATCATCTATCTACCTATATATCCATCCATCCATCACCGATCAACCCATCCATCTCTGTGTATCTATCCACCCATCTCCATCTACCCATCTATCCATCCAACGTCCATGTATCTATCCATTTCTATCCACCTATCCATCCGTCTATATGTTCATCTATCCATCCACCATCTATTATTTATCCACCCTTCACCTATCTGACCATCCATCTATCATCTGTGTATCTGTCCATCCATCATCCATCCACCCATCCATCATCTCCCTGACATCCATCTACCCGTCACCTATCTATCCATCCATCCAACCATCTTTCCCTCTATCTGTCCAGCCGTCTGTCCATCTCTCATCCATTCATCCAGCATGCATGTCTGGCTCTCTCTCCCTGCATCTCACCTGTATATAGAGAGGACTGTGTCATGGGGAACAAGGAGCCATGCTGGGACCCCTGCAGTAGAGGTGGGATCCACTCCTGCCTGCTTCCCAGAGCCCGACCTTTGCTCTGGTGGCCATGAGAACCGGCCATGCACACCCTCTGGTTTTTTATGTTCCACAGGTGATGAGGGTGACCATGGCTGCTTTGCACAGCTCCCGTGGGAGTTGATGAGATGGGAGTTTGAATACCCAGATTCAAAGTGCCCACTATACCCACAGATAACATTGGGTGACATGTGCTGTCCTGCCAGGCCAGGTCTCAGGAGTCGGGCATCTGGCCGTCCAGGCCCGAGCTCGGGCCGGCTTCTCCCTGGCCGGCTGCGGTTCTGGCCTCCTGGGCCCCGGCATCACACACAGGGGGGCCTCCGTGGTCTCCTTTCTCATTAGCTCTGCCCATGGGGCTGCAAACTGGCAGAATTGGCAGACAAGCAACGACAGAGGAAAAAGGGTTTTAATTAGTTCTTCCTAAAGATCAGGAAGCGAGGTACAGCACGTGGCTCTTTGAACTACAATTCGCATGTAGGATTGAAGAGCTGCAAAAGCCCATTAGCTCCGGGCTGGCTGCGCGGGGAGAGCGGCAGGGTGTGGCCGGGGAGACGCCTTCCAGACTGCACCACCACGCGGCTTCCCCGCCACAGCCTCGTGGGGACGGGCTGCGCTCCGCAGCGAGGAGGCAGCGGCCACCGAGGCTGGACTCACTGCCCAGGGCTTCTGCCTGGCCAGGACGCGAGGCAAAGCTGGAGCCGAGAAGCCCCTGCCCCACGGCTACGGCCGAGCCCTGCGGAGCCTCGGAGAGGCAGAGGACGGGTCAGGCCCGGGCTCCTGTCTTCAAACTCCTGCTCAGGTAATGAGAGGGAGGGTCCCCTTGCTCACTCAGCCTCCTCCGAGAACATTCTGGAATGCTCATGTGGCCTCTGAGAACATTCTGGAATGCTCGCATGCCCCCCCCCGCATGCTCACGTGGCCTCAGAACATTCCAGCATGCTCACGTGGCCTCAGAACATTCCAGAAGCCCTCACACAGGGCTCTCCCTTCCTGGAGAGGCTCCCTAGCTAAGGGTGAGCGCGGCCGCGATCCCCGATCACAGACAGGACAACGGCACCTCGAGCTCCTCTCACCCTGGAGGAAATGGAGGGCTGGGGCACAGGTCCCTGCTGGGGACCATGCGGCCAGGCAAGGCGGGGTCAGCTCCAGTCCCACGCCCCCCACACCCCCGCACAGGGCGACGTTCTGTCCTGGGTGCGTGCCGTATTCCAGGTGTGAAATGGTGTGGCCATAAGTGAGCTGCAGCCTCGTTGGGCCGAGGAAGCCGGGGTGCCTGCCCCCCACCATGAGACTGGACCAGCAAACCCTGGGTTTGCTTCCTGGCCTTGGGGGCGTCGCCAGGCCTGAAGGAAAAGCGCTCGTCACAGCGAGAGCCGCGCCTGTGTAATCCGCCGTGCCCGGCTGCAGGGAGCAGCCCCAGTCCCCCTCGCCGCTGGCCTCCTGCCCGCGCGAGTACACGACGGGAGCTGACCACGGGCTGGCCTTGGGTGCAGCAGGGGAAGCCGCCTCCAGGGACGCTGCTGTCCACACGAGCACTGGTTCCAGTCCCCACGGCTGCACTCCCAACCCAGCTCCCTGCTGGGAGGCAGCAGAAGACGGCCCGAGTGCTGAGGACCCTGTGCCCACGTGGGAGACCCGGATGGAACTGCAGGCCCCTGGCTTTGACCTGACCCAGCGCAGGCTGCTGTGGGCATTGAGGAGTGAACTGGTGGATGGACGATCTCTCTCTCTCCCTCTCAAATAAATAAATCCTTTGTTAAAAGGCTTGTGGGTGCACTCTGCTGTGAGCGCACGGTAGCCTCGGCTCTCACTGGGGCTGTTAGAAATCTACCTGCACACCTGGTGGGAAATGCATCCATTCCTGTTCCTTACACGCCTACTTCAAACTGGAGAACACGGAATTAAAAGCCAAGTTTGGTGCCGGAGCCGGCACTGTGGCGTGTCGGGTAAAGCTGCTGCCTGCAGTGGCAGCATCCCATATGGGTGCTGGTTCTAGTCCCAGCTGCTCCACTTCTGATCCAGCTCTCTGCTATGGCCTGGGAAAGCAGTGGAAGATGGCCCAAGTACCTGGACCCCTGCACCTGTGTAGGAGACCCGGAAGAAGCTCCTGACTCCTGGCTTCGGATCGGCGCAGCTCCAGCCGTTGTAGCCATCTGGGGAGTGAACCAGCAGATGGAAGACCTCTCTCGCTCACTCTCTCTCTCTCTCTGTGCTTCTCCTCTCTCTGTGTAACTCTGATTTTCAAGTAAATAAATAAATCGTTAAAAGAAAAATACTAAGTTTATTATTTATTATCCACGCATGCTTTGAAGACTCCTCCTGTGTGTTAGGTGAGCAGCGGCTGGGCCGGGAACCGCCTGGCGCCAGGCAGTGCACGAAGGTGCTGCCCCTAGCGGCCGGGCAGAGAACCATGGGGCTCCGCACCAGAGAGTGCGCGCAGGTGCTGCCCTCGGCGGCCTTTGGGCGCTGCCACTCAGCCCCCGCTGGTGGAGGGGCTGCTCTGCGCCCTTCGTGTTCATGATCCTGGTGATGGATGAGAGCCCCACGCTTGCTCATTCCTGAGCCTCTGCCACCCCATGCAGCGCCTGTCCCAGCCGTGTGCTGTTCCCGGGGAGGCTGATGCTTTCCCACGTTCTGCTGTGGTGGAGCCGGCACGGCTGTCGCTTGCAGCTCTGGCATCCCATATGCACAGTGGTTTGAGTCTCGGCTGCTCCACTTCCCATCCAGCTCTCTGCTGTGGCCTAGGAGAGCAGTGGAGGATGGCCCGAGTCCTTGGACCCTGCACCAGCATAGGAGACCCAGATGGAGGTCCAGGCTCCTGGCTTCAGCCTGGCCCAGCCCTGGCTGTTGGGGCCATCTGGGCAGTGAGTCAGCAGATGGAAGATCTCTCTGTCTCTCCTTCTCTCTCTGTAACCCTGCCCTTCAAAGACAATAAGTAAATTAAAAATCAATAATCACACATGCTCTGCACAAGAGCCCCTGAGGGGCACCCGGATCAATGCTGGCACCGATTCTCCCCGCCCGGCTGGACCGTCTCAGGACCACGAGCCCCCCTCCCCGCTCCCCATGTCTGGAGTCCGGAGCTGGCATTTTGCTGTGGGCTTTAAACCGCTTTTCAACCACGCGAGGCGAGGTCGGTCCATTTCCATCCCCTGGCGACGCCTGCTCCAGCCGCCACGAGTGCCGAGACAGGCTATCTTCCCCCAGCACCTTGGAGAGCCGCTCTGTCGGAAATGGCGAGTTAAAGGATCTTAGCCCACACTCGTGTCGCGGTAGATAAAGGATTCTCCCCGAGAGCCGGCTCCTCTTCAGAGGACTTGGTCATTTGTGTATTTAAATCGTGTGTGGATTTCATCTCAGCCCTCAAAAGTGCTTCAAATCCTTTGTGGAGAGCGGAATTGAAAGATTAGTTTATTTTGGTGCAAAGAGACTCGGAATCCACGCATCCAAGGGGCAGGCTTTCAGAAGTTCGCGGAAAATGTGGATCACGGGAAAAAAAAAAAAGAGGCATGAATTTCAAAATAGTCTCGCACCAAAGTAAAGTTAGCGCTCAGCGCCGTCTTCCCACGCACTGGCCGTCCCTGGGGTCTGACGTTCCTGGTGGAGTGCGTCTCCACTCCGCGCCTCCAGGGCCAGGCTGGGGTGGAACTCGGGGCGGGGCCCCCCTCGGCTCCGCCCTCCCCCGCTCCCCGCCCTGGGCTCTGCTCCGCTCCAGGCTCCTCCAGCTTAGCTCTGCGGGGAGACCCCCGCCCCGCCCAGCCCCGCCCCGCCCCGCCCCGCGCCCTGCAGCCCTGCGGGCGACGCACACTCAGGTGCCCCGTGTGCGCGTCCTTACGTTCCGGGGGGGGGGCCCCCAGCCGTCCTGCTCTGGCCTGTGGGCTCTGCGCAGTCGACGCTCTCCTTCCAAACATCCGAGGAAAGTTCCGGAAGCCCTGGGGCCGTCCCTGAGCCCGCGGCGGGCAGCCCTCCTGACCCGCCCGGTAGTTTACGGAGGGCTGAAATTAGCTTTCCTGCGGCTCTTGAAGCTGAGACCTGCAAGGCCCAGGTGTGCACCGTCTGGGGACCCTGCCCTGCACTGGGGCGGAGCACGGCGCCCTCTCACGGGACGGCGCAGGTGGGCGGGCGAATGCAGGGCCACCATCCACGCCCACCGCTGGGGCTCCCACTGCCTGGCCCCTCTGCCCAGCGCCCAATCTGGAGGACAGCGCCGTCAGTGGCTTGTGACTTGATTGCCCGGGCCTCGCTTCCATGGCCCACAGAGTGGCCTGTCTGGGTGAAGGACCCGCCCTTTGACAGCTGCCAATCAGGCCAGAGCCACTCATGCAGGCTGTCTGGGGCCCTTCCCCACCCCTCGCCCCGCCCCGTTTCTGCACAGGGGGTCCTGGCCCGACAGCTGCTTTGAGGCTGCAGTCACTGCTGGGCTCTGGGCCTCTCTGCACCCACGCAGGGCCTGGGATCCTGCCTCCGGTGGACTCGCTGAGTCCGGGTGTCTGGGTGATAGATGCCACCGCGGCCAGCTTACCTCCGGCTTTGGGGAGCTGGGTGCTGGTCGCCTCCCCCCACCCTCTGGGGTTACCCTTCCCTCGGGCGGGGGTGGCTGGCGGCTCCTCGCTACTGCAGGCGTGTGCCGGCCCCATTCCCGCCTCTGTATCCCTTGCAGGCCCAGTGCTGGCGCCCGTGCATCCCCCGCCCAGCGAATCCCCGAGGGCTCAGTCTTCAGGCCTCCTGCTCTGGGTTTCCATCCTTCTCCCCAAGCTACCCCCCACCCCCTCGCCGTTTCCCCAGACCAAGACCAGAGCCACAGACACCCCGGGGCCACTCCACCAGAGACCACCATGACCGACCCTGCCTCCCCCGCCCCACATCAGCCAGCAGGAGGAGCTCCCAGAGCCCCCAGGGCTCCCGCCCCTGCCCCCACCCCCGTCCCTGCCCCTGCCCCAAACCAGGAGCAAATGCAGCGGAGCCCCCAGAGGCCGGGGCGGGCTCCAGCTGTCAGGAGCTTAGGCCCAGCCTGCCCAGGGAGGGCACCTGGTGACCTGGCCACTCCACCCCCTGCCGCTGCACCTCCATGGTGAGGTTGGGGGCAGGGCCACCCGCACGCCACAGTATCCCACGATGGACAGGAGGATTCCGGGAGCGAATCCTTTTTTAAACCAATTTTATGTATTTGTATGAAAGGCAGAGATACTGGGAGAGGGAGAGACAGAGAGAGGGCTTCCGTCCGCTGGTTCATCCCCAAATGACCACGGAGTGAGGGCTGGGCTAAGCTGGAGCCAGGAGCCAGGAGCCAGGAGCTTCTTCCCAGTCTCCCACACAGGTGCAGGGGCCCAAGCACTTGGGCCGTCTTCCCCAGCTTTCCCAGGCCACAGCAGGGAGCTGGATCGGATGTGGAGCAGCCAGGACCTGAGCCAGAGCCCCTATGGGACGCTGGAGCGGCAGGCAGCGCCTTAGCCAGCTGTGCCACAGCGCTGTCCCCAGAGTGAATCCTCTACTTGGGAGATGGTCTCAGATGCCCCACGGAGGCGGCACCGGCCCGGCCCCCGCCCCAAGCTGGAAGCTGCAGGAATCCACAGCCCCCCCCCCCCCAAGCAACAGTGCCCCACTCACAGCCAACACAGGCACCGTGGGTGGCCGCGGGTTCTCAACTCAGACCTCGTCCTGCTCGACACTGCCCAGACCGGCGCTCGGCCTCAGCCAGGGCTCAGCCCCCCGACAAGCAGCTGAGGGAGGGGCTGAGTTCACACATGAAAACATGGGCCGGGAGCCGCGTTCTGGGATCGCCGGGGCAGGGTGGGCAGAACAAAGCAGGAGCCAGTGTGAGACCCGGCCCAAGCTCCTGGACCCAGCCGAGCCTGAAGCAGGAACACTGAGCTCCCCCACACCCCCCCTTCCCTGTGGTTTAGCTGTGGGTGGCGGCTGTCACTCAGCACACAGGCCCTGAGCACAGAGGTCCCGTGCCCAGGCTCCTGCGTGAGGTTCTGGCCAGCCTGCCCCTCCTCGGGCTTCCCGGCCACACGAAGGCTCCGCTCCCCTCCTGGATGAGCTCCACGCTGGCCCCCGGTTCTGCTGAGAGGTGGGGGAGGGGCAGCGCTGTGCGAGGTGGCAGCTGTGAGGTGGGATCCCGGCGGGACAGGGGAGAGTTCCAGCCAGAGGCAGAGGAGGGGACGGAGGAGGAGGCGGCCGAGCTGGGCAGAGCAGGTGGGCGGCTGCAGCTGCTGCCGACGGAGCTCCCCTGTCCGGCCAGGCTGTGTCGGAATCCGACGGCTGGCAGCACACGGGCCTCGCCAGGGTCCCCCGCCCGGGGCTGGCACTTTGCAGACTGCTGATGTGGCTGGACCGAGGACGCGGAGCAGGGCAGATGGAGCGGGCCGCCTCCTGCCATCTGCTGCAGGCGGGGCTGGGGCCCGGTGGCTCGGGGGCGCGGGGCGGGCAGGCAGCAGCGTGGAAGATCAGCCAGCTCCGAGCACAGCACGCCCAGCGGCTCACGGCGAGCTGGCGTCTGCTTCCCCTCCGAAAACATATCGTCTCCAGGAGGAAAAACCACACACAGAGAACCGAGCCCAGCACTCCCGCCCAGACCTGGCTAAGCCACTGCCGTCTTCCCCTGCCCCATGCCATGGCGGGGACGGCTCTGTCCCCAGGGGTTGCCCCTGGTCCCGAGGCTGCCACAGCGCTGGGAGCACACTTGCACTCTTCCCAGCAGCCAGCCCTCGGGACCCCAGCCCTGCCCCACAGAGCCCAGTTAGAGAGAGAGGGAGAGACAGAGAGAGGTCTTCCATCCACTGGTCACTCCCGGAGTGGCCGCAAGGAGTGGACGGTGGGGGAGGCCCACCCATGACTCAAACCACAGCAGGGGATTCGCAGCCCTTAGTGGGCACGAGCAGGCCTCGGTTTCCCCGCCCGCACCGAGCGCCGGCTCGCGGGGGCCGGGAGTGAGGACGTTGGGGTCCAGGCCGGCCGCGGGGCAGCCAAGGAGGCGGGCGGGCGGGCACACGGGGCGAGCACGCATATTCTGCTCCCGTGCCACGGCCTGGGCGGCGGCTGTAAGCGGATCTGTCAGTCGTCAGGACAGCAGTGTGGCATAGAGGGCGGCACCTCTTTCCCGGTGCAGGGCTGGGGTGCCGGGCGGGGCAGCGCCAAAGGGGCCCCCCGGGGCTCTGGGGAGGTGGGCAGGGCCCCGTGTGCCCCTGTCCTCCCCAGGTTTGTGGAGAGTCAGAGAGCAGGATGGGGCTTTGGAGAGCGAGGAGGAGCTCCAGGGCCCCCGCTGTCTGCTCCCGGAGCGGCGCCTCCCGGGGTGAGCAGCGCAGGCCCGGCAGTGGGGCTCGCTGTCCTGCCAGCTCCCTGCTGAGACAACCTGGTGCTGCAGGGCTCAAACCAACAGGGGCCGAGGTGAGGAGAGGCGCAGAGCCCCTGCCCAGGCCCCACCCTGCCGGGGAGCCCTGGCTCACCCCAGCTTCACCCAAAGCTCAAGGAGGGGGCGGATGGCGGGTGACAGCAGGTGCCCCGAGCACCGCCGCCCACACGTCCGGCCCTGGAACGCAACGTGTGTGTGCCTACGTGGGCACACGTGTGTGCCTGTGTGTGTACATATGTGTGTCCATGTGTGCACATGTGTGTGCGCGTGTGCTGTCTGTGTACTTGTGTGTGCCTGCTTTTGCGTGTATGTATGTGCGCACGTGTGTACACTGCCTACATGTGTGCTCATGTTGCACATGTCTGCATGCATTGCCTGCATGTGCGCGTATGTGTGCTTACATGCAGCTGTGTGTGCCTGCATGTGCACACACGTGTGTCTGCCTCTGTGCATGTGTGTGCACACGTGTGTGCGTGTGTGTGCCTGCGTGTGCACGCATGCAGGCTCTCACCCCCAGCTCCAGGCGGCCAGGGCACAGGCCCCGTCACCCAGCCCCTCCAGAGGGGAAACCCCGCCCGATTCGCTCCCCTCGGGAGCAACCTGCACCTCAGGGCCCCAGCTGGGCAAGCAGTGGGGGCCGGCCAGGGCCACAGCGCGCATGTGCGCCACTCGGCCTCAGTGTCCCCGTGTGTAAGTGACCTGTGGGGCCAGCAGATCCCCTCTCGGCACTGCCGTGGTGGGCCGCCGCCCCGGCCACGGGAGCCATAAGTGCCTGGGGGCCTCGCCATGGGCCCTGTGACCTTGACTCTGAGCCCAAGGGTGGACACAGGGGCCCTGAGCCCCTGCCCCTGTCTGACTTGGTGGAGAGGAGGTCACAGGGTCCCAAGTCGGGGACGGCTTTGGGAGCCGGAGCAGGGAAACGGGGGAGGGGAGGAGGGCTCCTGCCTGCCGGGGGCCCCGGGCCCCTCCCTGGGCTGGGGAGGGTTTCCCGACTGGCCCTCCCCCTCCCACAGGAGTCGCCCCTTTATCTGAGGCAGCCGCATCAGGCGTGCGAGCCGGTGATGGACGGGGTGGGGGGGTGATCACGCCTGCATTTATTTACACATCAGCCGCCACGGGGGGGAGGTCAGGGGGGCCGGTCCCTCCTCTGGGGGGCCCAGCTGCGCTGTCACCAGGCACACGAGCGGCAGCTCTAATTGGCTTCTCCGGGACGGTGTTTTATTATCGTTATTTGCTCGGGGAACTGCTCATTGGCGCACACGGCAGTAAATGACTATTGTCTCTGTGTTGGGGGAGTCACCAGCAGGGGAACAATGCGAGATGTCGCGCGGACGCAGACGCCGTGCTGCAGGGTAATAAGCTCGTGTCAGGAGAGCCGGCTCGGCAGAGTCTGCAATTCACCGGGAAGCAGCTGCCTGCCCCTCGCGCCGCGAGCCTCGCGTGGCTGGTGTGAGCACACGGGGAGGTGGCGCCGGCAGCTGTGCAGCGGGAGGCCTGGCGTGCTGGGGCCGGGGCCACCCTCGCTGTGGGGTAACTCCCCCAGCATGCCTGGCCCTGCTGAGCTGGGAGCCTGAGGGGCAGGTGCAGACAGGATGGAGGCCGACAGCCCCTGGCGCTCTGAGCTGCTGCTTGTGGGGATGGTGGGACTCCCGCCTCCTCCGCTCGCTGTGGGGTTCCCTGGGCCAGTGGACGCCACAGCTGGGGTCAGGGCAGGTGCCTGGCATAGGCCCCATCTCTGCTGTGCCCCCTCTCCCTCCATGGGCTGGGGGCACCGCGCAGGAACTTGTGTGAGCACTGTGTGTGCTGGGGGCTCGGAGAACCTTGTGAACCCAGCAGGCCCCAGCAAGAGCCGGGATGACTCCACCCGGGGGACACTGGGGCACGCCCTAGGGGAGCACCACAGGCGGCCCAGGGCAAAGCCAGGGGCACTGCCGGGAGTTCCGCCATGCACAGGGCATCCCCACCGCGACAAAGTCTGGGAGCCCCAGGAAGGCTGTGGCTGGAAGACCACGGAGCAGGGCAGAGCGGGGGACCGGAAGCAGGGGAGCACTTGGAGCCCCGGCCCAGCACACTCGCCCCACCTGCGTGAGGAGGCCTGGGTGCCAGCTGCTTCCCGGCCCTCCCCGCCCCTGCCTCGGGCCCCAGGTGCATCACACCCAGTAGCGGGGCTCAGCGGGGGTCACCTGCCCATCTTCCATGCCGCCCACTGCTTGTCCAGGCTCAGGAAGACGCACACGAGCCCTGCATGGATCATCACCGCCCAAGGCAGGCGCCAGGGCCCCTGGGCACCTCTGGGCCTCCTGTGGGCCTCGCCCTCCTCTGGTCGGCGTGGGGACATCTTTTCTCTTCTGCTATCCCTGTGCCGCCAACGCCTGCCATCGCTTCTCCTGACTCGGCCAGAGACGACAGTGGGGGCGGCCAGGCCTGCAGGTCAGCCCCCAGCTCCACCCTCCTGGGAGGTGCAGGTGCGGGGTCTGCCGGGCTGTCCAGGGCCGCGCATGCACCGAGTGGGCAGAGCCCGCCGTAGTCCAGTCCAGGCACGGGAGGGCAGCCCTGCCTGCTCAGTTCCGGGCTTCGGGGACTCCTTCCTGGCCCCGCCCCGCCGCCCGGACCCCGCCCTGGGCTGTCACGGGGCTCTAATTAGAGGCTCTGCAGGTGACACTGGAGAACAGCTGTGGCTCCTGCTCCGGCTCCTCCCCCGCGCCGCTCCGGAAAAGCCCCCGGGGTTTCCGTCACACTCCTGAGGCCTCTCAGGAGGGAGATGTGTGACAAGTGGGACGCGAACGCTGACACATGCCAGGTTCGGGGCCTCCGTGTCGAAAACTGAAAACCGCCCCGGGAGATGGCAGGGCGGGGGCAGGCGGCCGCGTCAGCCAGGGAGGCCGGCCCATGTCGTCACTCTGAGCGGGCTCCCCAGCCCTGCTTCCGCGGGGACCGCAGGGGTGGGTGGTGGAGGGAGGCCGGGACTCCGTGGCCCTGTGCGGGCAGTGGCGGCTCACACCGACCCTCGCTGTCCCCGAGGCAGCCCCGAGGGATGCCAGGCTGGTGTTGACGTGGTGGGCGAGGTCTCCTCGGGCCCCTCCACCCCCAGTCATAGGAGCTCCGGGCTGGCGGGCAGGGGCACGTGGACAGGGGGTCCAGCACCCCGGCTAGTCTCAGGGAGCCAGCAGTCCGCTGAGAGGTGCAGGGCCAGGTGCGGTGCCGCCAGCGGGGCTGCCTCTGCCCGGGGCGGGGTGGGAGGGAGGCCCCACTCCCTCTGCCTTTGTTCACTTTCTGGAGGTGGAAGGAATTCCAGACACAGGGCGGGGAGCGGCTGGGCAGGTGCTGGGGAGGCCGCATGACTGATACCACTGCATGTCCCCTCAGACAGAGGGGGCGCCACTCCCCCACCGGGGCTACTCCCTGGGCACCTGCTGAGGGGACCCACTGCTGTCCGCGCCGTGGAGCCGGCTCCAGCCACTGCGGGGCTGAGCGGGTGATCAGGGGCAGCCTGCCCGCCAGGAAGCAGTGGGCCTGGGGCAGACAGAAAATCAGCAAAGCTGCAGCCGGCGCTGGGGCGGCAACGGTCACCTGCCCAGCTGGCCGTCCCTCCAGCCGCTTGTCAACTGCGCAGCGTCCGCGTCTCCTAGGAGAGCAGGACCTCGTGCAACGGGCACACTCCGATCGGGGGGCCGTGACCAGGCACAGAGAGGGACCGAGATGGAGTGAGGGGGCTTCCCTGGCCGCCCACGCTCCGTCCCCACAGCCCTGCTGCTGACCCCGTGTTCAGACAAGGGGGCAGCTGGAGACGAGGTCGGAAGACCAAGGTGTGGCTGCATCTCAGCTGACCGCTGGAGGGAGCCAGCAGCTCTGGACGCCGTCCAGGGTCCCGGAGCGCCAGCCCGGTCCCTGGGGTGCACGCTCAGGTCCCGCTCTGCCCCTGGGCAGGGCCCTCAGGGGCGTTCTCCGAGGTTGGCAGGTGGAAAGCGGCGTGGCCTCAGTGCCCCGGGCACACGCGTGGCACAGTATGGATCTCCGTTGACAGCAGGAGCGCAGGGCTTCTGGGGTTCAGAGGGGAGATGGGTGCAGGGAGCACCAGTCAGGGAAGGGAAGAAGAGGAAGGAGGCGGCCCACAGGCCAGCGCCCCCATGCACAGCTGTGTGCACCTGCAGGAGAAACTAAGTAGCCAAGGACTTCAGCTCTGGCGGCTCTGTGGAAGGGGGGGGCGTGTGCTGAAATCAGCCCGGGCAAGAGTAGAGGCACCGGCTCCCTCCCAGCGCCCTGATGGCTACAGCCCTGCACCGCACACACGGTCCCGGCGTGAGCGCCGTCTGCAGCCCGCCTGCTGTCCACCGAGCCTCTCAACTCTCCCTTGGGATCGTCCGCGTCTGGGCGCCCAGGTGGCCGGGGCGGGGCGGGGGGCAGTGCACCTGTGGCCCCCACTCGGGCTCTGGCTCCTCCTCGGGCGTCTGCCCGGAGCGGCAGGGTTTTCCTGTCAGTGTCGCCTCTCACCCAGGTCTGGCCCTCAGTTCGTACTTCGAAATTAAATTAAATTGAACTGAGAGGCAGGGAGACGGAGAGAGGCAGCCGTCATCTGCTGTACTCCCCAAACACCCGCAGCAGCTGTGGCCGGGCCAGGACCCGAGCCAGGAACCCAGCTACTGCAGCGGGCTGGGACTGGAACCCGGGCACTCCGGGGCGGGGCACGTGGCTCCTAACCGCTCGGCTGAGCGCCTGACCCCGGTCATAACTCTCGAATGAACCTGGGCGTGGCCGATGCTAACCTCAGGCCGTCTCGCTGGCCCACCGCCCAGCGGCTGGTCCCACGCTCATCCTGAGAAAGGCGTGGATGTCCGTTGCTGTCTCAACAGATGTGAGCCGTAACCTCAGCCTGAGGCGGCCTCAATCCACAGCTTCCCAGGGGCTCAGAGCCCGGAATCCTCTGAGGTGCACCTGCCCGCCTCCTGGTGGTCAGTGGGCCAGGATGGCCAGAGCCTGCTCCACCCTCCACTGACCCGGCTCGCAGAGCCGGGGCTCCAGGGGACCATCAGCCTCCTGATGTCTGGCTCAGAACCAAGCAGCTATAATTGCGCCCCAGGGGAAGCCGCCACTCCCCACCCCACCACAAGCCCTGCAGAGGGCAGGCAAAAAAAAAATGCAACACAGCGCAATAAACGCCGCGATCCGTCAGCCTCCAGTGAAGGCAGACGGCTGACACGGAGCGCGCCGTGCACCGGGGAGTGATTGAGCGTGGGATGGACTGGTTGGAATTAATTGGCGCAGCTGTGACCTCTGGTTCCCCGGGAAAGGTTGGGAACTCAGCGCCAGGCAGGGGGCTGGGCATGGTGCCTGCCTGCTGCCAGTCTGCAGAGGGAGGCTGGGAGATGGGCCATAAAGGAGGCAGGAGGGAGCCCCGGGCTGTTAAAGCCAGGTAGCACCCGTCCTCGCCCCGGGTGCGAGAGCCCCGCCGGTTCCCGCCTCCTCGCCCAGCCACCGTCCCGCCTGTGTCGGAAGTGTTGGCCTCTGCCTGCGCCTCTTGGCAGGGCTGCTGTGTTCGATTTCCCGCCATGCTTTTCTGCCCGATTCGCACGGGGCCAGGGCCGTTTGCTCCAGCTGAGGGTGCCAGCCTGCGGGCAGGTCCTGTTCAAGCAGAATCCTTCTCCGAAAGCCTTGGCTTCCAGAGTCTTCAGGACGATGAGTCGGATCAGCTAGAGTAGCGATGGGAAAATACCCCATGGCAAGAAGTGCACGCAGCACAGGTGTGTGAATGTCACGGCAAAGCCAGGGTTCAGGACGGCGCGGCCAGGCCAGCAGGGCCCTGGCTCCCTCTCCCGCCCCCCACAGGTGCCCCCCGCTGGGGTCCTTTTCCTTCCCTCGCTCTGAGTGTCCGTGCTCAGCACTGTGGGCCCACGGGCTGCTTCTGAGTTGTCTCCTAATGGGAGCAGCTGCGTGTGTTCTGGGGTTTACTCTCCCCACTATGCACCATGATGGTGGGGCCATATGTAGCGTGTGTGTGGCTGTCATGTCCTGGGGTGGAGTTATGTGTAGTATGTCTGTAGCTGCCATGTCCTGGCATGGGGGTCACATGTAGCATGTGTGTGGCTGCCACATCCTGGCATGGAGTCACATGTAGTGTGTGTGTGGCTGTCATGTCCTGGCGTGGGGCCACGTGTAGCATGTGTAGCTCTGGTGTCCTGGCGTGGGGTCACATGTAGTGTGTGTGTGTGGTTGTCATGTCCTTGCTGTGATGGGTTCTGGGTCTCCGGGGTGGGGCTGTCACAAACACAGTCGTGGACGTTCTGCCCCGTGTGTTCCACAGAACGGCCACGCCTTAGATGCAGCACTTCTGCATCTTTCCGGAATGCCAGGTTAATTCTCCTCGTTGCATGGCAAGAGCTGACCGGTGTCCCCGGTGGCCCCGGGCCGGCCCGCTGCTCCCTTTGCGCTCTCCGTCCGTGGGCAGTGGCCTCCCACCCTGGCCACTGGCCAGGTGCGACACCTCCTGTGTCAAACACTTGCTGTTGTTGCAGAGACCGGCCGTCCTCTTCCGGTGGAGCTCCCTGCGTGTCCAGGCTCACACGGTGCCGTGTGTCCTCGGGTCTGACTTGCTCTCTGGAGGAGGGGTTTTGAGAAATGAGTGTGTTTTCATTCTGCATAAGAGAAATTAAGAAATCTCTGTGCAGATTGCCTTTCTTCTGAGATTCCTTTCTTTTTTATTTTTTTAAAGAATCATTCACTTATTTGAAAGGCAGAGGCAGAGAGAGAGAGCAGGGAGAGAATCTCTGATCCGCTGGTTCACTCCCCACATGGCCGCAATGGCCAGAGCTGCGCCGATCCGAAGCCAGGAGCCAGGAGCCTCCTCCAGTTCTTCCCATGTGGGTGCAGGGGCCCAAGCACTTGGGCCGTCTTCTGCTGCATTCCCAGACCACAGCAGAGAGCTGGCTCGGAAGTGGAGCAGCCGGGACTCGAACTAGTGCCCACATGAGATGCCGGCACTGCAGGCAGACGTAGCCCACTATGTCCTGAAGCTGCAACTTTCAAAAATATTTGCGAGGCAGAGAGAGCAACAGAGAGCAAACAAGTAAACCCTCCAGGGCTGGGCCAGGAGCTCCATCCAGGTCCCCACACAGGCGGCAGGGACCCCACGTCGTACAGCGTCACCTGCTGCCTCCCAGAGAGCACATTGGCCGGAAGCCAGATCCGGAGTGAAGCCGGGACTCCCAGCCAGGCCCCCTGATGTGGGGTGTGGTGCCCCAAACAGCGGCTCAGCCTCCGACTGCGTGCTGAGCTGTCTGCACGTCCCCGCCGGTCGCGAGCCGACCCAGGCACCGGGCTCACCTCCGATCATTGTCCCTGCCGTGTCCTCACTTCCAGAGGCCCTGCCCCGCCTCCTGCCGCACACGCTGGTGGCCTCCATTCTGAGTCCCAAGACACAGGCATGACGGCCACGGGCTGTGACTTCCCCGGGCCCTGCCTGTCCCAGCGGCTGTGCTGGCTTGACTGGGCAGTCAGTCCAGGGTAGAGCACACTCATGGACTAACGGGCGGCCGTGGAGACGCGCCTGTGTGCGAGCAGCCCTGGCCTCTCCTGCCCCTTCCCCGCCTGGTTCCCACCCTGTGCCATTGCCCTCCCTCGCGTGTCCAGTGCGGTTCCCAGGCCCCGTCCACAGCTCCGCGTTCACCGTGGACCTCCTCCTGCAGGGGCAGCTGAGGCCGGAGTGCAGCCCCTGCCCTGCACCCCCGCTTTGCCCGCACGGGGCCTCTTCCTGGGGACACCCGGCCCCACTCGGGGAGGGGGCGGGGGCTCACGCCAGCCCCTCTCCCCCCACAGCCCGCTTACCTACCAGGTGAGAGGCAGCGACACTGGGCTCGGCTGGACACCCCAGGAGTCTCCCACACGTGGCCCTGGGCTGACTCAGGCCCTGCCCACTGCCCCCACGTGGCCGCGCTGACCGCCCCCCAAGCTACCCATGGCCTCCGTCCTCCTTGTCACTCTCCTGGTCACTTCTCCATTATTTTTTTCGAAGTCTCCATCCATCCGTGGAAGGCTCTTTAGAGCAGTGTCCCCTACCCCACCTCCCCAGAGCCCCGCCCTCCAGGGCCCCGCCCCTGCTCTGGCTCAGGGAGCTGTCCGTGGGCCTGGCTGCGTGCACCTGGCCTGCACGGCCTCCCTCACCTGCTGTGTGCCTGTGCCTGCTGGAGAGGACCCCACAAGCACACGGCGTGGGGTGAGGTCTGGAGACAGACCCTACAGGACCGTGAGTGCAGCCTGCGACCCTGGTCCAGGCCCTGCGCCACGTGTGGGAGGGACTCGGTCCAGAGCCGGGCTCGGCCACAGCAGCCCAGGGGAAGGCCAGGCCAGCCCCGGCCCTGAGATGTTCCCTGGGGCTCAGCGGCCACCGGTGGTTCGATTCTTTCCTGTGATTGACAGCAGCTCACTGCTCTGTGACCTGGGATCCATGTGACCGGGGATCCGTGTGACCTGCGATCCGTGTGACCTGGGTTCCGTGTGACCTGGGATCCGTGTGACCAGGGATCCGTGTGATATGGGATCCGTGTGACCGGGGATCCGTGTGACCTGGGATCCGTGTGACTGGGGATCCGTGTGATCTGGGATCCGTGTGACTGGGAATCTGTGTGACACTGGGTTCTCCATGATTTTGGGTTCTGTTGACCCCGGATTCTATGGTGGGGACGAGAGCTGTGTCAGCATCTGTGGCCTACAGAGCCTGGCCTGCTGACCACTCCGCCTTGTTCAGTCAAGTTCCCTGAGTCCCTGTGGGACCTGCTGAGCAGCGGTGGCTCTGCCCCTGCTCTGTGGGACCGGGGAATCCCTGGCCCCGTGCAGCAACAGAGGGTCTGGATGTTGTGTTGTTTCAAATTCGAGAAGTTTTAACTTTAAATGAGGCCCTGCACCTTCTTGTGGCTGCCTTGCCCCTCGGCTCCGTGGCTGGCTGACTTGGCGTCATCCTTCATGGAACATGGGCCATGGCAGGGTGCGGGTGGATGCAGGGCTGTGCCGGGCAAGGGGGGTCTGGGCCAGCACAGTGACCCCTTGCAGGCCACCCCAGTCCTCCAGCGTGCATCCCAACAAGGTGCAAAGGGACCCTTGGGCTGTGGGTCGGGCTGGGTGTGGCATTGTGTGTGCCGAGCCCAGCAGGTCACAGCTTTCCTGGCATCTTCCTGGTCCTCCAGCCATGGCACATCCGTTTCTGTTGGTTTAAGGACGATGCTAGAGATGGGACGTGGAGGGAGGCTGAGCTGTGGATATCCGTGGTCTTCCAGGAGCGCGCATGAGCGTCCATTAGAGGAGCGTGTGCCCTCCTCATGCCTCCTCCTGCCAGCCTCTCACACCACAGTCTCACACTCACAATCACACCCATGCACACCATGTGTGATTGAACGTGTGTCCCTCCCAAATTCCTGTGTTGCAACCTCAACCCACGAGGTGACGACGTGGGGAGAGGGCCTTGGGGAGGTGACCCCAGGGCAGAGACACCCTCTGTCCCATGTCAGCTGTGGCCCCAGCCACACCCCATGCCCCACCGGCCGCCACTGCATTCCCATGGTCCTTGTCCATCTCTCGGGAGGACCGCCAAGGTGGGTGACAGGCATTTTGCTGTCCATCCCCAAGGAGCCGTGAGAAATGCCTGGGCAGGCGCGAGGCTGGCACCACCCTGGAGGCTGCTCTGTGGCTAAGAACCACCCGCTGGGAGCCTCACCCGCACCGCACCGCTGCCCCTGAAACCCGCACAAAGCTCCCGCACGCTAATGAGGACGTTGAGAGTGACGAGTGACGTGCGAGAAGATTAGGAACTCACACAGGGCCGACTGATGGGCCTCGGCGGGGGGCCGTCCATCTCTTCTCAGGCCTCACTCCTGGCTGCTGGCTTCAGGCAGGCAGCGGGCAGGACGGCTCCGCCTGGGCCAGCTGTGAGCACTCAGTCCCGCGGGTGCCCTCAGCCCCGCCACCGGGAGCTCCGCTGTCCCATTTGGAGAGCTTGCAGAGCTGGGACGGAGCCCACAGCCTGCGTCACCTCCCTGGGCCTGGCTGAGCTGTCACCTGTGTTGGGCTGGACATGAGGCAGTGGGTGTTTAGCAAGCCTGGGACTGGGACGGGACTGGGAAGGGACTGGGACGGAGGAGCCACTGGGCAAGTTGGCCTCTGGGGATATCAATCAGTGAGTCCCCGACGCTCCTGGGGGGCCCATCACAGCCTTGTGAGATGCTTGCCCTCTGGGGAAATGCGAGGAACCCTTACAGCAAAGCTAAACTCACTGAGGTACACATGCATACACACATATGCACACACATGCATGCATGCACAAATACACACGTGTGCACATGCACACACGCGCAATCCATGCCCAGATGCGCACACAGACACACATACATGTACAGATGCACACACATGTACGTATGCATGCGTGATGCACACACACGCGCACCACTCTCCCCACCCCGTCCTCATCTCGCCTGCCAGGTCCTGGCATTGCAGGTCTAGAACTCCCATCTGATTCCAAAGAGGAAAGTGCCCAGGGAGGCCCCAGCCGCCCTCCAAGCTCTCAGAGGCAGTGGCTGCCACCAGCCTCCCACCCAAGACTCTGCCACGTGTGGGGCCCGGGGAACAGTGGTGGGGCCTCACCTGTATGCTCAGGGGCTCCAGGACTTCCTGCAGACCCTGGGCCTGGGGGGCTGGACGCTGCCCAGGCTCGAGTGGACTTTGGGGATTCCCCACGCATCCAGGTTTAAAGCACTGGACATTGCGTCCTGTCTGGGTCTCCTCGAGGTCAGCTCTGCTCTCGCTACAGGGGTCAGAGGCGGGGTCAGAAAGAGCCAAGCCGTGAGTGGGCCCCCGGCCCTGTGTTCTGGGCACAGGGTCCCTTCCCCCAGCCCAGGCTCTCAGCAGGGAGCTGGTGGTGATGCAACCACCCCGGGGCTCCACCCCTCACCCCTCCAGGTGCCGCACCTCGCCGCGTGCACTTCCAGTCGCCAGCATTTCGAGACAAACAACCGTCTTTCCTTTACACATACTCAGCCTTGGGCATCGTGTCACAGCCACAGAGAAGGGACCCAGACACACACCCCAGGACTTCCAGGGGCCTGTCGAGCTGCTGGTCAGGACCCCCACGCCCCACACGGCCATGCCCTCATCCGGTCTCTGCGTCCTGCTCCCTGCAGACCTCGGCAGGCAGGAAACAGAGGCTCGAGTCCTGGGGTCCCTCTTCCCAAGTTGGGGTCTCAGATGGCCTCCCTGGCCCCTGGCTTCAGCCTGGCCCAGCCCTGGTTGTTGGCGGCATTCGGGGAGAGAGAACCATTGAACGGGAGCTCCCTTTCTCTCTCTCTCTCCTAAACCAATAAGTAAATAAAGTTTGTGGGAAATGGAATTAATAAATCTATTTTGGTGCAAAAGTGCTGAAATACGCATAGTGTTTTCCTAGCGTGCATTTTGCACGCACTTTTGAGACACCTCATAAATAAAGATTTTTTTGCGGATGAATGCACACCGATGAGCTGAAGTTTCCTCCTAAGCCAGGCTAAACTGAGCACGTTCTGCTCAGAATCCTCTCCACGTCGTCCTATCGCAACAGGCATCCCACTCACGGCACCCGGGCCGCAGCAGCCTCCTGGCACCCTCGGGACTTGGGCCCCACCTTGGCGTCCAAACGTCACCTGGGGGGGAACGGTCGGCGGTGCTCAGCCACACGACTGCTCACTGCCAGGAACAGCCAAGCCCGGACATCCTCTCTGAGTCTCCAGCAGCCGCCCTGGGCGCTGGGACTGCTCGGCTCCGGCTGCCCTCCTGTCTCTACACCGTGTCAGAGCCGAGCATTGAAACAACAGGAGGTCGCCTCGTCCCCCGCGTTCTGCCCGGGCCAGCAGGGGGCATCCACCGTTCTGATGAGAAAGACTGCCTGGGGGCCCAAGGTGGAATTTGTGGGACCAGGGGCCGCCGCTGTGGTGTAGTGGGTTAAGCCTCCACCTGAGGCGCTGGCATCCCATGTGGGTGCTGGTTCCAATCCCGGCTGCTCCACTTCTGATCCAGCTCCCTGCTAACGCACCTGGGAAAGCCTGGGCCCCCGCGCCCATGTGATAGACCAGCATGGAGGTCCAGGCTCCTGGCTTCAGCCTGGCCCAGCCCCTGCCATTGTGGCCAGTGGATAGAAGATCCCTCTCCCTCTCCCTCTCCCTCTCC
Organism: Sylvilagus bachmani; assembly: GCA_015711505.1. Lineage (NCBI taxonomy): Eukaryota > Metazoa > Chordata > Mammalia > Lagomorpha > Leporidae > Sylvilagus > Sylvilagus bachmani. The sequence goes on along the minus strand of CM027404.1, from coordinate 145,290,208 downwards.
CTCTCCCTCTCCCTCTCCCTCTCCCTCTCCCTCTCC
>CM027404.1:145272541-145290072 GCA_015711505.1 Sylvilagus bachmani | reverse complement strand
TTTCAGGGACACGGGGCCCAGGAGTGCACTGCTGTCCATGGTGCTGAACGGCGGGCCGCCCCCTGCCCCGCACCCGCAGGCTCAGCGGCTCTCGGTGCTGTCACACACGGTGAGCACCACCTGGAGGGGTGGGACATGTGTCCATGGTTCACCCTGCTTCCGTGACAGCTGGGGACTTCATCCACCTGTCCCGGCGACTGGCCACTTGGAAATCTTCGGTTGAACTCCATACGCGTTCTCCATTTTTCTACTGCGTTATTTTCTTCCTTCTCATTGATTGACTCGAGTTATTTCTGGCAATGGCACTTGGCTGTTTGAACTGCAAATCGCTCCTGGCCTGAGCCTGCCTTTCTCCAGTGTCTGCAGATATCTTTCTGGTCTCCCTGTGTCCGTCATAGCTGCAGTCATCGATCTTCCGCCCAGGGGCTGCTGTCTTGTGTCGTCGAAGGACTTCTTATCCTCACATCTCAATGACAATATCCTACAATGCTTTTCAGGTGTCTTAAAGGAGTTTTGAGAACCCCCACTTTTGGTCTGTGATTGTGTGGAAGGCGGATACTGGACAGGGCGAGGAAGAGACCCCGATGGGTAGTGTGCCGGAGAGGAGAGCCCACAGTCCAGCACCGGGCGCCTGCCCAGGCCGGGTTCCCACCCCACACCAGGCGCTCGTTCTGACCCAGCGACCATTGCAGCTCAGGGGGCCAGCGCAGCCCCGCCATCTGTGAGCCCGTGCACCTCCCCTCCCCAGCTGGTTTTCCCAGGATTATTCTCCCCGTTCCTTTCCCCTCCCACTGCCTTTGGACTTGGTTTGCCACTAATAACTCTGTTGGGATTGGGGCTGAGCTGCCAGTGGACTTACAAGACGACGTGGGGGAGAACTGTCCTGTCTATGACATCAAGTTTGCCTCCCCATGATAATCTCTTTTTAATTGCACCCATCCGTGCATTTTGGAATTTTCTACTTCTCTCCATAAAAACTCTTGTGCGTCTTTTGCTGGGTGTGTTACATGCTGTTAGGAGCACGCAGGTTTTCTCTGCCGCATCTCACCTCCGACAGCGCACGGGAACACCCCTGGCTTCTGAAATGCTCGTTCCACCCTTAGCTGCACCCGGGAATTCTGCTGGATCCCCCTCTCTGCTCTAACAATCACCCTTTCCAAGCGGGCGGCCATGCAGTTCGCGCACAGCCACGATTTCGTCCATCTGCTCTCCTGCTCTTGTCCCGGGCCCAGGCCTGCCAGGGAAGGCTGCTGGTGGCACTGGGCTCGGGGCCCTGTCTGTTCCCGGGCAGCATCATCAGGGTGCGTGGGACCTCTGTGGGTCCACGCGCGTGGCCCCAGCTGCGTCCCCCTGGTAGTCTCGGCTCTGCATGACCACAGCTGACTGACGGCTGCAGGCTGGCGGCCGTGGCCCGAGTCCACACCGTGGCAGCCCCGGGGCTTCCACAGCCATGCGGCTTCTCGGGGGCTGGGTCCGCGGGTGGGGGGACAGACCCTGCTCATGCTCAGCAGGGTTTGGTGACCTCAGTTGTGGTTGTGACGTGCGGTGGCAGCTCCCATGCCTCGGGCACACACCCAGCGGGGAGGATTCAGGGAGACGGGACTCAGGGCCGTTGCTCCCTGCCCAGGAGCCTGGAGCCACCTCCCTCGGGAACACAGTGCAGGGCTGGCAGCTCAGGGACATGGCCGTGCTCTCAGACTGGCCTCGCTGACCCTGGCTGGCTGCCCAGGGGCCTCCGTCAAGAGCACATTCCACACGCTGGGGTCGGTAATATCCCTCAGCCTCGTGCCATCCCCGTGGGAGGCCTGGCCTAGAGCTGGTGTCTCTGGGGACAGCAAGGTCCCTTTCCTCCTGTGTCTCCCATGGGGCTCAGCTCAGTCTCCATCAGAACCTTCCGATGTGGGGTGCGGGTCTGCAGGGGTGCCGGGCCTCTGTGGGATGCAGGAGACCTGGACCAGAGCAGCGAGGGACTCCACCAGAGAGGGGGCTCCTCTGTTTGGGGGCAGAGCCTGGCCGCCCCCTCCCAGCGAGAGGCCGGCCAGGGGACTTGCTCCAGGATTCACCGAGCAGCCCCGGGGACGCCGATTCCACGCCTCTGAGCCTGAAGACATGGTTGCCAGGGTGGCGCCGGGAGGAGTTAATGAAGTGCCCGGGCTCTGCGGGAGACCACTCAGCCTGCTCGGCCACACGCAGCTCCGCACGGAGCCAGGAGCCCACCAGACCCAGAGGAATCTGAAATTAAGGTGAAATGGGGTGCACTAAGGCTGTGTGCAGCACTGACGGGGGTGCAGCCCAACAGCCCTGAATGCCACGCGCCACCCCCCGCTCGGCCGTGCCCGCTTGGAGCTGTCAGCTCCCTGGCTGCCCCCCTCCCGGTGAGCGCCCCGTGGCAGGGCGGCCACGGAGCGGAGCGCGGCCACAGAGCGGGGCGCGGCTGGACTGCCATTCTCTGTTGCCTCACCTCACCACAGCATTTGTCAAAATGTATTAATTGCTTATTTATGTGTGTATTTGAGAGGCAGAGATAAATCTCCCAGGCACTCGTTCGCATCCCAAATACCTGCACTCGCCAGGGCTGGGCCAGGCTGAAGCCAGCAAACCCGGAACTCCATCCACCTCTCCCAGCTCACCCAGCCCCTGTGGACAGCAGCACTCTGGCAGGTTCTGAGTCAGCACTGCACCCCATGGCTGGGTTTGCACATGGGATGGTGGAGCCCTCACAGCCATTTTGTGGCCACGAGGGCCTGGCAGGGCCACCGCGGGTGCACAAATCCCCAGGGAGGAGCTGTGTGCTGAGAGGCTGAGCTGAGTCCTCCCGCCCCCTGGAGCGCTGACCCCAGCAGCACCTCAAGTCCCCAGGAACCTCCTGTCGTGTGACCGCCAGGTCTCACACACATGCACACGTGTGCACACACATGTGCAGCAGAGGTGAGTGTTTGTAGCGGCCCCTGCTGCAGCCATGCCGAGACGCCTCCAGCCTCGGGACCACAGCAGCCCTGGCTGACGTCCTAACCGGGCCAGCACGGGGCCTCAGATCTGAGCAGAGCGGCTGGGGGCCGGAGGGGCGGGGCTTCCGGGGACGGGGAGACAGTGCCTCTCCTGGCGCGGCGCCCACGGTGTTTACCCTTGCCAAGCTGAGGTGCCCTCTGTATTTTTGCTTCCACCCAACCAGGGGGGCTCGCGCAGAAGGCAGCGCTGGGGCCCCAGGCATCTCTCCAGCCGTGATTCCAGCGTCTCCTCCTGGGCTTGTCACTGCTCGTCCTCCCTGGCGCTGCCCCCAGTGACCAGGCTGCAGGGGGCCACGGCCGCTCCACCCCCCCCACCCCATCCATCCCCACAGGTGCACCTGGGGTGGGGCAGAGCAGGCCCCAGGGGGCCCAGCACTAACCCAGGCTCAGGCTCAGGGACCCGGCTGGGATGGGGGAGGCGGTGGGGTGGTGGGGGGAAGACGCAGCCGCGACCCCGAGGTCTGCTGGGGGCGCCCTCCCGGTGCCGCACTGCACTGGGTGTGCCAAGGCGTCTGGGCCACCTGAGACAGGAGGTTATGGGATGGAGGCTACACAGGTCCCCCAAGTGCAGCAACATGGGTGACGCCAATTGCGGGGCCACAGGCCCCTGCAGGTGCGGTCACCGACGGACCCGTGCCGAGGTCACCCTCACCCCCTGGCGTCCTCGTAAGGGGAGGCGGAGGGGCTGGCACAGCAGAGGAGGGACACGGCCACGGTCCAGGCGACCCTGGAGCCTCCTGAGGCCGGCAGAGACGGGCGGGCGCCTCCCCAGGAGCGTCCAGTGGGACTTCGGCCCTGCTGCCCCCGCCCCCACCCCCGCCCCCTCCCCACCCATCCACACAGACGCCCACGGCGCCCCAGGGTGCGCTTTTGCAGATTCATTTTCTTAAACTCAACCTCAGCCTTGAGCTGAGGCTGCTCCGGAGACGGAGCCCCGCCCGCTGCTCGGCCCGGCCCGGCTTCCCGCGGTGCCAAGGGCAGCGCGTCCCTGCCGACACACATTCAGGCCGCCAGCGGGGCTGCACCTGCCACCTCCACACGGCGGCACCTGCTGGCCAAGGGCGCTCCGGCCGCTCCGGCCACTCCCTCAGCTGTGTGCCAGGCGGCCTCGCTGACCCGGGTGCCCCGCTACACCCTCAGGGCAGCCGGCAGCGCCCGTCCACTGCTGGACGAGCGCCGGGGCTCTGGTTGGCCGTCCTTCGTGCCTCTGTTTAATTTATCCGAAAGGCAGAGAGAGAGAGAGAGAGAGAGAGAGAGAGAGAGAGACAGAGCGCGTCTGCCCGCTGCTGCCCTCCCCAGATGGCCACAACAGCCAGGACTGGGCCAGGCTGAAGTCGGGAGCCACAGGGGGCAGGAACTCCCCCACCCAGGCCTCCCTGGTGCGTCAGCCAGGAGTGGAACCGGAAGCGGAGGCGGGACGAGAACCTGGGACCTGCAGCCTGGGACGCGGGGTCCCCGCCCTCCCCGCTGTTGGTGTGTGGATTTTCTCTGTGTTCTGGGCTTGGGTGCTTTATATGCACACACAGAAAACGCATCTTCCAAATTACTGTTTTCTTGGTCCTGCTGCTGGCGCCCTTTGCACCAGGTAGAAAAGTCACTTCCTTCCCTTTGTGTCTGTCCCTCTCCTGCCGTTCTCAGAGGATGGCCCAAATCGCAAAATTGTACAGAAAATCTGATGCTTTTCCCCAAAAACTACACTGAGGGGTGAGCTCAGCCGGGCTTCATCCTCCATCCTGAGACGATTTAGTTCATTGCTTTCGTCCAAACGTGCGGCTGACGGTCCACACGGCTCTGGCGCGGCTCCCCCTGCCCTTGACCAGGGAGACCGCACCTGCTACCCAGAAGTCCCTGGGCTTGCTGGAGCTGAGACTTCGGCCAAGCCTTCTGCGGCCCAGGTCTTCTTGGCTCTCGCAGCCTCTCCCAGCTCGGCCCCGAGGGAGCGCCATCTGTGAGGCCCCAGGACAGTGCGTGCTGCGCCAGGCAGGCTTGGGCCCCGCCATTTGGTCTCAGCCACAGAACCTGGGCGGGAACTTGGACACCCAGGAAGTGTTGGGGCAGGCAAGGATTTCAGCTGCCTGAGCTCAACACGGGGGCTCCCGGGGGCGCCTGCCTGTCCCAGGTCCCACACGAGTGAGGCAGGGCGCTGCAGCCAGGACACGGGGTCCCCCCAGCCAGGACACCCTGGAGCGGGCAGCCACACAGCCTGAGGGGCATCTCTGCACTGCTGCATCTATAGGTGGGGCCTGGAGGGTGGTTAAGCGGCTTAGCCCGGGGTCACAGATGGCCAGGTCAGTCCCTATCCTGACGGTTCTGGGGAACAGGTACAGAGCGGAACCCTGGGACAGGACGGTCACCAGCCCAGCTGCCTCCGGCTCACCCCAGAGGCAGTAGTGTGGAGGGCTTCCCAGGGTCGCTCCAAAAAGTGTCCCCAGATGGGGCGCTGCCTGAGCCCTGGCAGGTGTGGGGACCCCAGAGTGCCCACAGAGGGGCTATTTCTCTCCACCCCCACTCCCCAGCTCACAGCTCGGGGGGGGGGCACTCAGGCCAAACCCAAGACCAGTCCAGCTTGGCGTGTCTGCAGGTGTCAGCTCCCCCCTCCCCCCTACAGTGCCCAGCCTCCCCTGCCCCTCCCCTACCCCCGACACCTGTCCTGCCCCACTGGGCTGTGTGGGCGGACCAACCAGGAGGGCTGCAGGGTCACAGAAATCTGGGTCAGTCTTCCTCGGGACCCAGGACCCCCCGGAGGCCTCACCGCAAACCGCCCCTGGCCGCTAGAACCCCACCCGGCATCCCCAGACAAAACCGAGGGGTAGAAGGCGTGGCTCGAGGCCAGGACAGCGGACACGGAGCTTGAGGGGGCCTCACACAGGACACCCAGGGAGATGGCACAGCACTCAGGACACGCGCGCAGGGAGACGCCTTGGGAAAGCGGCGAAAGGACACGCAGCCCCTCCCCGCGGACAGAGCACGCATGCGCGCGAGCGGGTGTGGGGCGCATTGGCTGGCAGGGGAGCCGGGGGTGCGGGGCCTCCCTGTCCCCGTGCGTGGGTGTCACTTGGCACAGCTGTCCTCCAGGAGTTCCGTGTGGCCGCAGAAGGCCGAGGTCCCCCCTCTCTGCAGCTGAGTGACGTCCCCTGGAGCCCAGCCCCGCCGCCCCGGCCCTGGCTGTCCCAGTGGACACCCGTGGGGTCGGGTCGTGTCCCAGCGCAGGATAAACGACGGCGAGCGTGCCGAGGGTAGCTGAAATGACCAATTCCCGAGAGGGCTTGACCAGGATTGCCGCTGGGAGGAGAGAGCGGGCTTGGGGACAGATCAATTGAATTTGTCCAATCTGCAGAACAAAAAGAGTAAAAGACCAAAGAAGACGGCCCAGAGCCCCAGGGGCACAGGGATTAAATCGCAGGGCCGGACTCTTGGGGCCCAGGGCCAGCTTCCAGGCGCGGTGGCTGCAAACCGACAGAATTTGATGAAAATGTCCTGAGTTTTTAAAACCACAATGAGTTTAAAAATACTTGGAAGTGAGTGACAAAAGCATATTATTATTTGGTGGCAAATCTCAGCTTTAAATGCACTTGGCAAACAACTGACATAAAAATGAGTTAAATGTTCAGCTCAAGAAGCTAAAAAAAGCGCAACAGGAAAACAAAAAAGTCACATAAATAGAAGGAGGAGAATCATAAGGGTAAAAGCAGACGTTTAAAAATAGAAAGCGAAGCAATCAAATCGGAATGTGTGTTGTGGTCTTGTTGCTGGCGCGGTTCCAGAACCCGACTGCCGGACCGCGGGGACCCCGCGTGACGAAGGGATCCAGACGGAGCCCCTTAGAACCGGGCGAGCACGGCCAGGGAAACCACGGGCCCACGGGGGGACGATGCCACGGAAGCAGGAGAAAAGCCACACTCACACGGCGAGCGCGGGGCCAGGCTGGGAGCGGGCGCTGTGACCAAACCGACGTCTCCAGGGGAGAGACAGAACCGAAAAAATGCAGCAGTGGGGCGTCACAGAGGAAAGACTCAGGGCAGGTGCACGGACCACACAGCCTCATGGGGGTGACGCACGCTGCCCGCCGCAGAGCCTGCCACGTCCCTGAGCCGGGCCAGAGCCGCCAGGAGGGAGGCTGTCTCCGTGCCCCTCGGGAAGAGAGAGTTCGGGCAGGGGTCGTGGGGCTCCCCGTGCTGACCCAAGCCCAGCCATGCCGCCCACCTGCACACCCTGGTGTCGCTGCCCCAGAGCAGCGTCCAGAACCACGCGGCTGACCCGTGCGTGTCCCGCAGAGTGACCTGCAGCCCCCAGAGGCATGCTTAGATATCCTGCCCAGGGGAGAGGCAGGCTGGGGAAGACGGCACCCTGCTGTGGCCATGGAGGTTGGAATCCCGGACAGGGCATCCCGGCCAGGGGAGAAGGCGCGGTGCATTTTGGGCTGGCGGGAGCCCCGGTGTCCAGGTAGGAGCCAGGCGGCTCTGGGTGCAAGCGAGCCTCTGGGTGGGAGGTGCACACAGAACCAGAGTTCAGGGCTCTCTGCTTTGCCTTACAGAAAATAACACCAGCAGGACAGCACGGGACACGGCCTGCAGCGGACGGGGCCAGGGAGCCACGGAGCCTCTGAGCACAGCACGGCAGCCAGTGTGGTCAGATGCAGGGACTGACAGCTGCGCCTGGGACGCCAGGCCTGATGGCCAGGGCAGGGCTGTGGGCCTCCAGAAAGCGTCTAAAACAAGAAGTGCGCAAGAAAGATGAGCGGGAGCTGGCGGCCTTGTCGCATGAGGCTCCTCCCACCCACCACACCGCTGTCCTGTCGGCTGTCATCGGGGCCCCACTGCAGACCACAGGGGTGGAGCCCTGCCCATGCCAGCCTCTACCATGGCCGCTGCTGCCACCCACACAGCCTTGGGAGCCCCGGTTCCCCTCGGGGCACCCTCACGGAGTGGGTGAGCAGGGCAGGGGCTGGGCGATTCCCAGAACTGCTCGTCCCAGCTCCACTCCTGCCTGAAGCATCCCCCAGGCACCACCTGTGGACGGCCACGCCCCCCTCACTGCCTGGGTGTGTGCACCTCTTGTGGACGGCCACGCCCCCTCACTGCCTGGGGGTGTGCACCTCCTGTGGACAGCCACGCCCCCCTCACTGTCTGGGGGTGTGCACCTCCTGTGGACGGCCACGCCCATGGCACTGCCTGAGGTGGGGGGACCTCGTTTCCCCTCGTTCTTCCTCTATCAGCTGTGTGGGCATCAGAGGTAGAGGGGCTCCCTGTCCCCTCTGAGGGTTTGACTCCACTGCCTCCCCTCTCAGAGTGCACATTTTTACTCCCTTAGATGACAAGGTCATGACCGACCCAGCAGCCATGCCAGCTCTCGCTTGGGAGAAGCAGCAACAGGCATAAAAGGAGAACACCGTGCGCTGGGGCCCTGGCAGGATGGCGTTTACCGTGCACTGGGCTCGGGTGCACCATGCATAGTCCAGTGGGGCAGCCCTGCCCGTGCCCCCAGTGCAAGCCCCACCTGCCACCCACGTCATGTCTGCCAAGCCCCTGATCTGACCACTGTATCCCAAGTCATGGGGCAAGTGTCTCATCTGCACAGCCAGCTTGGACGCACACACACAAGGTGAGCACGCGCTTAAGTCACTCCCTGTCTCACGCGCCCCGTGCACAGTGTCAGCCCTTGGAAGCCGACCAGGGAGAAAGGCGCTGAGTGGCAGAAGCTGCTGAGGGTGAAGCACGCCCTGTGCAATCCCTGGAGCCTGCTCCTGACAACCAAGTCAAGTGGAGACGACAGGGAAAACACGGGTGCCCGAGACGTGGCCGAGCCTCCTCTGCGGTGTCACCGCCGGAGTCCAGGACAGCGCCACGGGGGAAGTCCTGAGGCTCTTTGTTCGGGATCTTTCCATGCCAGACATTAAACAGGAACTACTCCCTCTTCTTGGTTATCCCTAGAATGAGAACATTGAAAGCCGTGGTTCAGAAAAAAGCCAGCTGTGCCTGGTTAGCATTCGTCTGAGTCTCTGATAGCTATCAGTCAGGTGGTGATTGATGGTAGATATCAATCATACGGTGACTGATCTTGATTCTTGTCTTGCTTGGATGAATTCAGGTGTCTCTAATGGAAACCTACCCTTGCGTGCGGGCTCTTGAGAGCCACGTGACTCTGGTGGGACGTGCCCAGCTTCCAGCAGGCAGGAGCATGGCGGCTGCGCTCCCTGCTCCCACCATGTGTGTCCATCCCGGCCATCAGTGCTGTGTCTCCCAGAGCCCAGCAGCTTCACGTAAAGTGATGGCCGTGTGGGTCCAGCTACCCAGCCACCAGTGGGGACCTGGGTCAGTGGGCGGGGTTTCCCTTTGTAGCCAGGCAGGCATGAGGTCCTGGTGCAGCACAAAGATGTCGCGGAAGATGGACCTTCTGCCCTCGAGCCCCATAAAGCTTCTGTGTGGGGAAAAGCCATGTAGGCAAGGAGGTGACCTCGAGGAGCAGCCGAGGCCATGGCCCCTCCCCACAGCCCAACCTGTGCCCACCCCCACCCCCACACAGGTCAGTACCCCCACCCCCACCTGCACAGCTGCTGTGGTCTTGCTGAAAAACACCCAGCATGGCTGCTGACTGTCCACATTGACCTTTAGCTCAGTATAAGGTCATTGCATGAAATTACCACGGCTGACACTCCAACTCCCATGATGCACCTGACACCAGGACATTCCCATCTTCCAAAAATGGGCGAGGAAATGGGAGGCTCTCAAAGCCCCACCCAAAGTCCACCCCTTTTGAATATTCAATGAGCCCAGCCCCAGACGCCACCCCAGGCCTCCAGGTCCTGGGGGACTGACCTGGTCCCGTGGCTTGCCCGCTCTGTCCCGAGTGTCCGTGCTCTCTGCACGTGAGTGAGCAAAGCTCCAATGACTTTGCTGAGGGCTGGTCCTCAGGTCCTTGCATCGGAGGTGAGAACCTGGGCCCAGCTGCCCTGGGATACCTGGCGGTGACATCTTTGCGATGGGCTCAGGGCCGCTGCTCTTCTGAGCACCTACTGTATGCATTTTCTTCTGGAGGCTCTGGAATCCTCCTCTGCTGGAGGGAGCCAGTAGGGGGCAGCAGTGGACAGGAGGGGGAGTGAAGGCAGACCAGTGGACGGAGGCGGTGCTGGCTTCCAGGCAGGGGCTACCTGCGTGTCACCAAGCAGCCCCTCCCAAGCCCTTGCACCTGCCCAGGGGACAGAGAGGCAGAAGCCTGCCACGCCAGAGAAGGGGGCTGGGGTGGAGGGGTGGCACCGGGCTCCTGCCCAGCTGGGGGAAGGTTCAAGGGGCTGTGGGTGCTGCCCGTGCTGGGGGGCTCCTGAGGGCTCCCACCATGGCAGTGACAGCAGGGAGGCCAGGCGCTGCCCATGGAGCTCCCTGGCCCAACCGCCGTCCTGCAGGTGCCGCCTGGCCTCCAGCAGCACCCGCCCTGCAGCTCCGAGGCGGCCGAGCTGCTGAGGAAGGGCACGTGTGCAGGGACCAGAGCCCCACTGTGAATGCAGGCTGGGCCCTGAGTAAGGTGGCGTCTCTGAGGGGGTGGGGCTGCCCTGTCCTCCCAGCCTGCCTCTGCATCCTGGGGCCACACCCAGCAGAGCGGCTGAAGGGACTGGGGGCCTGGGGTGGCCTGGGCTGCTTTGGCTGGAGGTCAGGAGCAAAGCAGCCTGCCCTGGCCTCGGTTGGCTCATGGTCATGGTCACGGTCATGCGGGGACCCCAGTGAGGACGCCATGCAGGTGTATCCTGGCAAACGTTGGTGTTTATACCGGGAACTCACTCTCACCTCTCGGTGCGGAGACCCGAGGGGCTGGGGCCATTCCTGATGGGAAGGACGGCCTTGACCTCGACCAGGGCCAGGGCCAAGGTCAGGATCAGGGTCAGGGTCAAGATCAGACAGGGCCCAGGCCAGCAGCAGGGCCAGGGCAGGGCAGCGTGGACAGTGAGGCAGGGTGGTTGGGCGCCCTCGACCTGGCCTGCACAGTGCATGCCAGAGTGTCCATCCCTTGGCGTCCCCCTGCCCTGTCCCTGCGCCCACCCAGTGGCTGCGACACAAAACCAGAGCCACGGGCCCCGGGCTGCGCGGCCGCTAGCACGGGGACAGAGCCCGCCACCTCGCGCGAGCGCCCTGAGCAGGACTCTGTCTTGTTCGATGGGCTCCATCTTTCTTCCTGCCCCTCCCCCGCGGCCTCCCGGAGATAATGGGTGTGCACGAGGCCACATTCTTCAGCCGCTGCGCGATGCCGCTATCTGCTCTGCCGGCACAAGGCCTAAATTACCAGGCAAACGGAGATAGATGGCCAGGCCTGCCCGGCTCCGATTGATTCTCTGCCCGCGCTGGCCGCACCCCCTCTCCCTGGTGATCGCTGAAAAAATGCTTTTTCCTCCACATAATGGCCCAATTCACAAGCTCCCTGATAGGGAGCAAAGATGGCTATCGAATCTGACGACGTTGGGGGTCCGGCTGCGCGGTGCAGGGTCAGCCCGGGGCTGGGGGGAGGGGCAGCAGGTGTGGTGCTCTCCGGAGGAGGAGGGTAGCTCAGCCCTGGGCCAGGCATGGCGGGGCCCACAGGGGCTGGGGACAGGACCTCCCTTCCCTGTGGGCGGCAGGTGCTTGGGGGAGGCGTTGGGGGTGCTGGCTCCGAGGGAGGGGGGACACAGGGGCACAGAAAGGAGGAGAACCTGCCCAAAGGGTCCCACAGAGAGTGAGTGGCGGGGACTGGCTGGGCCCTGCCGGGACCCCACACCCCTGGGCTGCCCGCTGAGCACAGGTATCACCTGCTGAGATGGCTCTGGGAGGGACAGCCCGGGGCGCAGCCGCCCCCTCCCCGCACGCAGGAGTGAGAAATTAGCGGGGGGGGGGGGGCACGGGGGGTGAAGAAAGCAGTGAGGGGGGTGTCCGCCTCAGAACCTCACCTGGGAAGCGGCCCAGCCCCCGATGACACACAGGGGTCCCGGCCTCCCCCAGGGAAGCTCCCCAGGACAACCCTCTCTCGGCACCCACGGTGGCCCGGCCTGACCACACGGAGCAATAAAACCGTCACGTCCTTCCTGCAGGGCGGCGCCCAAGGGAGGCTCCTCTGCCCGCCCGGGGGGCTCCCCGTCTGACAGCACTGAGCAGGGAACCCCGGGGAGGAATCCACTCACTGACACTCAGCACACCTCTGTCCTGGGGGGAGGGGGGACACGGCGGGGAGACCTGGACCCTTCCCACACCAGCCGCAGTCTGACCACTGCTGCCCAGCTCTGCCGCCCGCCCGCCCGCCCGCCCCGCCGGTGCATCCTCCACTTACCCACGGGCCTCGCCGTCCCCAGCCTTGGTGATGGGCGCTCTCTCTCAGGTTCTGCCCCCCCGCCGCCCCGTTCTGATGACACCCAGCCCAGTACCCCACCACCCTGCTGACCGCGGCTCTCTCACATCTGAATTCTTTCTTGTGTGCAGACAAGAACCCGTCCCACCAGTGTCCACTGAGGCTTGCTTGGGGCAGTCAGCCAGGCTCCTTGGAGGACCCCTGCACTGACTCGCGGAGCCCATGCCCCCGCCCCACTCACCGCCCCCCCCTTTGTGCAGTGCGGCCCTGGCCGAGCTGAGCCACATGGGAGTCTGTGATGACGCTGGTGTGGACGGGAGGGCATAGGCCACAGCCCGGCTCAGCCCATGGGTTGCAGGGCGCGGGGGCCACGGGGACATCCAGTGGACTTTGAACACAAGGCCCGTGGGGGCCGAGTGGCCTGCAGGTCAGGGGCTTGCTCCCGCGGCTGCTGCGGCTGCCAGACCTCCCACGTTGTAGAGACAGCAGGGCCCCCCAGGGGGGTAGGCTCTGCCCCTGCGGTGGCCAAGGCCATTTGCCAGGCGCTGAGGGCCAGATCTCCTTCCCACCTCCAGCCGATGTCGTGGCCTGGTCCCTTCTCCTGGAGTGGGCCCAATCTACCCAGCGTCCCCACAGCCGCCTCCAGCCTCCTCCCCCGGGTCTCCAGGAGGATCCCGTGCCCAGAGTCCGGGGTCCAGGCCCTCTCCCCTGCACTCTGCCTGCTCACTCGTGTGCTGCCATGTGGGACCTCACGCGAGCTGGACTCCTGGGGCCGGGTCCCTCCATCCCCAGGGCGTCACGGTGGGCACACAGCAGTGCTCTCCTGGCCTATTTTGGCTCTCAGGGTAGCGGAGGTGCAGATGGGGGCACCTGAAGCGTGCAGTGTGGCAGGTGCAGTGGCCGGGAGCCGCCTTTGCCCTTCACAATGTAGTGCCACGAAAACTCCAGACAGGGACACGGCCCTGGGGGCCCCCTGTTCCCCACAGCACCTCTGGTGCAGCTGCTTCTGCAAGACCTGGGGCCTCTTAGAACCCAGTGTGAAAACTAACACAGTGACGGTGATGACGGTGAAGAACATGATGACAGCAATGGTGATGGTGATGGTGGTGGTGGTGGTGGTGATGGTGATGGTGATGGTGGTGATGGTGGTGGTGGTGATGGTGATGGAGGTGGTGATGGTGATGGTGGTGATGGTGGTGGTGGTGATGGTGATGGAGGTGGTGATGGTGATGGTGGTGATGGTGGTGGTGATGGTGGTGGTGGTGGTGGTGGTGGTGGTGATGGTGGTGGTGATGGTGATGGTGGTGGTGGCAGTACTGGTGTGGTCCCTGCTGCAGGTAAAGCTGTGGTGACGGGTCGGCAGTGACGATGTGGTGGCGTTTCATTACATGGACATGGGTTGGGCACTTGTGCCAGGCAGCATTCTGCTGCCCACCATTGCCCACGTCACTTACTCCTCATGGCCCCTGGCGATGCTACTGTTTCGGCGACACAGGAGGCCAGCACACAGCACGGCCGTGGTCACCAGCGGGGCAGGATCCTGTCCCGTCCGACGGCAGCCTGGGCCGCGCTGCCCTTGTTCTCCCCGGGGAGTCGCAGCGGTGGGAGCGGCTGCCTTGAGGGCTGACGGCCCGTCCTGGGAGTGTTTCACTGCCTTTCGCTGTGATTCCGCAGCGAGAGCCGCACATCTGCTAATTGCATGTTTTATTGTCTCGTTTGCTGTTAAATATCGTCTGTACCTATCATTAAGCAGATCTGCCTCCCCCAGGGACTTATCCTCTCCTGAACTCCTGCGCACAGCCCGCGGGCTTCCCAGCATCCCTTGCAGCCGGCCCTCTCGGCCTCCCGGTCGCCAGCCTGAGAGTCCTCTGGTGTCGGACCCGCAGGGCCCCCATCCTCCCACCCCACACAGAGACCTCTCCTCAAGCAGAGGCCCCTGCCTCCGTGCCAGCCTGGCGCTTCTGGCCAGGGGCTCCCTGCAGCCTGGCCCGGCCAGGATTCCTCCCAGCAGCCGAGACCCCACCCTGCAGAGCACCCCCCCTGCCCCGTCTCGGCGCTGGGCAGGACATCTCCAGTGCCTCCCACCTCGCCCCTGCCCAGTGTCTCCCAGGCCCTGCAGCCTGTGGTGTCCCCGCGGTGAAGCCCCCGTGGCTGGGCTCCTGCACGTGACAAAGCAGGAGGGGCCCCTCGGAGTGGCTTTCGCCTCTGTCCCAGCACAGCTATGGAAATCAGACAGTTTGCACTCTCAGGAGGAAACCAGCCGGCGCTGTCAGTGCAGGGTTAACGGGGCCGCAGTGGGGGAGGGTCTTCCTCTCCCCCCACCCTCCCCGTCCCTTCCAGAAGCAGGGTTCCTCCTCTGACAGCCCCGTGGCTCAGCGCTCCCGAGCCCCAAGCGGACTGCTGTCCAGCCCCCACCCAGGCCCCCTGGCCCCACCATCCACGTGGGGGGAACCATCACACACACCCCTGCTCAGCCTCCCTGACCTGCACCAGGGAAGCCCCTTCCCCCACCCACTGCCCAGCCAGCCCATCAGGGACCCTTCCCCCACCCCCCACGGCCCAGCTGATCTCTGTCCCGGCCTCTGGCCGCCCATGGCTCCGGACCCTGGTCCAGCACAGTCCTTGGCACGGCGGCGGCTCCCTCCTGATCGCCTGAGCGAGCGGGGTGGGAGGGAGTGGGTTGAGGCCCCTGGGGCGCGCACTGTCCAACGCAGACCTGCGGGCAGCCCTGGCCGCTACCCCAGGCGGCAGCGTGGGGCACCACAGCTGTGGCGATGTCCAGATGCCCCGGTGCGCCTGGGTCCGGACGCGCCCCTGGGAGCTGAGTGCCTTCGTGCGTCTCCCGTGGTTCCCTGTGCTGCCACCGTGCGTCTCAGCCCTGGGTTCTGTGGTTTGACCCGTGGGCTCTGGGCACACAACAGCCGAGACCACGGTGGCCAGCCGCTCGGGGCAGGGGCCGTGCGCTTCCAGGCGGGGGACTTCGAGTTTACATCTGCCTCGAGAACGCTCCGCGCACTGTACAAACACCCTCTCTGCTAATTTTAGTTCGTTCTTCTCCCCTCCCTTTGGAACAGCCCTGGGCAGACATCTCCAATTCATCAAGCCTCCTACACATGTTTCAGATTTCCTTTCGAGATAAAATCCCAAAGACAACACACACAACTCGCACGCCTTCTCCACCTGCTGGGACGCTGGCTTCCCGGCTCCCGGGCAGTGCCAGGCTCCACGC
This sequence comes from Sylvilagus bachmani, assembly GCA_015711505.1. Taxonomy (NCBI): domain Eukaryota; kingdom Metazoa; phylum Chordata; class Mammalia; order Lagomorpha; family Leporidae; genus Sylvilagus; species Sylvilagus bachmani. The sequence goes on along the minus strand of CM027404.1, from coordinate 145,274,532 downwards.
CGAGGCCCAGACCCGAGCCTGGGCGGCTGGCACGCCGGAAGTGGAGCACTCCTCCGGGTCCCAGCATTTCCACCCGGCCATTTCTGCCCTCGGCTGTCCTCCCCCTCCTGCCCCAGCCATAGTGAGGACCAAGCCGGTGCTTGCTAGCGTAGACCCTGTGGGCGCCTCCATGGTTACCATCCTCCCCTTAAAGGCACAGGGCCTGGGAGCATCGGGCAGGGAGAAGCCACAGATGCGAGGATTCTCTCTGGGAAGGTGACGTCGCTGGCCTTGGCCAGGGGACAGAAGGCTGGCTTGACGAGGCCCTGGCCGCGTCCCCCGCCAGCCCCGCTTGGCCGTCCCGTGGGCGTGGGTGTCCCGGGTTCACGGTGGCCTCCTTGCCGCCATCACAGCCGGCGCTGCTTCCCCAAACTCCGGCAGCTCCTCCTGGCCCAGCCCAGCCCCACGCTTGCGGCTTCGGCACATCTCTTCGTATGCGTGTTTTTTGTAAGATAATTTATTTCTTTATTTGAAAGGCAGAGTTACAGAGACAGAGAGAGATCTTCCATCCGCCGGTTCAGTCCCCAGAGTGGGACAGGAAGGGCAGGTCATGCTGGGGGTCACCCAGCTCCCAGAGGGCTAGGCGGGAGCCTGCCCGACCACCGCGCCACCCAGCCACAGCCCAGAGGGCGAGGGTCACCAGACGCGGCTCAGCGCCAGCTGGGCCACCTCCCTCGCCTGCTGGCCATACTGGCAAGGTGCTCGCCGAGTACAGGGTGCACCTGTCCACAGGGAGGGACCCAGCACGCGTGGGCACGTGGCACAGAGGTCAGCACCCTGCGTGTGACACCTGCAGCCCCTGGGCGAGTGCCTGGGTTCGAGTCCTGGCCCCACTCTGGGAGGCAGCGGGTGGTGGCTTCATAGTGCGGTCCTCACCGCCCCCGAGGGAGACCTGGGCTCCCCGCTTCAAACTGACCCAGCCTGGCTGTTGCCGGTGTTTGGGGACTGAGCCGGTGAATGGCAGCTCGCGCTCTGCTGTTCACATAAAAAATTTAGGGTTAATAAGAAAAGCCCTCAGTCCTAGAAGCGCAGGGGAGGAGCCAGGGTTGGGTTGGGTTGGGAAGGTCACTTGAACTCCGACTTCCGTGGACGGTGCTGTCTGCTGCCTGTGCTGCTGGCCGGGAGTCATCCCGTGGCAAAGCCGGGGCTCGGAAGCCTGGGCACAGCAAGGCCCACCCAGGCCGCCAGGCTTCCCCCGCTCTCCGGGCACCAGGTCAGGAAGACGCAGGATGCCCCGTGCACCTACTGCGCGCTGGGCAGAAAGAACCCCTGTGCACATACTGTGCACTGAGCAGAGAATGTCCCCGTGCACCTACTGTGTGCTGAGCAGGACGCCCCTGTGAGCCTACTGTGCGCTGGACAGAAGGAAGGCCCCGTGCACCTACTATGCACCGAGCCAAAGGAACCCCCATGCCCCTACTATGCGCTGAGCAGCAGGATGCCCTGTGCACCTACTGCTCGCTGGGCAAAAGGACACCCCATGCACCTACTATGCGCTGGGCAGAGGGAAGCCCCGTGCACCTACTGTGTCTGGACAGAAGGACGCCGCATGCACCTACTGCATGCTGGGCCACTAGCACCCTGAGGTCCCCCGCCTGTCCCGTGCTCGCTGCCGTGCATGGATGCGTGTGTGACACAACGGGCGTGTTTGTGGAGGATCAAGCTGAGCTCGGCATTAAGGAATCTGCCCAAGGTCACCCAGGCGGAGAACGTTCTCCGAGAGAGAGCCGCGTTCAAGGAGCCGTAAATCAGGGAGAACGTGATAAGTATCAAAGCTATTTAAATGAGGGCGTCGCTGGGCCTGCGCGGCCTTTTATCTTCATTGGCGAAAAGCCTGGAGTACAAGCTGCCTCTCGGGATTCCGTGAAAACTCGATAATCCACCAGCGAGGACGGCGGGGCCGCGGCGGCGCTGGGAATGGAGTCTACACGGGGGGGGGGGGGGGGGGGGCC
>CM027404.1:145233792-145272441 GCA_015711505.1 Sylvilagus bachmani | reverse complement strand
GCCGGCCGGGGCGCCTGGACCAGCGCGGGAGGAAGGCCCGAGCCGGGGCAGGGCTGGGGAACCCCGGCCCCGATGCCTACCTCTGTGCGGGACACCGGTCCCTGCCTCAGGCGGGAGCCCAGGGCCACGGGTCCCGGCTCCCGCAGAGAGGCAGCACCTGCAGGCCTTGGGCGGCGTGAGAAACACCTGGGACCGAGCAGCAGCCCCGAAATAACAGCAGGAGGAGATGGGACCCGGAGCGGGGCCCGGCCACGGACTTGCCAGGACTGCGCAGGCGCAGGGCGCGTCCGACCCGGCCACCCGGGAAACCCACGTGAAGACAGCTCTCTTAGCAAACAGAACAGGGGCACGGGAGAGCCGCAGGGACTGACGTTCAGACAAGTAGCATCAGGGAGAGAACAGAGGACAGCAGGCTTCGGGAAGGGCAGGCACTTGCTGCTGACCCGGGTCGGGCTCGCCGGCGCACCTGTGCCGGGGCAGCGGGACGGCCCTGTGGAAGCCGTGCGTGGTCCACAAACATGACCCCACACCTGCCTGCAGCCTCCGCCAGGATGGGAAGAGGTGCAGTCCACGTGGGGAACACTGGAAAATTCCTGCCGACCAACTGGACCCAACCCAATTTCTAGAACATTCCATCCAAGATCTAGAACACTCCATCCAACAAGCAGAACGGCCGGTCTTCCCAGGGCACAGGGCCTGCACCAAGACGTGCCAACTTCTTGGCCAAAAAATAAGTCCAGATGATTTTCTTTTAAGGATTTTATTTATTTATTTATTTACTTATTTGAAAGACAGAGGGAGAGACAGAGACATAGAGAAGGCTCTTCCACCCCCCGGTTCACTCTCCAAATTGCCACAATGGTCAGGGCTGAGCCAGGCTGAAGCCAGGAGCCCGGGACTCCATCCAGGTCTCCCACATGGGTGCAGGGGCCCAAGCACTTGGACCAGCTTCTGCCGCTTTCCCAGGTGCATTAGTAGGGAGCTGGATCGGAAGTGGAGCAGCCGGGACTCAAACTGGCGCCCGTACGGGAGCCGGCACTGTAGGCAGCGGCTTTAACCTACGGCACCACAGCGCTGCGCCCTCACCGATGTTTTTTATTTCAGATCACACAGAGTTTGTTCTCTGGCCACGACTGAATTCAGTTAACCTGGAAAAGATGCAAATTTTTGGAAACTGACGCTGGCGCTTGTGAATGAGTGATGAGGGCAGAACCCACCGTGGATTGCGTGTAAATTAAAAAGCCGCATTGCACCGTCTGGGGGACACACGTAACTGTGCACAGGGCAGAGGCTGCTGCACTAAACGGTGGTTTTCCACCAAAGAAGGGAGGTCTCAGATCGGCAGCCTAAGTCCCTGTCCTGAGGAGGAGAGGCGGGAGCGAGCTAACCGTGACGTAAGCACCGGGAACAATGCAATGGAGAAACAGGCGAACTCCGCGCGAGGGAGAGCAGAGCCGCAATTTAAAAATCGATGAAGCAAAACGCCGTTCCCTGGCAACGATCAATAGCGTGGAAAGCGCCGAGCCGGGCGGCCCGGGACCGAGGAGCGCCCGCGGCCATCGCTGCTGTGCAGAGGGGAGAAGGGCTCGGGCGGCAGGGTGGGCTCCGGCCGAGGGTGCTGCCCTCGTCCTTGAGAGGCCGCAGCCCGAGCCTGGCGCGAGAGCCACGCGGAGACCGCGGACCCTTCACAGAGAAGCCGTGGTGACGGAAGTCCTCAGGAGGGAATCCCAGGCCCGGGGGACCTCACCGTCACGGTTCAGCCGACCGTGAACCCTGAACTGCAGAGGCGTTGCCCGAGCTTGGTGGGGGAGGGGGGAGATGCTGGCCCCGTGGACGGCAGCTGGAGGGGGAGGGGGGGGCAGAGCAAGCCTAAGATGGAGGAGGTGCGGAGAGCGCGTCAGGCGCAGAACAGGACTGCGGGGGACGTGCTGAACGCGCCCGTGACGGCAGGCAGCAGTTGGTGGCCCAGAGTCCCGAGAGCCCTGGAGAGGAGCCTCCTGGAGCTGCCCGAGAGCACAGGCCACCGCCACTGCAGCCCTGGAGCCCGGCAGAGCGGGAGGCAGGAGCGGCCTGGGAGCCGAGGGCGGGGGAGGGGAAACGCAGGCCCGTGTTACTCGAAAACAGTGGATGGAAAAAGCCGGGCAGGGGTCACCGGGCGACTCCGAGAAGCAGGGGCGACCCCAGCATGGTCCGGTCCCCAGACACAGGTCGGCTGCCGCAGCTCCTCCCCACGCGGAGTTGCCACGGTGGCCACGGCGCCGGGTTTGCCCCTAAGCTCACTGCCACGGCGAGCCCCGTGCACACCCGCCCGCCAGAGCCACTCACCCCTGCCCTGGCCCCGAGGGCAGCTTAGAGGGATGAGAGAGGGTGGTGGGTGCACCCCTCAGGAAGCTGCTTCAGGGGACATGGGCTCTGCCCTCCTCCCGCCCCCGGCTGCTGAGAGCACCTCACCCACGCTCACTTCCCACGTAGCTGCCAGGGCCCAGCCTGGCTTTGAACCGGTGTCTCCCCGAGGCCACCTGCCCCTGGTCCTGGACGTTGGCCTCGAGGACTCCCTTCTGGGGGTCTTCATGACAACGGCCAAGCCCGGGGGAGGGGGATACCCCTTGTCTGCACCCCGCCCTCCTGGGCGCCTGAAGACCACTGTCAGCACCACTCCTACTGCGCCTGTCGCTGGCCCGGCAGGAGGCCTCCCCTCTCCGCAGGGCCCGGCCCCCTCCCTCCCTCCTGCTCAGTCCCCCAGCTTGCAAAGCCTGCTGGGGCGGGCTTGAGGCTCGCTCTCCCGTGGGGAGGCCGAGGGGGGGACTCAGCCATCCCCCCGCACTCTCCCGGCACCAGAGCCGTGAGGCCATCAGCCGATTGTCTTCACGATCGCTGGCTCGTCCTGCTCTCCAGAGCTTTCCAATCTCTCCAGGGACATCACCGCGGGGGCGCAGCGCTCCGCAAGGCTGGTGTTTCCAGCACATGGGACCTCAGCAGCTGCGCCTGCGTCAAGAGCCCCCAGGAAGCGCCGGGAAGCCGGGGCCCTGTGATGGTTCCTGGCCACTTCTGGTGAGATCCCAGCCTAGCGGCTCCTTCCCCTCGCGGGGGGTGGGCTCCTCCTCGGATGCACCCACCGAGCCTTTTCAACGCTTAATTGAATTCTCCAGAGTAACTCGCAAGGCAGGCGCTGGGCCCATTTCACAGGTGAGAAGGCCAAGGCAGGGACACACGCCAGGCCAGGGTGAGGCTCCGGGGGACGGTGCTGCCTGTGACGCGAGCCTGGGGGCCGGCGGGCAGACGGCAGGACGGCACGTGTCTGTGCGCCTCGGCCGCAGCCTGAGATGAAGGCTTCCCGGGGGTAAAGAGGGTTCAATTCAATTTAGCAAATGTTAATGACGCCTTGCCAAGCGCTGAGGGAAATAAGCAGACAGAATGAGAGCTGTGCACTCCGCCTTCAAGGGGCTCTTGATTTAATTGGCGGGGGTGGGGGTAGCAGGTGCGGATGGAGCCACAGCACGTGTGCAGGGAGGGGCGATTCTGCCCCAGCCCCTGCAGGGTCCCTGTCAGCCGGACAGCAGGGGGCAGAGGGGCACAGCTGCCCAAGGCGGGAAGCAGACGGGCAGCCGCCTTAACCGGCTGGAGCCAGGCGGACTTGAGACTGACTGGCGGGGAGGGGAGGCACAGGGCCTCTCCTTGCGCCCAGAGAGCCCCCTCCCCGGAGCTGAGAAAAGGGGGCGGGTTTGCAGATCGCTGCTGCTACCCCCTCCAGCACCCAGGAGCAGTGCCCCCGCCAGTCCCGCAGGACGCTTGCTGGCCAGCTGCCCCGGGCCCTGCACCCTCAGCTCTTGGGCTCCATCAGCCAGGCCCGCGTGCCCTGTGCAGACTTGGGAGGACCCCCAGGATGCCCCCCAGCTGCAGGGCAAAGACCCAGGGCACAGGCCCCATACAAAGCCACTGAGCCACCCGGGGTGCGCGGGGTCCCCTCGGAGCAGGCACGCGGCGCCCGTTCACGTCCAGGGATCGGCTCACGGGAGACGTGCAGGCTGCTCGCCTTGGAGAAGAGCTTGCAACAGGAGAGGAATCGAAACAAAGCCCAGCAGCGGCCCTGAGCAGCCGCAGGGACCGGACCCCGAGGGGCGCGGGGAGCGCGGCGGCGAGGGCGGCGCCCAGCTTGGCAATTGGTCACAACGGCCGGAGCTGCGCTGATCCGAAGCCAGGAGCCAGGAGCTTCTTCCGGGCCTCCCATGCTGGTGCAGGGGCCAAGCACTTGGGCCATCCTCTACTGCTTTCCCAGGTCATAGCAGAGAGCTGGATCAGAAGTGGAGCAGCCGGGACTTGAACCGGCGCCCACACAGGATGCTGGCACTGCAGGCGACGGCTTTACCTGCTACACCACAGCGCCGCCCTGAGAACTGCATTTTCTAACACAATGGAATATTTTAAAGATAAAGAAATTTCCCAGAAAGTAGAGCAAAATAGGAGATGGAAAAATAAGAGATAATTCAGCCAATGATTAGCACAGGCAGCCCAATGTCAAAGTAATGCCACCTATCAGGAAAGGAAAAGAGAATAGAAAATGTAAAGTTCCAGGAAAACAAAATAGAACATAGAGGCCGGCGCTGTGATGTAGCAGGTAAAGCCACCACCTGCAGTGCCGGCATCGCACATGGGCGCTGGTTCAAGTCCCGGCTGCTCCACTTCCGATCCAGCTCTCTGCTGTGGCCTAGGGGTGCAGTGGAGGATGGCCCAAGTCCCTGGGCCCCTGCACCCACGTGGGAGACCCGGAAGAAGCTCCTGGCTCCCGGCTTCGGATCAGCTCAGCTCCGGCTGTTGCAGCCAATTGGGGAGTGAACCAGCGGCTGGAAGACCTCTCTCTCTCTCTCTCTCTCTCTCTCTCTCTCTCTCTCTCCCTCTCCCTCCCCCTCTCCCTCTCCCTCTCCCTCTCTCTCTCTCTCTCTCACTGTCTCTGCCTCTGTAACTCTGCCTTTCAAATAAATAAAAAAAGAAAATAGAAAATTCCTGCAAGGAGCAGTATAGAAAATGGAAAGCACAGGGCAAAAATAGGAAATGGAAGGTTCCAGAAAAAACAAAAAGGACTAGGACATAGGAGGCGCTGGGACAAAGCAGAATATTAAGGGGGAGTGGGATCAGCCAGGAAGTGGCTCGGGGAACCAGCTCCCCACTGTGGGCATCTCAGTGTCAGGGATGGGCGGGAGGCCCGGGGCCGGCACCGAGGAAGACGGGGAAAACCCAGGGCACAACAATGACCCCCCCGCCCCGCGTCTGCGCCCACGGCAGCCAAGGCTGAGCCCTGGGAAGGAGGAGCCAAGCAGCCAAGTCGGTGACCACGAGAGCCCACCTCAGGGCCGGGTCCTGGCCTCCCGGCACCCGTTCGCGGGACAATCTGCAGAGCCGCACCGGGGACAAGAGCACAGGGGCAGGGGAGACAGGAGCAGCAGAGGGTCCCCAGGGGGTGGCGTGGGGTGAGCACAGGGAGGACAGAGCAGGGCAGGGGCTGCGGGGAGCAAATGGACTGTGGGCTGGCCAGCGTGGCTCCAGGCACGGGGAGCCCCTCCCTGCCCCGTGGCCCTGGGTTAGTGCAGGCGCAGGAGCAAATTAAACAACAGGGCAGTGTCAGCTCCCAGGAAATCAGACACACAGGAGCAGCGGTGAAGCCACGCATGACTCAGAAGCTGCGGCCAGGCCGGGAACACCTGGCGGCCACGTGGACCCGCAGCAGCCTCGCCTTCTGTAGCCTGGTCTCAAGCGGAAAACTCAGGAGCTGGCGTTCGCTCCGCCAGTGCTGGAGCAGCCACGGCGGAGAGGGCAGAAGTTTCTTTGGGAAAGGGGAAGTGGGTGCGGCTTTGGGGGAGGGGCGGCAGACCCGGTCCCCTTCCTGGAGAAGGAGCCGCCTTTGTCTGTAAGGGTCAAGGTGGAGGCTGCTGGAGCGGGAGCTGAGCTGCCTCTCCAGGCCTTGCACCGGCCACGCCACGGTGCCACGGCCTCCCCAGCGCCCCTCTCCTGGTCCACGGGGGCAGCAGGAGTACAAGGCTGAATCCTGCACACCCCTCGGCCCTGACACCAGTCCCGGGATTCAGTACTCACATGGGATGGACCAGTGGCCGTGGGGTGGCACGAACCAGAAACCCCCGTCCCTTTCTTGGGGTGTGGTGAGGACCAGTGGTGTCTGTCACCCATGGCACCCGAGGCCTCGCCAGGGAGGGACCCAAGGTAGGGGCACACGGAGCTGGAACCCGCCAGGAGGGGCCGAGCTTGGGGAGACGCCCCAGGGTCTGCAGTGTCTGCAGCGGGGGGTGGATAAGGTCAGTCAGACCTGAGTTCTAGAAGCGTTCTCCCAGCATCCCACAGCACCAACCCCACCCCGCAGGGAGAAGGTGGGGAGACAGCGGAGGAGGGCGTGCAGCCCTCCAGGTGAGAGGGCCATGTGTTCACAGGGGCGGCATAGGCTCAGCCGGAGCCAGAGCTGCCCCACGGCACAGGGCTGACCCCCTGCAGGTACCAAAGGCGGGGTTCTCTCGCACGGCCCTGGCGGGAGGGGGACCTGGCCTGCCCCCCACGCAGGCAGCCCTGCAGATTCGGAGCTCTGACTGCTAGGCGTGCCGGCCCCGGGGGCGGGGGACATGGCGCCAGCCTCGCTCTGCAGCCGGTGCGGGGCTGTGTGCTAATGCTGGGGGGAGAAGGCAGGGCCTCCACCTGGCTCTGGGAGTGAGTCCAGCGACACCAGGCAGAGTGCGCAGACGAGGACGGAGCCGCTGAGCAAGTCCACGTGGGAAGACAGACAACAGGGATGGCGTGGAAGAGCCGGCGACGGGAGAGGAGGCTGGGGCAGCTTGTGGAGCCATTGAGTGTCGGAGCCAGGATTCCCTCTCGGGCAACAAGGAGTCCCAGGAGGTTTGTAGCACCGAAAGGCTGCAGCTGGCTTCGCCAGCCCCCAGTGCCGGGACACACAGAGGCCACCTGTAGTTCCTCAGCCATCCAGGCGAGCGAGGCCCCGGCCTGAGCTCCAGCAGTGGCCAGGCTGTGACACAGGGTTGGGGGGTGCATTTGAGGCACAACCAGGGTTTTGTGGAGCTGGGTGTAGGGTGGGTGGGGGTCATGAGGGTCGGGAGTAGGGAGGGCTGGGACAGAGCGGGGACCAAGAAGACAGCAGAGGCCCAAGGCCAGGAGAATCCCAGAGTCTGCCTGGGGAGCCGTTGCATGCAGCCAACCCCGAGAGACCCTTTATCTCCCCGACACTGGAGCGGTGCTGGCATCCCAGCTGTCCCGGGAGCACTGCGAGGCGGGTGCTGGTGGGGGCAGGACACTCACTCACTGCCACCTGTCGTCTTCAAAGCCCACCCAACAGCCAGCCTGTAAGTCAGTCAGCTCCTCTCGGCCCCACCCCCTCTCTCAAGTGGGAGGAGTGGGAGCCTCCCAGCCCGGCAGGAATCCCCACGCACAGGGCAGGTCTGTCCTGCCTGGTGTGCGCCCAGCAGCACGATGGGATCCCAGCCTTGGTGTCTCCTGGGAGCTCAAAGAGGCACCAGCAGCCAGGCGCTCAGGTCACAGAGGTCAGCTCCTCAGCAGGAGAGAGCCAGCGGGCGCGGGCACAGTGGGGACTCCCAGGACATCTCTGGTCCAGGCAGCAGGGGCGCCATTGTCTCAGGCGCAGCCAGGGGCGTGGAGCCGGGGTCCTCGCCCCGCCCTGAGCAAGTTCAGATGCGGAAAGCCTGAGTGACCAGCTCAGGCTCAGACCTCCCGGTCTACAGGGTCGGACTCCACCACAGCGCGCTTTCGCAGCAAGATCTCAGGAAAGGGAACCCCCCCTCCCCACGATGCAGACCCCGAGCAGAGTCTGAGTGAGAGGAGGGCACAGCAAAGGCTGGGAGGGGCGGGGCCACCGGCCTTCTGCTAGGGGACAGCAGAGAATCCTGGGGGCTGAAAGGACCCGGGGTCCTGGCTCCGTCTGAATCCAAAACCTCGCAGTGACATCATGAGGGCCGAGCGGGGCCCCTCCCCGCCGTGCACCGGCACCGGGATTCTGGGCCGCAGCTGTGGCCGTTGGAGTGCTCATTTCCTCCTCTGTGAGGCCGCAGTGGAAGCTCTCACAAATGATCTGCTAGGAAAGCAAGTTCATCAATGGCTTGGGATTAAGACGCCAGGCGCTCGCCGCCCTCCTCCTCGCTCACGGCTGGCGCTGAAGCGTGCCGGTCCTCGGCTTTGTGCACCCGACTCTGACGGCGGCGGCTGGAGCTGTACACCTACGGGGGAAGCGGGTTCAGAGCGACAGAGGGCTGCAAGGCTTCCTCTCCTTAACTCCATCTTCAGTGGAGCCCTGCGGCCCCGGGGCGCAAAGCACTCTCCCGGCACCTGCAGGGCGCACACAGGGACGCTCAGCACCACGGACAGAGCCCTGGTCTGCGGGGAGCCGGGCCAGCACTTCCAGGTCTCGCCATCCCTCCCACACCCCACAGTGGTGGCTCCAGGACTCACACAGCAGCGGGAGGGTGCTGTGTGAGGGAGGGGCTGGCCCAGGAGCCGTCTCTGGACCCCACTGTCTGCTGTGCACAGCAAGAGCTGAAGGCGGATGGGTGCCCAGCTCCGCCCCTTCCCCGCTGCGGGGCCGCGCTCCATGGCCACCGGCCATTACAGAGCATGGCAGGGGACACTGCAGAGCCAGGGGGCTTAAGGGTGGCTGCCCTGTCCTGTGCCACTCGGAGGACAGCAACCCAGACCCTGTGCAGGGTGCGTCCCCTCCCACCGTGGAGGAACAGCGAGACGGCTCGGCGCAGCACCGCCTCCTCAGCACTCTCACCCGGCGTCTGCACTGGTCTCTAAAACACAGCCAGACTCTCGGAGAGACGTCCAAGGCCCTGCACGTCCGACCCCACGTGCCCTGCCGCTCGGCGCCTGGCGCTCTGCCCCACGCGGCCGGGGGTGGTGCCAGCGGCTGTGTTCCGAGGCTTCCCCTGCCTGGGCTGCTGTCCCCAGTGGTGGGGCATGCTCTCTCACGCCGCTTCTCACAGACAGCTTGCAGGAGCTCCAGGGCAGGGGCTGACCCAGTGCGGAGATGCAAACATCCACCGGGTGTTTGTGAAGCCGGAGATCCAGTGCACGAGACCAAAGTCCACAACGAGGTGCCTCTGGCCACTCGGAAGACCCTGGCACCTGCGGGGCAGCTGGGGACAGCTGGGGACAGTCGAAGGCTGGCAAGGCCCATCAGCTGTCGGAACCCTCGCAACCACAGTGCCCCGGCCAGGGCTTGGGGTCTGTCCTTTATGGAATGGGAGCCGTCACCTGCCGTGGTGGGGCCCGTGGCCCAGCCCTCCGCCCTGGGCTGTGCCCCTGCCAGGAACTCAGAGGCCCACAGAGTCACTTGTCCTGGGACTTTGTCCCGTGGGCAGGCTGGAGCTGAGGGATCAGACTCGCTTTCCCGACCACTGCTGAGACAGGGATGCTGCGCAGGTGTGGAGCTGGCCAGGGAAACAGGGAACCCAGCCGGGGGTGGGAGGGGCGTGATTGACAGGGCAGGCCAGGGCTGACGGTGGGGGTCGCTGCTCCCTGTGTCTGGATGGACCGTCAGGGCAGATGCGAGCTTCTCCGACCTCCACCATTCCACAGCGCTGTGGACCTGCTGGCTCCGGGATTCTTAGGGACGCTGAGCTGTGGGTTGAGGTGGGGACGGAGCCCCTCTGCTTCTCTCCACACACCCATCGCAGGCCTGGGACGCAGCAGGTGCCCCCCGCAGGGCAGCCACAGACACCTTGGGACCAGGAGGTTCAGATCCCAGCCCAGCTCAGGAGCAGCATGTGGCCTCCTGCTGTGCCTCAGTTACCCCAGCTATAAGACTGGGATGCCCGATTACAGACCCAGGGAGTCCCTGCTGTCAATCATGCGGCCTGACAACAGAAAATGCCGCACACAGGGCTGAACGGACGCCTGGCCAGGTGCTGCTCTGAGCCCGCAGCAGCCTCCGGGGACAGGTGGCCATGGCCACATGGGCAGGCCGGGACGCTGAGGTCCCCCTCCCAGCTGTCACTCACCTACAGTGCACTGGCCCCAGGGACATGCGCAAGACCAGGAGCGCCCCCCCGCTAGCTCAGCACCCCCTCAACAGAGCCACTGGGTGGCAGGACCCCAGAGGTGGGGTGGGGGTGGGGACGCACGGCCCCAGGACTCCCGGGAGAGCTCGGGCTCCGTCGTGTGCCGACACGTTTTCCGAGGGGTTCACTAATCAGACTCAGACAGAGCACAGTTTGCAATTCCCCATCTTCTCTGCGTCCCGCATGAGAGGCCCTCGCTAATTCCAGCAAATGCCTCGCGCTCTGCAAATGGGAGCCATGGCCTATACCGGGGGGCACCTCTCTGCACCGCCGGGGTCTACCCCCACACACGTACCTGAGCGCCCGGCGGCACCTCAAGGGCCTGGTAGCATCATGGGAGGGAGCACGCTCGTGGGCTGTGGCCTGGAAGCCAGGACTCGGGCCAGGGTCAGGGCAAGCTTGGGAGAGAAGCCGGAGCCACAAGCCAACCCACTGCCTGCTGAGACACTCAGGAGCCCCAGCAGCCTTGGGAGGGGGAGGCGCCAGGCACTCTGCCTGCTTACGGGGCCACACCTGCTCCCCGTGCCTCGGTTTACCTGTCTGTGAAATGAGGGCCTTGGAATGGGGTCCACGCTGGCGGGAAGACCTGCACTGTGTGCACTGCTCTCCATAGACGGCTGCTTGGGTAGAGAGGAATCGGAGGAATGAGTGGATGAGGCATGAATGAATGAAGCTGCCCAGCTGGGGGTCCTGCCCTCCTGGAGGAACCTGGGGGGGGGGGGGTCTCTGGCAGGCACTGTGGGCGGAGCCTGTACTTTCTTTCTCCAGTTCAGGGCCTTGGTTTGTTTCAGCTCCATGGAACCCAAGCCCACTCTGTATTTACTGGGCTCCGGCTCAGGCCGGGCTCCTGAGGCCGCAGGGCACTGGACAGACCGTCTGCAGCGCCGAGCAGGGGTCGGGGTGTCAGGCTCAGGGCAGGAGAGGACCTGCCGGTAACCCAGGGACAGCCCCTGTGCTCCATCCCAGACCCGCCTCACAATTCCTGCTCCGGTGTCACGCACAAAGTCCCCTGCTCGCGTCTCCCCGCCTTCAAGGCCTCATGGAGGGCGCCTACCCTGCAGCGTGGGGCTGCCTCCCGCACAGCCAGCCCCAGGACACACGGGGAGGTGGGCAGCCGCCCCGTCCCTTTCACAGGGAGCCCACCCAGGACACACCATGCCCACCCGCAGTGCCTACCAGCAGTGCACGCCCGGGCACACGGGACTTCCTGGCACCAGGAAGTGCTGGGAACAAGGGCCTCTTGTGCCCGACCTGGCACCTGCCATCATGCAAACCTCAACCCGGCCCGGCTCCTCGCCAGATGGGCATGTGTCCCCGTGGGGAGGCCTCTGTGCCTCCGCTCCTGGCACCCAGTTCCATGTGCCACGCTTCCAGCAAAAGCATCACAAGGCGGGGGCCGGCGCTGTGGCATGGCAGGCTAAAGCCCCAGCCTGCAGTGCCAGCCCCATATGGGTGCCAGTTCTAGTCCTGGCTGCTCCTCTTCTGATCCAGCTCTCTGCTGTGGCCTGGGAAAGCAGTGGAAGATGGCCCAAGTGCTTGGGTCCCTGCGCCCACGTGGGAGACCTGGAAGAAGCTCCTGGCTCCTGGCTTCTGGCTCCTGGGCTCAGCTCCAGCTGTTGTGGCCATTTAGTGAGTGAACCAGTGGATGGAAGGCCTCTCTCTGTCGCTCTCACTCTCTCTCGCTCTGTGTGTGTGTGTGTGTGTGTGTGTGTGTGTACCTCTCACTGTAACTCTTTCAAGTAAATAAAATAAACCTTTAAAAAAAGAAACCCGCGGTCTGAGAGGCAGAGCAGCCATCGGAGCCAGACTTGGCTACAGCGCGGTGTTAAAGTTATCAGACCAGCAACTTAAAGCAACTGTGATTAACATGTTCAGGTTTCCGCGGGGAAAAGTGAACGGCGTGCAAAAACGCACAGGCGCTGCGGGCTGAGAGGGAAACCCTGAGAAAGACACCAAAGGCGGGGCTGGAGCTTGGAGGCGGCAGCGACGAGGCGAGTCAGCTGTCTCTAAACCCAAACAGCAGAGAAAGCCGGGCACCCGGCCGCAGAGGGCCCCGGACGCACGGGCCGTGTGCCAGGAGGGGAGGCAGCGGGCGGAGGCAGCTGCACGTTCTCTGCTCACCGCACACGGGATCCGCAGATCCAGGAAGCTCCGAGGACGCACATCCCCCGGGACAGCCGGAGGGGACTGAGACAGGGGCACGGTGGGCTCCCCCACCTGCCTGGCCACCTTGGGGCCACCGCTCGGAGACTCCGCTGAGTCCGGACCGGCTTCCAAGTCCCGGACACAGGCCCCAGCTGCACCGCCCACATACCCAGGGAGCTCCTCCCCACCAGGAGCACGCGGCCTGGGGCTCAGCCCCCGGGACACAGCCCAGGAATGCAGCGGGCGTCCACGAGCTGACAGAAACTCGCGCTCAGCCCCAGTCTGCTGGGGGATCCACAGCGGTTCATTTGGCATCCCTGGAGGCAGCAGGGGGCCCTTCCGTGGGTGGACAGACCGACGCAGCCGCCATCCACGAAATCGCCACGTTTTGCATCGGCGAGGCCTCGGGAGGACGCTGAAGGGATCCGAGTGACAGGGGATGGTTGAGCCATCAGAACTCCCGGCCCCGGGAGGGACCCCATGTCTGCGCATTTACAAAGTGTCCGGACCCCAGGGGCCCCAGCATGCAGTGACCACGATGTCACAATGCAAAGCTGGCGCCACAAACACGCGATGAGCTCACGGTGAAGGGGGTGGGGGTGCCAGCCTCAGCAGCTGTGGGCCGAGTGCCACCATAAGAGGAAGTGCCACTCACACCGCGCTCCGGCTGGACAGACACTCGCAAAGCCACGCTGCTCGGGCCCTGGGCTCGAGCAAGCAGGGGAGGGGGTGGCCGCTGGCTGGAGCCATGGGAGCACACGGAGGCCTGGGGCCCTGGGAGCCGAGTAAGGATGCAGCAGCAGTTGGAACCCAAGCAGGAAAGAAGCGCCTGTGAGTCCCGGTGGACACCACTGAATTACCGAATAAACAGATGGACGGGCGAGACAGGCGAGGCGCCAGCCAGCCAGACCCCAGGCCACGCTGCAGAAGCTCCACCCTCTGGAGGCGGGGCAAGCCCCCCCCCCAGAGAGCTCTGAGTGGGAGGTGGGGGCGGGGCGGGGAGCACACACCTGCTTGGGTTTCAGACGCTGAGCTCCAAGCTGGTTCGGATCCCTGGACAGGGACTTTTGGGGTGATTGGGTCTCAGGGTGGGCCCCCAACCACGTGAGGACACGCGTGGGGCCCAGGTCTCGAGACAGTGAGTCTGCATGGACACCAGATCCGCAGCCCTCGCCCTGGGCTCCCCGCGCTGCAGAACCGTGGAGCCTGGCTCCGGGCAGCGTTTTGTCGTTATGGCCAGCGGGACAGCAGTGAGGGGAGGGCGGCGCCCTCTGTGGGCTTCCCTCGAAGGCCCTGGAGAAACATCAGCCATGCCCGAGAGAGGGCTAAGCCGCCACCTGCACCCCAGCGTCCCACACTGGAGCACAGGGTTCGAGTCCCGGCTGCTCCACTTCCCACCCAGCTCCCTGCTGTGGCCTGGGAAAGCAGCAGAAGATGATCCAAGTGCTGGGGCCCCTGCACCCACCTGGGAGACCCAGAAGAAGCTCCTGGCCCAGCCCCAGCTGTTGTGGCCATTTAGGGGGTGAACCAGTGGATGGAAGACCACGCTCTCTATAACTCAGCCTTATAAATAAATGCATAAATTGTGAGTTTTTTTGTTTTAAAGAAAACTAGAAAACACCCGACCTGGACAGTGTCAGGGTCATCCAAGAAGCGGCCCCAGCCCAGAGGCCACGGGGATGTGGCGGCCGCGTGGCCGGGGCCCTGGGCGGGGAATGGGACATGGGAGGGACACGAGGGTAGAAACGAGAGAAATCTTCACAAAGCAATGAGCTCAGTTCACGGAAACGCTCCGCACCGGCCGTTGGTTGTAACAAATAAGACGATGCTGGGGGAAGGTGCTGGTAACTGGGTACGCCAGGCCTGGTGTGTGCGGAGACGCAGCCCGTCACAGCTGCATCACGGCTCTGACAGTCCTCTGTGAAGTTCACAGGCACATGCACACACACATGCACACATGTACAGCCACACATGGGCATGCACACACAGTCACACATGCACAGGCACACAAACTCACACACATGTTCAGTCACACGTCTACACAGACATGTACACACATGTGCAGTCACACACATGCACAGATATACAGTGACGTGTGCACACACGTATAGGCACACACCATGCAGTCACACATGTGCACACACATGCAGTCATGCATGCTCAGGCACAGCCACAAACATGCACGCATATACAATCATGCAATGCACACACATGCACAGTCACATCTGTATATGCATGTGGTCAAAATGCGCACACGTGCACACACATACAGTCACACATGGGTATACACACATACAGTCACACATGCACCATCACACATGTGCACACATGCGCACACGTATGCAGCATAGTCACACATGCACAGACATGTGAACACATGCTCCCGGGCAGCACTTCCCCCTCATGGGTGCCGACCCGGCCTCCCTGGGAAGATCCCCCTGGCAGCAGGCACACAGCAGAGACCCGCGTGGCCCATGTTCTGTGCTCACCACGGGGCGGGGCCGGCTGTCGGGGAAAAGCCACCACGTTTGGATTAAAAGCCTCCCAGTGTGTCTTCCGCGGGCAGCTTGGTGCCGGACTCCATCCCATGAGCCCAGTTTCTTTTTCTTTCTTTCTTTCTTTTTTTTGACAGGCAGAGTTAGTGAAAGAGAGAGAGACAGAGAGAAAGGTCTTCCTTTTTCCATTGGTTCACCCCCCAAGTGGCCGCTACAGCCGGCATGTTGCTGCTGGCGCGCTGCGCCGATCTGAAGCCAGGAGCAGGTGCTTTTCCTGGTCTCCCATGGGGTGCAGGGCCCAAGCACTTGGGCCATCCTCCACTGCACTCCCGGGCCACAGCAGAGGGCTGGCCTGGAAGAGGGGCAACCGGGACAGAATCCAGCACCCCAACCGGGACTAGAACCCGGGGTGCCAGCACCGCAGGCAGAGAATTAGCCTAGTGAGCCGCGGCGCCGGCCCAGAGCCCAGTTTCATAACTGCTGGTGCTTCTGCTGCCCGCGTGCCAGCCAGGGACCCAGCCCTGCCCCAGACCCCTTCCCGCTCCTTCCTCTCCCTGCAGACAGCAGCCCAAGGCCTGCTCTGAGGGCAGTAGGGGATCTGCACACTGGGAGTGTGCGGCTCGCTGGGCGCACGGAGCACTCACTGAGTCCACCGGGTCTCGAGTCCACCCCAAGCCGACTTCGGGTCCACCACGTGCAGTAGGCCACTGGGCACCCTCCTGCTTGGGAGCCGGGGCCGCCGCTGGTGGTCGGGATCTTAGGTGGGGTGGGCTCCTCATGGACACAGGCAGAGTGGGCGGAGACTGACGGGGGCACCTGGGGCGGGGGGGGAGCTTCTCAGGTGAGGAGGGAGCAAGGTGGCCTCCTCCCAGATCAAGAACCTCGCTCGCAGTGAGGCACCGTCCCGTCGTGGGCGTGGGAAGCCCAGGCCCACCCTGTGGGCCAGCGAGGGGCACACGAGGACCCGAGCTCCAGGGAGGGCGAGGATCAGCCCAGCGCCCTCTCATCTCCGGCACCCCTGCTGGAAGGGGGGAGTTACCGAGGCGGGAGCAGTCCGGTGCTGGTGCCCTCGTAGCCTGCAGCTGTCACTCACTGCTGCGGGAACCCAAAATGCCCCGGGCCCTGGGGGCTGGGGCACTCACCCATAGGACCACGTCCTCACGCCCTGGGGAGGACACAGGGCACTGAGGCGGAGGGCGGAGCCTGGGGACTGCAGGGACTGGGTTGGGCAGGAGGTGCTGTGGGTGGAGGGGCCAGGGCAAGGCTCTGGGACAAGAACGCACACGTCGGGCGATGCCCTGGGAATCCAGCATGGCTGCGTGGGCAGTCCCCCGGCTCCAGCTAGCCCTAGTCCCTTGGGCCCATGCGTGCCCAGGGCAGCCTCTGCCCCACCGACGTGAAGTTAGTTCCAGCAGCAGTGCACCCCACGGGAGGAGTTCTCCAGGGTGCCCCAGCTGGCCACCCAGACCCTCTGCCAGCCTGGGTCCTGGCCCCGTGTCCAGGGACACCACCACAGTGCGTGACAACCCCGGGGGCAGAACTGATGTCACAGAAGCTGGCAGATGCTGCACAAGAGGGTCTTCTCCCTGCCTCGCCTCCTCCCCTAGGAGCCCCTCCCCCAAAACCAGGCCTTTGTGTGTAAGCCCCAGGCCAGACAGGATTGCGCCCCGGGGGCAGGCGAGAGCAGCACCTGGGCAGAGCTGGTCGGGGCCTGGGACTCCGTGATTCTGAGGGTTCACGGCCCCCCTTATCGAGATCCGAGTCCGTGGGACCAGTGAGGAGCCTGTGCCTCAGCGAGAGGCGGATAAATGGTTTGTAAGAGCAAGTCTGGGGGCCAGCACCGTGCTGCACGGCAAAGCAAACTCCAGGCGCAGAGCTCTGAAGCGTTCGAAAAAGCCGGAGAGGTTTCATCTCGCTCCAATCAGACACAGCCAGGCCGCCCCCAGGGAGATGAGGAGGGAGAAGGGGAGGAGGGGGCTGGGCAGGGCCAGGGGCCAGGGGTCTCTGCACATGAGATGGAGCTGCCTGACCACACCACGGAGGGCGGACCCAGCTCCAGGAAGCTGGCAGGGTGCTGGCGGGCGGCTCCTCGGCCAGGACGCTTTGGAGAGCAACGTGGCAACTCCTGCAGGAGCTGCGGGCTCCCGGAGCTCAGAGGACGCCCCGGCCCGGGGATTCCCCGCGTGTTCACGTCCCAGGGGAGAGAAGTCACTGCACAGAGGGTCCCTGGCACAGAAAATGGGAAAACACTGGTTTTCAGGCTGTGAAATATTCAGCAGCAGGGGAAAGGCGTGAACAGGTCTGCAGCCCCCAGCTGGGGTTAGTGTGGAAATCGTAACATTGTAACAGCGCGTGGACAGGTGCATCCGCAGAACTTGGCTCTTGAGGCTGAGGTCCCTTGGCGGCTGTGGGCGGGGCCTCCCCTGCCCTCCGGTTCCCTCCCAAGGCTGGCCCCTCACGCCTGTTTACTTGGGGCGGCGTTTATGGACGTGTCAATCATATCACATTTTGTGCACTTCTGCAAGCTGGAAATGTCGCAGCTTTCCTGACTTTCAGAGACAGGAAGTGGCGGGGCTCCTGCAGCGGGGCTCAGGGCTCTGTGTTGTGGCCACATGGCCCAATGGGGAGCAGGTGGGGGCAGGGCCAGCCCCCATGGAGTAAATGCCCCGAGGAGGAGGAGGCGGGGTCCTGCTGAGGGGGTTCCCACAGTCCTTGGGGTCCCCAGCGTCTCAGATCTCGTCCTGATGGGAAAGGGACCACTCAGTTCTCAGCACCACCACAGCCTCTGCTGACTGCCCGAGCCTGGGCTTTATCTTACTGATTTCAAAGGCGCAGACAAGCATCTCCCAGCCACAGGTGCACCCAGACAGCCGCCTGGAGCCGCAATCAGTCAGGATCTCCCACGTGGACGAAGGGACCCAGGGACTGGAGCCGTCACCTGCGGCCTCCCAGGGCACACCCCAGCAGGGAGCTGGAGCTGGGAGCCTGGACCCAGGCACTCTGCTCACCGAGAGCCCCGGTCTCGGGTCAGACTTGCCACTGATGCCGAGTCGTAGGCTGAGCCTGGATCCCTGGCCTGAGCCCTCCCCAGCCCCGGGTCCCAGGGCTGCGTTCGGCCCCGGCAGCAGCGCGCGGACAGCGGCCCCGCCTGGCCTGGTCGGCACACGCAGGCCCCTCAGGCAGGCGCAGCGGCAGCCCAGTCTGCACACCCTCACAGGCACCATTTGCTCCATGATGTGAGCTAATTGCTCTCAGTGGCGCCTGGTGCTGCGTTAAAAATTTTAATGTTGGTTTTATTGAAAAACAGAAATAGCACAGCATATGCTCTGAGCGCCTCCCGTGCTAAGCGGCGCCGGGCTGGGGCCTGTCACAGCCCCTCCCGGGGGCTGCAGCGGAGTGACAGGCCCCCTGCGGTGGGCACGTCCAGGCGGGCAGCAACGGCTCAGGGGGCACCGCCGGCCTCGGGCTCTGGGCGCTCGCTCCGTCAGGGAGTCCCAGTGGGGCCGTGGCGGCGGCGTGGCCTCGTGGCGCTGCGGGGAGGGTGGCCAGGGCAGCGGGAGGCAGCAGCGCCGCCCCAACCGGTGGGCAGAGCACCTGCAGGGCCAGGTGGCAGCGCTCTCAGCACACCGCGGGGGCTCCGCCAGGGTCCCCCGGCCTCGTGCGACCTCCCTGTGACGTGTGGCTGGGGACCCGTGAGGGCTCCACACAGCCTCACCGCTCCCTGTGTGAAGGGGCCGTGGGAGCGCTGGGCCTTTGGGGCTGCAGACCAGGGCCACCTTCACCCACTCCCACAACCCCCAAAGCCTGGATGCGGCCCCAGCCACCCCCTTCCCCACCCACCGCCCCCCGGGTTGCTGACCAGGCTCCGGGCTGCGGCCTTGGGATCCTTGCTGAGTCTCTGCCCGGAGTTCCCAGGGGAGCCTTTGCGGGGGCCACAGCACCCCTCCTTGGTCCTGAGGTTCCACTTGCCCACGGTGCACCCTTAGCTCCTCCCATTCCCCCTCCCAGACCCACAGACTCCTCCCACAACCCCCTCCCAGGCCCACAGACTCCTCCTACCCTCTGCCAGGCTCCTCCCACCCTCTGCCAGGCTCCTCCCATGCTCCCCTCCCAGGATCATCCCATCCCCCAGGCTCCTCCTAACCCCTCCCACAACTCTCTCAGGGCCTCCCATCCCCCCAGGCCCCTCCCAGGCCCCTCCCAGGCCTCTCCCAGGCCCCTCCCAGGCCCCGCCCAGGCCCCTCCCAGGCCCCGTCCAGGCCTCCCTCCCAGGCTCCGCCCAGGCCCCTCCCAGGCCCCTCCCAGGCCCCGCCCAGGCCTCCCTCCCAGGCCCCGCCCAGGCCCCTCCCAGGCCCCGCCCAGGCCTCCCTCCCAGGCCCCTCCCAGGCCTCTCCCAGGCCTCCCTCCCAGGCTCCGCCCAGGCCCCTCCCAGGCCCCGCCCAGGCCTCCCTCCCAGGCCCCGCCCAGGCCCCGCCCAGGCCCCTCTCATTTCTGGAAGGTTCTTTGCCTGCAGCACTACTTTCCCCCTTCCCCCTTCACACCCACCCTTCGTCCCCTCTTCACCTCGTGCCTGGACGCAGCCCCAGCTGGCAGTCGGCCCGCACCAGCCCAGGTCCCTCTTCCTCTGACTCGCACCCAGGGGCCTTGGGGGCCCTATGAGCAGAATGAGACTTGGGAAGAACAAAGTGGGACCCCAGACCGGGCACGCAGAGCCCTCCACAGGCTGACCCTGGCTGTCCCCCAGCCCCAGCCCACGCAGCCCACCGCCAACCACTCATCGCACCCAGGACCCTCCGCCACAGGTCAGAGAGGAGCCCCAGCCCACATCCTGGACCCCTGGCAATCAGCCTGCAGGGGCCCCGGCCAAGGCCATCAGTGCCCAGACCGCCTCCGCGGCCACGCCCCCACGGCTGCCCCACTGCCACCCCACACCCTGTCCCTGTCCGCCCTGGGCTGCCCAGGGACGCAACACCGAAGCCCCAGCGGCTCCCTGGGCACAGTCACTGGCCGGGGGGCCGCACAGATCCACTACCAGGCCCAGGAGCTCGGCGTGGGAGCAGCGCCTCCAGCCCTCAGGCCTCGGGCACCCCTGCCCCTGGCCTTTGCAGGGGCTCTTCCTCCTCACGCATTTCTACACATTCCCCCCTGCAGAGCCTGTGGGAAGCCCTCCTCCTCCAGGAAGTCCCCCTCACTCTGTCATGCAGGCCTCGCCCTGCGGCTGCTACAGAGCCTTCCACACCCGAGCGAGTGCCCGGCCGCCCTTTGAGCGTGGCTCTCAAGCCCGCTCTGTCTCTGGCGCTCTCTCTCCCTCTCTCTCTCTCTCTGCCAACCCCCAGGCCCGCTGCACTCAGGCTCCGCAGAGCTCTGGGGAGGGTCCACGGTCCCTCTGTGGCTGAGCATGTAGACGTCTCCCATGGGCAACTCCCAGATGTGGTCCAGCCCAGGACAGTTGACTGCTGTGGTCAGCCAGCCTCACGCACGGTGCTGGCCCTGGGGGTCGAGGAGGGGGTGGAGTTGCGCCCCAGGCTGCCCCTGCAGACCCGCCCTCTCATGCCGGCACCCAGCGTGGGGGTGCCAACAAATCCTCACCCCCACCATGGGCCCCGGTGGCCCAGCTAGGCCCCCCGCCCCCCGCGCCCTCTGTTCCCGCTGCCCCGTCTGGAAAGTGCTCGCTCTGACGGGGCTGACAGCTGAGCCGGAAACCATAACTCTGCCGGCAGCTCCCGGCAGCCACGCGTCCTCGCTCCTGCCCCACCCCCAGCTGCCGCAATGGCCCCTCTCCACCACGCCCCCCGCATCCTGCGGGCACAGCACAGCACCAGCGGGGGAGGTCAGGGTCCAGATCCCCCTTGGGTCAAAGCTGCGACACTGTAGGCCACACTCCTGGTCCAGGGAGGCCGGAGCGAGCTGTGGCCTATGGGGCCGATGACCTCTGCCCTGGGGAGTGGATGGTCTGCCGGGTGGTGCCCAGCACCCCGGCACTCCAGGGGCCTTGGACCTGCAGCTGTGGAACCAGCGTCAGCCCCACCCAGCCTCACAGGGTGTGTGGGGACATGGAACGCTGCGGCTCTGGGCGCGGCTCTCCCTGGAGGGAAACGGGGCTGCAGAGCAGGAGGAGGGTGGCCCCCACCCCTGCAGACACAGGCGGAACCCGGCCACGGCCCTTCCGGCTCCGGGAGTCCACCCAGCGGGCTGGGATGCACTTTGTCCAGGACAGACGGAGACCACGCAGGCCGGGGTTGGGGCCGGCGGCAGGTCCTGGGGCAGGACGGTGGGCACGGGGAGGCTGGTCAGTGGGCAGTTGGCAGAAGGAGGGCTGCTGGCCTGGGGGATGAGGCAGTGAGCGGCGACCCTGGGGCCATGGTGCACCATGCCCGTGGGCGGGGCCGAGACTGACACTGGACACGCCCCAGAGAGAGCAGCCCTCCAGGGATGCCCCTGGACCCCGGAATGCATCCCGGGCCTCACAGGGACAGCAGCTGTGAGGAGGAGGGCAGAGGGGGCAGCAGGCCGGGCCAGGCAAGGGCAATCCTTCAGCCACTTCCGGCCCTCCAGGCACTGTGGACAGCGCAGGGAGCAGAGGCAGCCCCACGCCCAACCCTGGCGCGTGTTCCTTGCCGGCCCCAGGAGCCTGGTCCGGCGGGCAGAGCAGCTACGTTCCCTCTGCTCCCCCTGTGCGCGGCCCGGCGCACGCTGAGATGTTCCCAGCGCCATGAGCTCTGTCGTGGGCGCCCTTACCCCTGTGTCCACACCTGGCCCTGGGCCAGGTGATGCTGCTGAATGAATGAAGGGAGGATGAGTGAATGAATGAATGGGAAGCAGAGAGGCCTGGGCGTTCGCTGTCTCCGAAGTTCAGCACGAGCTCCAGAAACAGGGCTCAGACGTGGCGGGCGCTGTTCCCCGGCCCCCAGCACTCCACGTGCAGAGAATGCTCCCCCTCCCCGGCCCAGGACGGAGTGGGGGCGCTGCCCACCCTGCGGCCCCCTGCACGGGGCTTCCTGGAGACGCTGCTGTGCCAGCCACAGGGCTGCCACCGTGGGAGCCGGGACAAGCTCTGGGGTGGCCCCAGGGATTGGGGGAGACATGAGCCGGGCTCGGGGCCCTCCAGGAAGGGATGTGCTCAGCCACGTGCCAGGCTTGTCTGGGGCGGGGCCCGGCTGCCGGCGTCCGCTCCCCGCCCCCTCCTAATCGGCCCCAACAGCTGTTCCTCCCAGCTCCCCTGAGCCTGCAAATCCGCGGTGCTCAGCAAAATTCCCCTCGGATGGCGCCGCGTGCTCCGGAGCCGCATCAGAGCCTCAAAGGGAGGATTAGCCACTGCCGCTGGTGGGGATGGGGGCCGGGCCCTGGTCACCACGCACAGAGGCCACGCGTGGCCACCCGGCCGCCAGCAGCCCGGAACTGTCAGACCCTCCCCACATCAGCTTAGGGGCTGGGATCTCAGCCTTGAGAAGCTCCGGCTCCCAAGAGCCGGCTCGCATTCCACCCGATTAAGTTCGGATGCAGGGATGAATCTGTTCTGTGACAGGCGCTCAGGAGCCAGGCGCCCCGGCTTACGCAAAGCTGCTCTCCGCCGTCCCAAACCCCGCAGCCGCTCTGCGCTCCCAGGCCAGAGGGCACCCAGGCAGGGGGGGCTCCGTGCCCACTCTGCTCAGCCTCCTGGCCACGCCCCCTAGCCAGGAGCCCCAGCCTGACTCATGGCTGTCCAGAGAGCCAGCAGCGTGCACGGCCCCAGGCACCCCGAGCTAAGAAGAGCCCTGTCCAGGCGGCCCCACTGTGGTCATGGATGGCGTTAGTGACCCCCAGGGCCAAGCTGCCAGGAAGATTTCTGTAGCCCCCCAAAGCATTCAAAGGCCTCCAGGGCCCCCAGCTCCCAGGCTGACCCCTTAGGTGCCGGCTCTGCCCAGCCTCCTCCCTGCGTCCACTCCATGCTCACACCAGCCTCCCTCAGCAGGACTCTGCTCTGCAGACACAGACCGGGATGTCCCCTGAGAGCAGCCAGGCCACCCCTGCCCCTGGCTCCCAGCAGCAGCCATGCAGGGACGCACAGGGTGTGCAGCCTCAGTTTTCCCCATCTGGAAAAGGGGTCAATCGCCTCACCAAATAACGTAGGATGGAATGATTCAGAAGTAGGCGCCCCCAACACGCAGCCGCCCACAGTGGGTGGGGCGGCGGGGGTGGGCTTGGGGAGAGGGCCGCACCCTCCACTCCGGGCCGCTCCTTGCTGTGAGCGTGGGCGAGGCAGTGGGCACCTGCTCGGACTGCTGCCCCTGCCCGGGCTCGCCGGCCTCACTGCCACTTGTGCTCTCACCCGCGTGCAAGGACAACTGTGCTGTTTGGGGAGTACCCTCGCCAGGAGGCTCCAGGCAGCCTTAGCACCCCAGGCCAAGGGGTGCTAAGGGGTGCGCGTCTGGAGTGAGCACACACCCAGCCCGGCTGGCCAGCCTCAGCCACCACGCGACTCACTGGCACACACTGGGCAGGAGCCTGGCCGGCTCAGCCCACCCAGAGAGCCACCCTGGGCCCCGGAAGATGCCGGAACACGGGAGCATTGCTGGGCCAGGTCACTCTGCGCTCGCATCTTTGGCCTGAGCCAGTTGAGATGGGTCTCTGTTCCCCAACATGGAAAGTTCTGGAAAAGCACACTGCACCGCCCTGCTCGGCTCCGTGGAGGCACTGAGAGCCCCTCGGGAGCAAGCTGGGATTCGGGTCCCCTGTGTTCCTGCGGCTGCGGGCCCTGTGCCCCTCACGCTCTCATCCGGGAACCTGGAAGCGTGCCACACCCAGACAGCTGGCACCTGGCAGCCAGGCAGAACTCCCAGCCGTGCAGGTGGGCGGCGGGCGCCGAGGAGAAACAGCTGTTCCCAGGCCCGCGGCTCTCGAGCTCCACACTCAGGGGCCCCGCGCTGGTGCCCGCCGGGCCCGCCTGTCATGAGCCCATCACGGGGCACGAGTCCTGTGACTCAGCCTCCTGGGGCCCGTGCTGAGTGCCGTGTGGGTGGGGCCTGAGTCAGCTGCCACCTGCGCTCTGTGTGTCAGGCACCAGGGTGTGGGGAGTGTGGGGAAGGGGGCAGGGGTCCTGGGACTCCTTCCTGGAGCGGGGATGGAGTTGGGGTCCCCCTGAGACTCTCCCACCCTCGCTGAGCGCCCAGGGGGTCTCCTGGCGTCCCTGTGAGCACATGGGACAGAGTGACAGAGTCACAGCCCGGGGACAGTTCTGACGCCCTGGGAGCTGGGCTGGCCAGCGCAGGGGTGACGGGTCCCTCAGCCATTCACCTCTGTGCTCCAGGAACCCTGGCAGGTGCACGGGAAGCAGCATCAGCCCCTGGCCTGGGTGTAGGGTACTTGCGGGGGCTTCTGGGGCCAGGGCTGGGTCCACCCTCCCCAGCCAGGTCTGGGGTGGGCTCCCGGCCCCAGGCTGCTCCCCTGAGCCATGGCCTGGAGCATGTCCACCGCCCCCCGCCCTCCCTATCCCTCAGGCTCCCACCGCAGAGCAGGTGGACAAGGAGGTGCGTGGACGCCGTGAGCGCCCCTCCCCCCCCCCAGCATCCCCCGCGCCTGCTCCCAGCTCTGGGTCCTCTGCCATCTGACTCACGGGTCATCGTGAGACTCACTCCTGCAGCCCAGTGGCCAATTAGGAGGAATCTGTCCCCTTCCCCCTGCAGAGATGACTCAGAGAGGCCACGGCCCCGCCTCCTGGTCGGGATGGGGGGACAGGGCCAGCCCCTCTCCCACCTTCGATGCCTCCGGGCGGCTACAGAGTGGGAGGAGCCCTGAGCACAGGGCAGGCTGGCCTGGGGCTCTTGGCTCCTCCCCCAGACGTCTTCGCTTTCTTCCCAGCTGACCGGGGGCGGGGGCGGTGGGGGGGCAGCCAACGGTCCCTGGTCCCTGGCATGAGCCATGGGAGGCAGCAGGACGCAGGCCACCACCGTCCTCAGCCGGACCCCAGCCCCAAGCAAAGTCACACACCCACCCACAGGAGTTAAAAAAAAACCGAAACCCTGTTTTTATTTTTATTTATTTATTTTTTTTGCCCAATTATTGCAACGCGTCATCAGCAGCTACCGCGGGAGCCGGAGGTGGGCGTGGTGCTCCCAGCTGCACACAGGGTCGCTCCGCCCTCCGTCAGGCACCGGCGGGCAGCCTGGGGGGTGGCTCCGAAGCACCCCCTCCCCCAACCCGCAGGGCCATGTTCTCTGCTTCTGGACTTCAGCGTCTGTCAGCTCCAGCCACAGACCAGCCCCTCGCCCCCCGCCCATCCTGGACAAGGACGTGTCCCCAAGGGGAGGGGCTCTGACACCATGAGGCTGTCATTGCCGTTTCGCGCTGCTCAGCACACCAGGGCTGAGGGTGACTCCGGGGCAGATATGATGCAGACCCAGGCCCTGGGCCCTGCAGCCACAGCCCCCACCCAGTGGTTACCGCCCGCCCCGAACCCCGGCCCTAACCCCGGGATTTCCCTGCCTGTCGCCCCATTTCCCCACCCAGGCAGGGCCACCAGATACAGTCGTCCAAGCAGGAAGCCCAGCCAGACTGGGATTCCAAGTAAACGGAGGTGTTTTGAATTGTGTTCACTTTTACTTGAGAGGTAGAGAGAGCGCGAGCGAGGGCTCCCGTCTGCTGGTCCATTGCTCAAGTGCCCACAGCTCCCCAGGTGGGACGGAGGCCGGCAGGGAGCCAGGGCTGCCGTCAGGATTCCCAGGCCGGGGCAGGAGCTCAGCCCCGGGATGTCCCTGCTGCGCGTTGGCAGGAAGCTGGAGCCAGCGATGGAGCCGGGAGGCGAGCCCAGGCCCTGGCACACAGGGCGTCCTAACTGCTGGGCCAGCGACGGCGGCACCCAGCCAACACGGCAAGCCTCGCTTGGCACACAGGCCTCTGTCCATCCTCAAAGGAGGCTGCCAGGGACCGCCGTGCCCCCATGTCACAGAGGAGGGAGCCAAGGGCTGGGAGAGACCCCAAGGGTCCTCTCCCACCTCCCTACCTGGACACAGGCATCGTTTCCCCCCGAGCCCCCTCCTCCCAGTGGCCCCCAGGTTTGCATCTCATGTGACAGCCCCTCCCTTGGTCTACACCCGGCCCCCAGACCACCTGGGACCAGCGGCCTCCTGGTGAGAAACTGCTCTCAGGCAAAGAAGGGATTTAAATGAAGACAAAGAGAACGAAGGCTCATCCATTGGGATGTCTCCAAACGTGAGACTTCCAACCCTGAAAGGATGGCAGAGGCGATCCCAGGGGAGGGACCTTGTGGGTCGGACGCACACAGCACCAGAGCAGCACCAAGGACCAAACTGCAGATTCTGTAAAGAGCACGGACGAGCCGGCTTTGTGGCGTAGCAGGTTAAAGCCGCTACTTGTAGTGCCGGCATCCCACATGGGCACTGGTTCGAGTCCCGGCTGCTCCACTTCCAATCCAGCTCTCTGCTGTGGCCTGGGAAAGCAGCTGAAGGCGGCCAGTCACTGATGGGTGATGGCCCTTGGCCGTGGTTCCTGACGAGTGGCAGTTCTGTCCACATTCCCTGCGGGATCTCACCTCCACTGGAACAGCGCCCGTCGAGGGGTGCGACAATGGAGGCGGCTGCTGGGGGGGTGGAAGCCGCACACGTGGTCGGCGTGAGCAGTTTTTAACTCAGGTGCTTGGGGGAGCAGCTGGTGGCAGGGGTGAAACTGAGCCTGGTGGAAACCTCCAGGTACAGGGCCAACCTGCATCAGTGCCCCGGGCAGGCCTGCAGGGGGCGCTCCTGGACGCCGGGCCCCGGGCGGGCTGTGGACCTGCTCTGCACCTGTTCCTGGACTGAGACGTTCCCTTGGAACGTCGCCATGTGGGTTCTTCAAGATGCACATAAAATTACGAGGGTAGCACGTGACAGGCCATGGGGCTAGTGGATGGCGGCTTCTTCCCGTGTGCCTTTGTTTGCGACAGAAAGCGCTGGAAATAAGCCAGGTGCCTACCAGATCAGACTGCATCTGGATGGCTGAGTATTGCAGCAGATGGAACTCACCGCGGCACTTAAATACATAAAGCGGACCCAGAGCACCAACGTGGACGCATCTTAACAACCCGGTGCCGAGGGAAAGGAGAAATTGAGAACATCTCTTACACAGAATCCCAGTTGTGTGAATATGTAAACACACAAACAATGGAACATATTGTTTTAGGTGCTCACACGTAGCAAGATATAAAACACGGGCTAATTGCTCCTGGCATGCGGGGCGGTGCCTGGGGACGGCTGTCCCGCCTGGGGCTGCAGGGACGTGAGGGTGGGAGCTGAGACCCCTCTGGTTCGCCTGGGGAGTGACTGCAGATGTCTTTCTGTTTAAGCCAAGCCCCTCAGAGTGCCGCATCACACTCAGAAGTGCCCCTCCCTCGGCCCTGGTCCGAGAGCCTCTGAGCACTGCCCGCCTCCCTAGGACGGCCCACATTGGCGACACCACGCATGATTTGCAGAGAGGGCCATCCCCACCAGCACCCTCATCCCCACTGGTGCTGGGTCCACCCTAACCTCTGTTACCACCACCCTCACCACCAGCAACAACACTGATACTATCACTGCCCTGCACCATCTCACCTCCGTCATCACCATCACCACCACCACCATCACCATAACCACCATCACCATAACCACCATCACCATAACCTCCATCACCACCATCACCACCATCACCATAACCTCCACCACCACCATCACTGCCATCATCACCACCACCACCTCCACCTCCACCACCATCATCACCATAACCACCACCACCACCTCCACCTCCACCTCCATCATCACCATCACCATCAGCACCGTCACCACCATCCCCACCAGGTCGCCAACTTCAACCTGACCAGAATGCCAGTGCTGCCGCTGTGTCCCCAGCACTCGACCCTGCTCCCGGCACAGACCTGACTCAGCAAACAGCTGCAGTGACGAGCCCCCAGCCCCCATCACCTCCACGGTGCCGTTAGTCACCAATCGCTGCTCCACTCGGCGGGGGGGGGGGGCTCACCCATGCAGATTGCACACATGCCCAGGACCCACGGGTGCCTCACACCTCCCCCCCGGGGAGGCAGCCCGTCCACGATCTGCAGAAGTCTCCCACTGCTGAGATGAGCTATGAGACAGGCCTCACCAGCATCCCCTCGCACCAGGACAGCCGCTGGGCCTCCAGTGGGGGCGTGGACCCCCCACGCTTACTGCTGGGCCTGCACCTGACACCTGTGGCACCTTGGACACCCTCCCTCCCTTCTCGCCCACCCATGAAGCACCTGCCATTGGGTTCCAAGCCTTCCCTTGGTCACCAGTCCCTGCCGCTGACCTGGGCAGGGTGGGTTGCCCAGGGGTGAGTGTCCAAGGCTGGCCTCCCTCTCAAGGTGTGTGTGTGTGTTGGAGAACAGGGCAAGCCCTCTGTCCCTGCCCCACACTCCGCCCGCGCCCTTCTGCCACCTGCTTGCACGGAGCTGGTTCAGAAGCCAGCCTCAGGTCCGCAGCCTCGTGCCCTCTGTGTGGCCCGTGTGGCCCCGCCGTCCCCACCTGCACTGACATGTCCTCCGAGGCCAGGCCTCCACCACACGCTGCACCGCAGAGTCAACAGGAGCCTGTTGAGCGACTGCGTCACTGTAGCGTCTCCGGCTGTGGTGTCATGTCCATCTCTGCGTCAGGCACCAGGCAGCTGGGTGGACAAAAGGAGAACTCAGGTCACAGGGCTGGAGGCGGAGACACAGGGGCCAGGGCGGGGTGGGCGGGGCTCGGCCAGGGAGATGAAAGCCCAACCCCAGGGACGCACCCCTTCCTCACTTGGTCTCTCCTCCCAGGAGCCCATCCCCAGCCAGCTCTGTCCACCACCCACACGTCAGACCCTGCCAGCCACGGGAGAGGACCAGAGACCAGAGAGGGCAGGGCCCCAGCCGCCCCCCGGGGTGCCAAGGCCACGCCCTCCTGCCACGTGCTGACCACGCGGCCGCTGCTCCTGGCAGGGTAGAGCAGGAGGGCTGCGGGGGACGGGTCAGCAGCCCAGCCGCACAGGGCCCTCCTGTGCCTTGATAATGGGCGCCTCAGAAATGCCCAGGGCGCTGTCACTTGTACGTGACATCTACCAGCCGTGCGTCACCCCTCGGAGCCTGATCGGAATAGGCAGCTCCTCCGGAGAGGAGGCCCCAGGCACTCATCCACGGCTCCCACGAAATCCACAGCACCGAGAGGCCGGCAGACAGCAGGGCCCGGCTGTCCCCGCGGGGGAGCGCAGCGCTGGGCCGGGAACTCGGCTGCTCACACACACACACACCTGTGACCCGGAACAAGCAGTTACACCTGCCGTCTTGTTGCACCCTCCCTGCAAAGGAGCCAGCACACGGGGCATTGTGAGGGGCCGTCGTGGGCCATGTACCCAGCGCCAGCCCTGAGCCAGCTGCGGGCAGACACCTGACAGCCAATGACGGTGACACCAACCCCGATGACAGCAACGTGAGCGGTGCTGATGGGAGCAGGCCTGATGCCGGCGCGGTGGGGATGATGGCAACAGCGACGCCGGCGACACTGCCCATCATGTGTCTGGCAGGGCCGGGCCGTGACCAGCGCCATCCACCCATCCCGCACCAGCGACAGAGCGCCCACCCCGCACAGGGCCGTCCTGTCCCAGCCTGGTGACTGCGGGGTCGTCTGGCAGACTGGGAACTGAGGCCCCGAGGGGTGACACTGGCTGCCGTGGTCCTGTGCCAGGCACAGGAGGGCGGCTCCGACATCCAGGTCTGCCAGGCCAGCCGGAGCCCAGCTGGGTCAAGAGTGGCCGGGGCTGCGATTCTGGGAGTTGGCCCGTTCCTTGTGCAGAAGCAACTCAGGGGCTGTCAGCCCAGGACCAAGGAGGTGCAGGCTGGGCTGAGTCACAGAGGGTGGGACCTCCCGCCGGCCCTCCGGCCTCCCAGGCCACCCCTCCCCGGCCACCTGCAGCTCCCCTGGCTGGCTCTGCACCTGCTCCCCTCTTTGGAGGGGGCCTGGAGCGACACGTGTCAGGTTCATCCACAAATCTGTGGGCCCAGAGCCCCGGGTCCTCCCAGGGGCTACCTCCCCGCAGGCACCACTGGAAGCACAGAGGAGCCGGGCGGACACCCTGGGACAGGCGCTCGCTGGGGGTCCTGCTCCAGCACACGCACCCTGGGAGCTTCCAATGCAGTCCCTGTGGGCCCAGCCCCCTGCCCCCTCCTCCCACAGGCGGCACGCAGGCCTGCCGGCCACGTGCGACCACAGAAAGTGCAAACTCTTCTGACAGGGTGGCGTGCCCAGTGTGCAGAGACCACACTGCCAGACACCCTGGGGGCGTGCAGAGGGCCAGGCGCCCCACCTGCCCCAGGGGAGGGGCCCCGTTGAGAGCAGAACCCCTTGCTGGCCCCAGACCGTGCCAGCCCACAGGGTTGTGCCAACTGCAGGAGGAGCAAGGCGTGGGGGTCTCCATTCTGCTGCACCTCTGGGACTCGGGAGACAGGTGGTGGGCGAGGGGCCCACTCCCTGTAGCGCGGTTCCCAGCACAGCAGGGTGTACGTTTGCCTAGCCCTCACCCCAGTGCCACACCCAGACCCCACAGTGATGAGAAAGGACAGGCCCCAAGGTGTTAGGCCACTGGCCCAAGCCAGAGAGCTTCGGAGTCAACAGCACCCACATGTGAATGGTGAGGTCGCCACTTCCCAGCCTGGCTCCTCGGGGCCTGGCATCACCAGTGGGCAAGAATTGTGCCCAGAACTGGCCAGAATAGCACGTGTCCAGTGGATGGAGGATAGGGTATGTGGATGGATGGGTGGGTAACGGAGAGGACAGGTGAATGATGGGTAGGTGCATGAGGACGTAGATGGGTGGGTGGGTGAACGGATGGGTGGTGAGCGGTGGAGGGGTTGGTGGGTGGGCGGATGGGTGAGGAGGTGGATGGCTGGGTGGATGGATCAGTGGCTGAGTGAGTGGATCAGTGGCTGGGTGGGTGGATCCGTGGCTGGGTGGATGGGTCGGTGGCTGGGTGGGTGGATCCGTGGCTGGGTGGATGGATCAGTGGCTGGGTGGGTGGATCGGTGGCTGGGTGGATGGATCGGTGGCTGGGTGGGTGGATCAGTGGCTGGGTGGATGGATCGGTGGCTGGGTGGGTGGATCAGTGGCTGGGTGGATGAACTGACGGATGGATGGATGGAGGAAGTGGATGAGTGGACTTCCCCCGAGCCCTCCCCACACCCACGGTTTGCAGGCTGCAGCCCACTGCCCAGCCCCTCTACCCAGCCTGGGAGCGGCTCCGCTCTCCCAGGGTGGGGGTTTGAGAGACACCTTCATCTTTCTCTCTGGCTCCAGCGCTCCGCGGACTCCTTCCATCAGCAGCCCCTTCCCGCCCTGCCCCGGACCCTCCTTATCAGCAGCAGAGCAAATGGAAAAGCAGATTTTATTTGCCACGGGGAGGGGCTGGGCCTGGGACTAAGCCCTGCTCTGCCATTGGGGGGGTCCTGGAGGTGATGTCACAATTTCCTCTCTCCCCTAATTAAACCCACAGCACAGCTGGCGTGGGGAGGGGCGCGGAGAATTAAGGGCATTTGCCTGTCGACGTCCAGCGTCGAGACGTCGCATTTAGCATGAGAAAGGCTGTGAGGAGCTGTGGCACAGAGATAACGGTAGCAAAGGATTGAGCAATTGGGCCCCTCTGCCGGGGGGAGGGGGGGCAGGCCTCGGCGAGGGAGGCTCTGCCACGCGGGGAGTCCTCGCCTCCTCCCGCCGGCCTTTGCCCTCCCCAGGGGGAGCTGAGCTGCCAGGAAGGTGCCAGGAGGGCAGCAGGGACCTGGGGCTTGGGGACAGCTGGACACTGCTGCCGGGGGGCGGTGCTGTGTGCAGAGCCCGGGGAGGGGACAGGCTCGGTCAGGCGGCCACCGTCGGCCTTGAAGTTGTTGCTGTCTTCCCCACTTCAGAGAGGGAGGGAGGGAGGGAGGGAGAGGGAGAACCCAGACGGGGCACTGCTGTCCCCGTCCCCCCGGTGGTGTGCAGTGGAGCGGGCTCTCCTCCTGGGTCTCAGAGTCCCAGGCCAGACTTAGTGCACCTGCCAGGATGCTCCGTGCGGGAGAAGCCCTGGAGGAAGGGGTGGGGACGGGACAGGGAGGCAGCCCGGAGCACCCCATGCCATCTCTCGGGGAAGAATTGGGATCCTGCCTTGCACCATGGGGGGTGGCAGCCCAGCCTGGGCAGCCAGGGCGAGCCGGGAGACAGGTGGGAGGTTCCTAGGGGGTGCGCATGTGGCACCTGAGGCTCCCCCAGCTTCTGGACCCCGAGGAAGGGCCCCTCTGCCCACGGTGCTGGGCGGCTCGCACACCCCCAGGGGCCTTGTTCCCAGATGTGTGATGTCCGGGGCTCCACGGGTGCTGCTCAGTACTCAGGAGGCCTGGGCTGAGGGAGGCGGGGCCAGGCTGCAGAAGCCGGTGGGTGTGCCCGGCCAGCCAGCAGGGGCTCCGACCACAGCCCAGGGACACGAGTTCCCATCATGCCACGGAGCGGCTTGGCAGCCACCTCCCCTCTCACAGGGCATCCCCGTCCCCCACGCACCCCATCGTCACCCAGCAGTGGTGTCAGCGCCATCCACAGCCTGAGAAGTAAACCCACACCCGGAAGCTGTCCATCACGCCCTGGACAGAGCTCCCTGCCACACAGCCCCGCCCATTGCCCCACACCATCAGACCCCATCCTTGCGTGAGCGCCCCACGTGGCAGAGGAGGCCCCAGAGACGTGCTTGCCCCAAGCCGTGACCCCGGAGGTGGTGAAGCTGGGACCGTAGCCCACACCTACGGGAGCCCAAAGGTCCCCTCTCCAGCTGACGGGGTGGCCCAGGGAGGGGCTGAGGCTGAAAGCCCCACCCCTAGCCCCACCCGCCATCTCCCCAAGCAGGCTTGGGCGAGGCGGGGTCCCCAGAGCCCAGCCTTCCGAGCGGCAGCCCGTGTTGGGTCAGGACCAGGCGGCTGGGACAAGCAGGGTAACACTGATTGTGCCCCGGAGTCCCAGCACTGCTCCCTCGTCTCAGGCGCCTGGAGGCTCCCGGAGCCGCCGCCCCCCCAACCTCCTTTGTCCAGGACAGAATCGCCAGGGCCTCCTCCTCGATTCTGAAGCTAATTGCTTTGGGGAAGGCAGTGCGGAGGCTTAACTCCTTCCCCTCTGCAAGGAGGGCGGCAGGCGCAGGCGGGACCCGCCGGGAGCCTCAGTTTCCCCATTTTGGAATTGCAGATAAGAGCCCCCCCCCCCCCCGCCTAATCCATCCGCTCTGTTTAATTCAACTCCGAGTCTCTCGACAAGGATTAGGCCCAGCGGAGCGTGCCTATCACACCGGTCAGCCTACACCACAGCTCTGCAGGCACAGAGCAGCCGGGCGGGGCGGGGCGGGGGATTCCACAGGTGTGGGGTGACAGGCACTGAGGGGGTAGGGGCAGGCGGTGATCGCTGGGGCTCTCACAGCAGGAGAGAGCTCAGGGCCCCGGGTGCACCCACTGCCCGCACAGCACTGGCCCTGTGTCCCCCAGAGAGCGAGGGGTGGCCAAAGACGGACGCATACAGAGACAGACGTGTGGCCGCAGCCCCGTGAGGGGTGACCGCAGGTTCTAGAACGCCTCTGGGGTCTCCAGTTACCTGGGAGTGGCCGGGACGCTTTTGCCTCAAGCCCTGGAGCGGGAAAGCTAGGGAGTGTGGCCGAGGCTCCGAGCCCCTCCACACGGGCGGCTCCTCACCCCACCGCCGCCTCTCTGCCATTCTCAAGAGCGCCAAGCGTGCAAATGTGGCTGTACGGAGGGGGACAGCCCCTGCCGCCACCTGCACCCGCTCCCGCCGCCTCACCCGCCCCGGCCCTGTCGGACGCTGTCTTCATTTAAAATCTTGTGATTTTGTTGCTCGTGAATATTTTTGCATTCGTTTGGACTTCTGTAGACGAGACGCTAAAGCATCATCTCTCTCGGTAACAAACATGCCTGTCCTCCGCCCAGCCTGGCTCTGCACGGATTCCCAGCCCAGGGCTCTCCCACCCCCGGGAGCTTCCCAGAGCATCTGCGGCCCCCGGGGCGGCAGCCAGGTTGGGGGGAAGGGGATGCGAACCCCACACACAGCCTCCTCGAAGTCTCTCTCTTGGGACCCCTGCCCTGACTCCACAACCAGGGTGGACGCATTTTGGTTCTGCGTTTTGCAATCTGAGGGGCCCAGGAAGGACGCAGGCGGGGCAGCCCCAGGCGGGGTGGTGACAGGCAGGGGCCAAGATCGCTCTCTGCTGCCCTCCTGAAACTCAGTCTCCCCATCTGAAACATGGGCGCACGATAATGGGGAACAAGGGTGCCGGCTCCTGGGAACCAGGGGACCTGGGTGCGAATTCTGGCCTTAACGACCCAGGCTGTGCAGCCAGCCAAGAGGCTGGCAGCCTCCACTCCGGTCGGCCGTGTAATGGGTGATGGCAGGGCTGGCGTCTTGGGGCTGCTGCTCAGAGTGCACTGAGACCATATGTGCAGTGCGTGGAGCTCAGGGCCCTGGGAGCGTGCAGGGTCGCTGTCGCCATCATTGAGCCTGGCCCTCAGCCTGGCCACAGACAGGAGTGGGGGCAGAGCCGCGTGTCCAGGGGTCTGGCTTCCTGGGACACCGGGGCTAGCCGCCCCGGCAGGGCCTCTGCCACCCCTCAGCCCCCTTGGCATGTGCCACTGCTGGGTCACATGTCGTGAGCAGCACTGGACAGCCGTCCCCCACCCCCCCACAACACTCCCTCTTGACTCAGCCCGTCCGCTGGACGGGGAACGGTGCTCTGTGGATTAACGCCCTTCACCCCGAGTCAGAGTGAGATTCAGCTCCTCTTCCCGCACCTGTTGGCCGACCTGCTCCCCCTTCCCTGAGCTGGCTGTCCCAACTCTGCCATTCCCACTGCGGGGTTCCTGTCTTTCTCCAGACTGGCCGTGGCTGGTGTCCGTTACACCAGGGCGGTGGCCACCCCGCCACAGAGGCGGCCCTGTTGTCCGGCGTCTTCCTGGGGAGCCTCCGCCGCACGGTTGCACACAGGGGCCGTCATGCCTTTGCAGGCAGAGCGGTTCAGCCCGGCCTGGGTGGCACAGCCCGCGGCCGGCGTGCGGAGCGCTGCTGGGAGCGTCCTGGGGCCAGGCTCCCGGGGCTGCATGCCTTGTCCTGTGGGGGCAGCAGGGCTGGATCACCCGGGGAGCTGTGGATCTACCCGGAAGCCACCGGAGCAAGCGACAGCCTGGGGTAGAAGCTGAGAGCGGGGGGCCCTGCAGCCTGCCGCCCACCCGGCTCACCGAAGCCACTGCTCAGCCCGCAGGTGCAGCCCAGGTGCCCCATTCCTGCTGCGACCTTGCCCGGGAGGTGACAGCGCGCGCTGAGAATTCTCTGTGGATGCGACATCCACGGCCTTCCCCAGACACAAGCGCAGATGTTGTCTGAGTCTGCGGTCTCACTTCTCGTTCTGTCGACAGTGTCTTTCTTTCTTTTTTTTTTTTTAAGATTTATTTATTTATCTGAGAGGCAGAGTGACAGAGACAGAGACAGAGACAGAGAGAGAGAAAGAGAGAGAGAGGTCTTCCATCCGCTGGTTCACTCCCAGAATGGCTGCAACAGCCAGTGCTGGGCCAGGCCAAAGCCAGGAGCCAGGAGCTTCTTCCGGGTCTCCCCCGTGGGTGCAGGGGCCGAGGACTTGGGCCATCTTCCACTGCTCTCCCAGGCCACAGCAGGGAGCGGGATCGGATGTGGGCCAGCTGCAACACCAGCCAGTGCCCATATGGGCTGCCGGTGTCCAGGCAGTGGCTTTACCCGCTACACCAAGCGCCAGTCCCCCGCCCCCAGGAGCTTCTCTGTAAAGACAGTCAGGCCGTCCATGGGTAAGGACCACAGACCCCCGTCCCCGCACACACACACACCTGCACCACCGTGCGTGCCTGCTGCACTGGCTAGCGGCTCCAGCGCGACAAGGAGGGGAGAAGGGGTGGCCCCACCTTGTTCCCGACGCTGGGGAGGGGATACTCGTCTGCTGATGCCTGTGGAGTGGGGAGGGCTCCCACATTAGCTCAACGAATTACAACATCGGTGTTGTCTCCGCCCGAGCCCACTGGGACAGTGGTTAATTCTCTTGCCGTTTGTCCATCTGGGACAGCAGGTTGACTGACTGTCCAGTGTTAAAGCCACGTGATCATGCTGCAGCGGTCTCTGTACCTGTCAGGGAACTTCACTTGATAGAATTACGTCTGGAATTGAGAGTCGGTTTCCGTAAGCGCCTCCCGGACGGCGCTGGGAAGTGCGCCCTCCTCCCGGCTTTCTGGAAGCGTCCGTGTGGAGCTGACATCAGCTCTGCCCCAAGTGCTTAGCAGGATTCCCCAGCGGACTGCAGCGAGCCGAGGGGAAACGGGAGCAAGGGAAGTCTGTTTGGCTGCGAGACGCTGCGACCATGCTTCGTGCACGCGTTCTCCGCGAGCTTTCTGGAGGCCTTGGGCGCTGACGCGTTCAGGTGAGCGATTCCTTCCCTAGGGGTCTGGTCTCCCAGGGCATCCGTCCGTCTGTCCATCAGAGTCCTCAGAGGTCGGGGCTACCCCGGCCCCAGCTGCTCCTTCCAGACCTGCCCCCTGGCGGGGTCTCCCGGAGGCCGCCCTGCAGATCCGGGGCTGGGCCCCGCCTGCTCTGCTCTCCCCGAGTTGTCTGAATGGAGGACTGCACGTCGTCGCCAGGACGCAGCTTGGGCGGATTGTTCTCGGTTGCAATTCCACATTGTCTGCTTACCTTGGGCTCCACTTGCTCTTCTCTTCCCAGCGTCACAAGGTGCACACAGAGGCCACGCCCATCTCTCAAGTTCCAAGTTCCCCCCAAACTGCGTGAGGCTCAGCAGCTGAGTTATTGATGGGTCATATCTCACCCAACCCAGGGATGCTGACAAACACCCAGTGCCATTGCAGAGCCCCTCCAGGCAGTGGCACGGCCCGCTGCCCAGCCCCCCCCACACACGGTTATGCAAGGGTTAACTTCAAGCCTCCCGTGCACCTGCTAGTCTTCAGGTTCCTCCTTCTGCTTTGCTCCTCTTTTCTCTTTTCCCGCCTCCCTTCCGGTTCACCGAGGGCGCGGGGTCCCCTGAGTGCCCCTTGCCGGCTCGCCACCTACAGGTGTCACTGGGCAGCTGCCCTAGGGTTTCCAACCCCGGGGGTGACCCCTGCACGGGGCCACAGGCTGAGCCAGGCGGGAGCTCCAGCCAGAGCGCCCACATGGGTGGCCACGGCGCTCCCGCCAGCAGTCAGAGCAGAGCTGGGGTGGACCCTGCCCGGCGTGCACCACGGGCACCGTGACTCCTGGGCCCAGCTCCATTTCTGTTCTCATACACAGGTTTGTTTTAATTTGAAATAAACACTAACTTTGCATAATTGGGGGAAGTCTTTTCCCCCAGAAACCCTTTATTTAAGGAATACGAACTTCACGCATTTCATACATACAACTTTGGGAACAGGGATTCTCCCGCTGCACCTGCCCTCCCAACCACACTCCCACCCCTCCTCCTCCTCCCTCTCCCACTCCCATTCTTATTTTTTATTAAGATCTATTTTCAATTAGCTTTATACACATACGAACAACTCTACATTAAGTAAAGAGTTCTAAAATCGTATGAAGAACCCGGTTCCGCAGCGGCGGAGACGAGTGCTGACCAAGCCATCGCTTCCCACGCGTCGGTTTCACGCCTACAGAATTCCGTTAGGCGCTCCGCTGGTTCTCACAGGTCAGGGAGTTTGTCCCTCGGGGACTGGCTTATTTTCCTAAGTGTGATGTTCTCTAGATTCGTCCATTTTGTTGCAAATGACGGATTTCATTTTTTTCTTTTTACTTATGTGTAGTATCCCATGGTGTACACACCCCGAAATTTCTTTTTTTAAAAAAGACTTATTTATTTATTTTAAAGTCAGAGTTACACAGAGAGAGAAGGAGAGAGAGAGAGAGAGAGAGAGAGAGAGAGAGAGAGAGAGGTCCCATTCAGTGGTTCACTCCCCAAATGCCCACAACGGCTGGAGCTGCGCCCATCTGAAGCCAGGAGCCAGGAGCTTCTTCTGGGTCTCCCACGTGGGTGCAGGGACCCAAGGACTTGGGCCATCTTCTACTGCTTTCCCAGGCCACAGCAGAGAGCTGGATCGGAAGTGGAGCAGCCGGGACTGGAACCAGTGCCCACATGGGACGCTGGCGCTGCAGACCGGGGCTTTACCCGCTACGCCACAGTGCCGGCCTCCATAACTTCCTCATCCAGTCTTCAGTTGGCGGGCGTCTGGCTCGGTTCCACGCTTAGCTGCTCCGAACTGAGCGGCTCGCGTGCAGGTTCCTGCATGGTGCCCAAGGGCCTCTGGGCGTGTGTCTCCGGATTTTTCCCCAGCTTTCCCCCATGATGCCTTAGTTTCTCGTGGCGAGAGCTGTGCCCCCGGTCACGCTGATGGCTCCGTGCGGCTGACTGCACTCAATCGCGCGCCTGCCGTCCTGTGTTTAATTGTCTTCTTTCCACAGAGGCCAAAGGCCCGCCCGGGTGTTTCTCCTCCATTTCTCATTCAGGCCCCTCCCCCAGAGCAGCCCCTGGAAGGGAAGCTGGACCCAAAGCTGCCCCTGACCCCTGCCCTCCCAAGCCAGCCAGAGGCCCTCGGGTCTCCTGCCAGTGTCCCCTCAGGCCCGGGGTCTCCCCATCTGCCTCTCCTGATGGCCCTGCCCTCTCCTGGCCACCTCCCAGTGGGGCTGCACCTGCCCCCCCCGGCCCCTCCCCCTGGGGCTGCACCAGCCCCCACCCCACCCTGGCTCCCCCTGGGGCTGCACCTGCCTCCCCGCCCCTCCCCCTGGGGCTGCACCAGCCCCCCCCGCCCCTCCCTCTGGGGCTGCACCTGCCCAACCCCTGGCCCCTCCCCCTGGGGCTGCACCTGCCCCCACCCCTGGCCCCTCCCCCTGGGGCTGCACCTGCCC
>CM027404.1:145164295-145233292 GCA_015711505.1 Sylvilagus bachmani | reverse complement strand
GTGCCCTGCCCAGCACCCCTGCCGGCTCCGTCCTGCGTCCTGGGTGCCCTGCCCAGCACCCCCTGCCGGCTCCGTCCTGCGTCCTGGGTGCCCTGCCCAGCACCCCCTGCCGGCTCCGTCCTGCGTCCTGGGTGCCCTGCCCAGCACCCCCTGCCGGCTCCGTCCTGCGTCCTGGGTGCCCTGCCCACACCCACCCTGCCGGCTCCCGGAGGCAGGGCCCCTGCCCTCAGTCCCCCTGAGCCCTGGCACGGTGGGGCCCTGGCCAAGTCTCCTCCAGGAGTTTGGCCTTTCTCTGGGGAGGATGGGGGGAGGGGCGTGAAAAGCGGTGACCTCCGCCCTCGGGGACAGAATCCTGCAGCCCCACGGAGACCAGGAGGAAGACGCGGATCTGCGGCTCCTGGACCCACAGCGGGTGCAGCTCACCCACACCACCTGTCCCTCCCTCCACGCCGTCAGCCCACGAGTGCCCCAGCGGCCATCGGGCTGGAGAGAGACGCGAGAGGCAGGTGGGTAAAGACCTGGGGACACTCCAAGTGACACGGAGACCCGGGGCAGGGGTGGGGGAGACTGGGGAGGGCAGGGGTGGGGGAGACTGGGGAGTGCAGGGATGGGGGAGACTGGGGAGTGCAGGGATGGAGGAGACTGGGGAGGGCAGGAGTGGGGGAGACTGGGGAGGGCAGGGGTGGGGGCCAGGAAGCGGCAGAGGACGCACCAGGCACTGAGATCAGGGAAGCCCTGATGGGCCAGGGGTGGGCGCGTGGGCGGGGGGGGCATGAGGATGGCAGAGTGGGGTCTGGGCAGCTGCTGGGGTCAAGGTCAGGACTCAGCCACGCCCCATGGGAGCAGACATGGGGCACCCAGGGAGGGTGCGTGGCCAGGGCCCAAACACATCTCCACAGGGCGCCTGGGGCAGCCTGGTTCGGGGGGGGGGGGGCCAGAGCCACAGGGTGCCGGCCCGCCCCTCCCAGATGGCCAGGGCAGCACGCGTGGGATGCGCGGGGCACGGCGATCCTGAGGTCCAGGGACACAGGAGCTGGCGGGGACAGAGGGCACGCGGGCTGCACACCGAGGACCCGGAGAAGGTGGGGACCCCTCCCGCCAGGAGCCCGGCCCAGGCGCTGCCTCTGGGCTGGGCGGAGCGGCCGCTTCCAGCCTCCAGCCGCTGACCGGTGCTGGCACCAGCCGGGCCGGCTCCTCCAGAGCGGCCATTGATCCGCAGGCTGGGGGCTAATTGCCGGCCCGTGGCTGTGATGGCAGCAAAGCCGCCCCCCGCGAGGGAGGCGCGAGTGTGGGCTCGCCGCCTGCCACAGATGAAACGGAGGAGGCCTGCGCCGCCGTCCTTTGAGTGGGCGCAGGCAGGGAAGCAGCAATTACCATCAAAGCGCCGCGTTCGCGCGGCCCCGCGGACTGGACCGGCGCGGGCACTTACTCGCCGCCGGCGTGGTCTTCCTCCGCACGGCCGCTCCCTGGCCCCCGCTGCAGAGGAAGCCGGCTCCGGGCGCCCCTCCTGCTCCAGGGACAAAGGAGGCGGGGTCGTGGGCCTGATCCCTGGGGCAGAGGAGGGGCCGGCGCCCAGGGCCCCAGGGGTGCTGCTGTGGGGGGCGATCCTGGTGGGGCATCTTCCCTGAAGGGGAAGCCGGCAGGAGGGGCTGAGGAGGCCCCGGCACTGCCTCCACCTATGTGCGCCCCAGGGTCAGCCTCAGACGGAGCTGTCGCCGGACAGCGCAGCCCACAGAAGCCGGGAGGACCCCCGGGCATGGGGCACTGGCCAGACACTGTGGGGCTGAGGTCAGGGGGCACTTCCTCCCCCCCACCAGGCCACCCTGCCCAGTGCCACCTGGCCAGGCCTGGCGAAGGCAGTGCCTTGCTGGGGTCTCCACCAGGGACGGCCCCGTGCTCCGAGCCTCCACCAGGAAGCCACCTGCAGTGGGGCGGGGGGCTGGGGGCCCTGGGCTCTGCCCTGAGGATGGACTGCTGGAGGTTGTGCCCACTCGGCCCCCTGCTGTGCAACTGGACCCCCCGTGGAGCTCTGGGGCATGGCAGGACAGGCCGAGGATCCCAGCTCCGGCTGCCTCCCGGCCGCCGGGGAGGACCCCGAGCAGCCACAGGTGGCCTGCTGGGGCCCGCAGCTCTCTCCCTCCCTCCCTCCCTCCCTCTGGCCAGCCCTGGGCTCTTGCAGAAGCTGTTTGGTGGGGGACGTGCGTCCTCACCAGACCCTGACCCTGACCCTGACCCCAGCTCCCGGGCGGGGCCTGCCGAGGAGTTGGTCTGTGTGGATTCTTTTTTGTTTTTTTTTTGACAGGCAGAGTGGACAGTGAGAGACAGAGAGAAAGGTCTTCCTTTGCCATTGGTTCACCCTCCAATGGCCGCCATGGCTGGTGCGCTGCGGCCGGCGCACCGCGCTGATCCAAAGGCAGGAGCCAGGTGCTTCTCCTGGTCTCCCATGGGGTGCAGGGCCCAAGCACTTGGGCCATCCTCCACTGCACTCCCGGGCCACAGCAGAGAGCTGGCCTGGAAGAGGGGCAACCGGGACAGAATCCGGCGCCCCAACCGGGACTCGAACCCGGTGTGCCGGTGCCGCAGGTGGAGGATTAGCCTAGTGAGCCGGCGCGGCGTCTGTGTGGATTCTTACCCTGAGCCTCCCGCCTGGCTCCTGGCCAGCAAGGCTGGCAAAGGCAGGTCCTGAGGGACCATGAGGCTGGTGCTGCGGCCACACCACCCAGGCCGACCCTGGGGCTCCCTTCTGGAACTCTCTGTGCGGAGGATCATCCCCGTCTGCAGTGACGGCCCCTCTGTTCCCAGCTTCTTCTCCGTAGGATCGGGGGCGGGGGCAGGGGTCTTAGGGCCACGAGTAAGGACCCAGCCAGGCGGCCTTACACGCTCAAACCCCATGGAAGGCTCAGAGTCCCAGGAGGCGGTCACAGCCCCTGTACAGCAGGGAGCAGGTGCAGCGAGGTGGGAGGGAACGGCTCAAGGCCGCCCAGCTCTCGGCAGCCCACTGGCCAGGGCTGGGCCTTCCGAGTCCTCGGACACCGCGTGCCGTGTGCACTGGGCACGAGTTGCGTGTAGGTCTCGGGCGTGGGCCATCCCCGGTGACGCTGGCACTGGGTGTTTGCTCATCTGGCCTCTACATTTGTTCATCCTCTCAGCGTGTGTGCTGGGGTCTTGTCTCCTGGGAGCCACCATCCCCCTGGTCAGGGCAGCCAGAGTGGGCAGAGGCCAGCATGGGGACCTGGGGCTCTGGGGACTGAGGGCAGGGCGCCTCCCCACGGCTGGCGCCCTGAGGCCTGACCTCCACCTGGGCACAGCGACTGACTCGCAGCGCCCGGATCCCCAAGCCTCTCGGAGGCCCAAGAGCCCCCAGCCCCTTCCCAGGGACGTCGGCACGAGCACTGCCTGCATCCCTCCCTGGCCCTGCACAAAATTCCCCTTAACATGGATTCTTCAGGCTCGGGACCTGCACCAGGAGGAGCCAGGGGCCGCATGGAGCGCGCGAGCCGCCGTCAGCCGGGGAGCAAAGCGAGCGAAGCCCCCAGAGCTTCTGGCCGCTCTGGCCACCGGTGGAGCATGGGACAGGAAGCCAGCAGGCTGTCCTACGCCCTGCTGAGCCCCAGCGACCATCAGCTCAGCCTCCCTGCCCTGCCCACCTGCCCTCTGGGAGCCTGGGGCTGCCTCAGGCCGGGCCGGTGAGGATCTCCACCGAGGGGAGCCAGGAGAGGGGCTGAGCCCGGGGGGGGGGGGGGGCAGGTGTGTGCCTGCGCTGGGTGGGGCCAGAGGATGCTGGGGGTCAAAATGCCAGTGTCCAGGGCCCTGAGACCAGGCCGAGTCACGAAAGCGCCCAGGGCTGCTGGCCCCGGAGGACACTGGCCCTGCCCGAGGCAGAGCTGCCAAGGACAAGGCCAAGGCCCGCCCTGTACCGAGCCGCAGCCCCTCCCCCGGGCCCGGGCTCCAGGAGTTCCAGCTTCAGGTGTGCCCGCCGCCTCTGGGCCGTGTGCAGCAGGCAGACGGGCGTGGCCGTGGGAGGCAGGAACGCGCCCCCAGCACAGGACACCCGAGGGAGCCCTGTCCGCTGGGGCTGGGCTGGAGGGAGACAGCCCACTCCAGCGGGGTTCCCTCGGCCGCCCGGCAGGCCCCGGCGCTGAGCTGAGAGGCTCTGGTGCGCGGATCCCCGCAGCGGGGTGGCGATGGGGACCTGGAGGGGGACGGTCACCTGCAGCATGGTGACAGAAGAGCAGGCCGTGGGGGCCGTGGGACAGGCAGCCCTCCTGGGCTCTGGGGCTCCCCAGGGCCTGCTTGTGTTGGCTGCAGGCAGGATGCGGCCGGGG
This sequence comes from Sylvilagus bachmani, assembly GCA_015711505.1. Classification (NCBI taxonomy): domain Eukaryota; kingdom Metazoa; phylum Chordata; class Mammalia; order Lagomorpha; family Leporidae; genus Sylvilagus; species Sylvilagus bachmani. The sequence goes on along the minus strand of CM027404.1, from coordinate 145,228,967 downwards.
TGCCCCCCCCCCGCCCCACCCCACCCCTGGGCGTCTCTGGACGGGAAGATGAACACTGCTAAAAATAGGAGTGAGCCGAGAATGCCCACCCTCCCCTCCCCTCCAGCTCCCGGGCAGATGGCGCAGCCTCCGATGGAGGCGCCCGCGGCTCCCGCTCGGCGCCCGAGGCGCGGGAGAACCAGCTCCTCTCCGCACGACTTTTTTTTAAAAAGGTTATTTTTAGTGTTCTTGGAAAGATCCGACTCCAGATACCAAGAACGAGTGGTCCCCTCTCGCTCTGCACATTCTGGGTCTCCCCGGCCGATGTGGGAGCCGCAGTGCCAAGTGGCTGTTTAAATTCGAATAAGCCAGTAGAAACCAATGGAGCCGGCACTCAGTCCTCTGTCACACGCCCCATTGTCACACGTGGCCAGGGGCCGCCCTCTGGCTGTGCAGATCTAGAACATTCCATGGTGCTGGAGATTCCCGTCGGGCAGCGCGGGGCCCCAAGCCCTGAGGGAGCCTCTGTCTCTTTGTCCCCACGTCCTGCGAGGGCCTCGCTCGAGTCCTGGCACGGCCAGGAGACACTGGCGGCAGAGGGAGAGCGTGGGTGGGGTGGGGGAGTCACCCGGCCCTGCAGGACACACAGGGCCCCACCCCACGGTAACTCATGCTTGCTCTCGCCATGGCACGCATGCTCGGGTGATGGCCCTGGGGTGGGGGTGGGGGACAGAGAACCGGGCAGAGACTCCGCCAAGGGCAGGGCCCCAGGAAGCCCTCTGAGACCCACCCCGGGAGCTGGACTGGAACGGGCATGGCTGAGCAGCCGGTGGTTCTGGGAGTCTCACTGAGGCTTCAGTCTCCGCTGTGCTCTCGCTGAGGCCCAGCGCCCGGCCAGCCAGCGGCAAGCAGAGGGCACCCCAGGAGGCCGAGCATGAGCCCTGGGGTCCCTGGGCCGTGCCAGGAGCCTCCCGCCACAGACACCATGTCGTCATCCCCCATGGCAGGGAGCCGAGGCCCGGACAGGGGAAGCAACACCCCATAGGGGACCCCGGCCAGGAGCCAGCCCAGGCCGTCCATGGCTCCCCGGCGGCCTGGAGCGAGGTGTGACACTTCCAGGTGTGCACAGGATCTGGCAAAATGGAAATGACATCATGGATATGTAAAAGAGCTGGGGCGGGGGCGAGGCGTCAGCACCAACTCTTCCCGCCCCCTCCGCCTCGCACCTGTTCACCCCACGGACTCACGGATGCTGGCAGAGGCTGAGCGAGGAGCAGGAGCTGCCGTACCGGCTGTCCCCGCCTCCCCGCCTCCCCGCTCCCCGCTCCCGCCATCCTCGGGAGCTCTGGGCAGCCCAGCCCATGTCCAGGGCAGGACCTGCCTCAGCTCCGGGCACCGTGGCAGGGCTGGGAGGGGCCCTGGAGGGCTCAGGAGGCCCCACTGCAGCCTCTGTGAGGAAACTGAGGCAGGGCAAGGCCTGGGGCCAGGTCTGTTGTGCCCCCCCACCTGCCCTCCACTTAGAGCTGCTGACTCGCAGTTGGAGGGAAGGTCTCGCACTCAGGCCCGGTCCTGTTCGTGGCATGGAGAGGAACACAGGGAGGAGTGTCTCCGAGTGGCCAAGGAGGCCGCGGAGCCCGCGCTGGCTTCACACCCAGGCCTCTGATGGATGACAGAGGCTGCGTCTCAGGGGCTTTCCCCGCCCCTCCCCCACCTCAAAGCCCCTCCCCAAACCTCCACCCTGTGCCCGCCCCCAGCGAGCCCCCATGCAGCCTCCCCTCCGTGCTGGCCCCAGCCTGGAGGCTGCATGTGCGCGCATCCTTGTCCTGCCAGTCTGGGCGGCCTGTGTGCCCCGGCACCGAGAGCAGGACGGGGCCCCTGTGCCCCTGGGCCTTCCCTCCACCAGCGGACTTCAGGGAGCCTCGGCTGCTGGGACGTCGTCTCGCGGGTGGCACTCAGCGCTTTGATGGCTCAGGGCCGCCCCAGCCCCTGCTCGCCTCGGCAGCTTCGTGAGGCCAACGCCCTGAGATGCAGGCTCTTCTGGGAGTCCCCGCCTGCCGCGGCCACCACGATCGGAGCAGGGACAGTGACGGTGCAGCCGCGCCAGGCTGGCCTCACCCCTGTCGGCCCAGGCCTCCCCCTGCTCAGGGTGACCGTCTGAGCAGCCATCGGTGCAAGCGCTGGGGGCTGGAGGTGAGTGGAACCGAGGGGTGCAGAGCAGGGGAGGGCGTGGCCGACGCTCCACAGAAGGGCAGCCAGCGAGGTCTGGGGCGAGGCGGGGGCCATCGGCCAGGGGACGGGCAGGAGGGGCGAGGCGGAGGTGTTGGGGGCCTCTCAGAGCCCCGTGTCACTCATTTGCCAGTGGGCAGCTCTGGGCCGGTGGCACGAAGCCACGGCTTATCCACTGTGGGTGACAATCAGTCTCTGGAAGGAAGACAAGCCTCCCAGGGCCCCAGCCACCTGCACCGGGAACCTGGCCGGATTCTGGGAACTGCCAGGGATCCAATCCCAGCAGAGAAGCATGTGGGGCGCGGGACCCCAGGCACTTGCCACGGCGACCACGTGGCCGGGCCCATGCCCCCACGTCTGTGTGCTGTGTGTCTGAGCGGAGTGGGGATGCTGTGGCCCCTGTGGGGCGGTGTGGGTCTGGCTCTGCCTCTGGGAGGCTACCGCAGCTGTGACGGAGTGTGGCCAAGGCCAGGTCGGAAGACCCGCACCTCGGTTTCTCCCCTTGTAGAGGGGACCGTGATGCCCATAGCCGTCCCTGCGGGAGCTCAGGGAGAGAACACAGGCGAGGGAGGCTGCAGCTGGGTCTGTGGGGTGTGAGCCCAGCTGCTGACGAGGGGACAGCAACCCCGTGTGTCTGGGAGACCCGGCTCCAGCTCCACCTGAACACCGGGGACTCAACTGTGGCCAGGAAGGGGCCAGCAGCCTTGTCCCGGGTCCACCAAGCCCCTTGCCTCTCATTGGCCCTCACTGGGTCACGTGCCCATCCCTCCACCAATCCGTGGCCATGGCAATCGGATGCTCTGATAGGCTGAGCCTGGGTCACATGTCCTAGGACAAGTTTCTCCGGGATTCCCAGGGCTGACGGTGGGGGAGGGGACAGAGCCAGGTGGGCAGGGAATCGGTGCCACCCAGGCAGGGGCCATAGGTGCCTCCCTTCCCTGCATCCCTGCCTCACATCCCCAGTGCACCCTGTTCTTAAAGGGGATGCGGTGGGAAGCCAGCCAGGGCCGGAGTCTCCCAGCTGCACCGTGCACTTGCCCTCGGGAGTGCGGCCAAGGTTAAAGAGTGGGTGAGAACCGGAAGGCAGAATCACCGGCCCCAGGAGAGACAGAAATCTCCCAGCCACGCCAGCCCGCGGCTGCAGGTCTCAGGTTGCCCCCCCCGGGGCACCTCCCCCCCCCCCCCCCCCGCTGTCCTGCTGTCGCCACAACCTAGTCCAGGGAGGGTTTGGGACGCTGCGGTGCAGGTGGGGGAAACATGTCGGTCACCCCGGGAGGGAGCAGCAGCGCAGAGCTGGGGCCGGCAGGAGCAGGGAGGGTCGGGGCCACTGCCCTGCCCAGGGGCGCACAGGGCCGGCTCAAGGGCGCGCCTCAGGGTCCACCATCCCGGGCAGTGGCCGGCTGAGCCAGGCAGGCCGAGGAGCTGCTGTGCCCACCTCTGGGAGCGGGCGGGGCGTGCGTGCAGGGCAGGAAGACGGATAGCGGTGTCCGGCCAGCTGTGGGAGGGCAGGCGCTCGGTGCCCAAGGCCCTGGCCCACGTGGGGATGGCAAAGCCCTCCGCTCCGGAGACCGCCTCCCCTTCTCACGGAGGGGGGCCCGAGGGCACCCGCAGCGTCCAAGGCCTGGGTGCCCCAGGTTCTGGGACTTCTCCCTTGGCCCCCAAGCGCGCCAGACCTGCGCTCGGTTCCTGTACACGATGAGTCACTCGTGAGAATCAGCCGGTTCCCGGCAGTGCTGTGGCTGCATCCCAAGAGAGGGGGCGCCCCCGTGTGTGTGTGTGTGTGTGTGTGTGTGTGTGTGTGTGTGTCTGTGCCTATGCAGACATGAGTGTGAGGCCATGTAAGACCTTGTATGTATGTCCTCGTGTGTGCACGTCTCTGTGCCCATGCGTGTGTGGGGCATACGTGCCTGTGGCCACATAAGGTAGTGCATGTGTGGTCGCGTGTGCGTGTCTGCATGCCCGTGCATGTGTGTCCGTGTCCATGTGTGCATGCGTGTGCGTGTGTTCATGTGTGTTGGGGTGGGTCTGCCCCTCTGGGCAGGGTCGGGGGCTGGGAGGCATCCGGCTCCCACAGGCCCTTGTGCTGCTGTGACGCAGGCGTCACCCCAGGGTCCAGGCTCACTGAGCCACGTGCAAACCAGAGCTGAGGTGCCCCGTGGCCAAGAACTGGCACGGAAACCAGCAGGTGCAGGTGAGAAGGATGGCCCAGGGTCAGCAGGGACATCACAGCCCTGGGGCAGACTGGGCGGCCCTGAGCTAGGACAGATGGGGCGCTGTGCCCTGCATGAGCCCCATCCCAAGTCCTGCTCAAACGGGCGCATCCCCAGTGCAGGTGGAGGCTGCGGCCGTGTGGTCCACCACCTCCCGACGTGGGAGCCGTCCTACCCTGTCTCTAGGAGACCCGAGCACCCCATCCCCTGATTGGCTGGCTGAGCTCTCCCGGGGTCACCAGGATCAGCCCCACCCCCACCTGCCTCTCCAGCACCCTCTTCCCCCAGGGGCACCCCAAAACGCAGGCCAGCAGAGCCATTGGCTACTCAGGCCCACCCCAGTCAGGGGTGGCACTCCTCCGAGGAGCTGAGTGACTGGCCACGGCTGCGTGGCGTGGAAGGGCCAGGCCAGGGGCAGCCGGGGGCAATCCAGCGCCAGACCCAGTGTCCTCTGCCTCCACGCAGGGAGGGGCCCACTGCTGTCCCCAGGGAGGGCTGGTGGTGGCTGTGCCTGGGGTGGCAGAGAAGTGGCCACCAGCCACAGACACAGGAGTGAAACTGCCAGGACTGGCGGTGGCTGGGACAGTCGGGAAGGGCATAGCCATCGGCCGGGACGGGGGACTGAAGGTGGCACACGGGGCAGGCCCAGGCTGTGCCCGGTCCCTCCCTGCCGGCCACACCGTGTCCTGGGGTCCACCACTGGGGCTCCACCCCGAGTGGCCTCCACGCTGGGTCCCCTGTGGCCGCTCCCAGGCCCGGGACAGGCCATCACGGGCGGACAGCCAGGCCGTCGGTCACCTGGGGTGCAGGCCCAGAGCGCGGGTCCGTGGCGGGGGTTGGCCTCCCCTGCCCCCTACTCTGCCGCCCGGCAGCTCCCACCCCTGGCCAGGGCTGATCAGGAAATCGGACAGGGGCGGCTCCGGGGGCACTGGCATCCCCTAAGCCGGCAGTCGGCTCTGTCTCAGCCGCCTCTCCGGGTGCCGAGCCCAGAGCCGGCGACTTTCCCAAGGTCAGGAGGGGGCCGCCCGCCGGCTTCCGGCGCGGGGAGCAGAGCGACTTCCCCTCTCCTCCCTCTCCGTTTCCCCCCGACAGGAAAAGCCTTTGCGCTTGGAACGCTTCCGACGCAGATGTGCGGAGGCTGCGGCGCCTCCGGGCTGAGCAGCTTCTGCCGACTGGAAACGCGCGGGCCGCGGGTGTGCGGGCCGAGCCGCGGCGCCGCAGCGCCCCCTGTCGGCCGGAGCCGGCCCTGCGCCGCAGCCTCTTGGGGAGAGGGGCGCGCGTGGGCGCCTCTCCCAGCACCCACACGGGGGACAGCGGTACACGCCCACCGCCAGCCCCTCCCTGCCTGGGGAGCCTTGGGCAAAACTCTACCGCGTGCCGGGTCTCCAGCCTGCACATCTGCAAAATGGGACACACCTTCCAATCAGTGGTGTGACCTCCCAGGGGGGCGGGGCTTGGGGGACGCTTGGTGGAGGGACACAGCCCAGCCTCTGGGTTCACCAAGCAGGCTGCAGACATCCAAGAGACAAGGCCGAGCAGGTGTGGCGTCGGGGCGTGGAGGAAAAGTGGGGTGTCCCCAGCAGGGGCAGATCAGCCACAGAGCTTCTTCCCTGGCCAAGCCCTGTGGGCCCCAGGCCGTCCTGCTGTAGACCGCCCTCTCCATGGCCAGCCTCTGGGGGCGGAGGGTGGGGAGGGCCAGGTGGTCAGGGAGGGGAAGCAGCTAGAACCAAGGGCCCCTGGCTTTCCCCACTCCCGCTCACAGGAAGGAGTGCCCACAGTGGCCCATGTGCTGGGCATGGGAGTGGGGCCTGGGGCAGGGGGCTCCCGCCCAGCTTTCCTGCGGGTCCCTCCCCAGGTCTCGGCGTCACCACGATGGCAGGACCGGGAGCAGCCCATGAGCACTGGGCTTAGGGTCGGCGTCTCGGGCCCTGGGCTCATCAGCTCTCTGTGGTCAGGAGCCAACAAGGAAAGAGGCGTCCTCTGCCTCCCAGCTCTGCAGGTTCGCAGTCCAAGATCAGGCTCCAGGCTCAGCCTCTGGGGGGGGGGGCTTGCTGCTGCAGAGTCGCCGGGTAGCCCAGGGCCTCGCGGGCCAGTGGCAGAGCAGTCACGTCTGCAACTGCGTGGGCTGTGCCCCAGTGACCCAACCGTCTCACGGCTCCCACTGCCCAGCCCCGTGGCCACATTCAGCTCCCATGCTCCTAGTGGGGTGAGCTGTGACTCGGGAAGAAGCTCCTGCAGGCGTTTGGGGGCAAACCCTACTTGCCCCCACAGCCCCTGCAGCCCCGGTGGCCCCCGCAGTGGTCAAGCCAACTTCTCCTTATAAGGTCTCAGCCCGCAGAGATGTGAACCAGGCAGGGACCACAGCAAGTGACCACGGGGGTGGCAGCCACTGGTGCCGTGGTCGGGAGTCACTGCACCTCACTCCGTCCTCCTGGGGACCCGAGCGGCTTCCTGGCACCATCCACAGCTTCCCGAGGAGGGGGGCAGGCCCAGGGAGGCCACGCCACGGTGGAGGGGGGCGGGGCTGAGTGCTCTGACTGCCCTGCCTTCGCCCCGTGTGAGCCTGGGAGTCGCTGCTCCCGTGGCTGCCGGCGTTTCCCAGCAGGTGCAGGGAGCACACGGTCCCTGTGTGCTCGGCGTCGCTCCGAACGACCCCTCGGCAGAGCACAGCAGAGGCCAACGCCAGGGACACGGGCACCAGGTCTGGCCAGTGTGAATCCAGGGGAGACAGGGTCAGCCAGGTGAGGAGCAGCCACTGTCCCGTGGGGGACAGCTGCAAGGAAGGCCGGGGACAGAGTGGCCGCAGGGGCCTCAGAGGTGCAACCACGGCAGGCAGAGCCGGCCCCTGAGTCTGCAGGTCCTCCCTGGACAGAAAACGGGCACGGAGCAAGCTCCCAGGGAGCGGCCAGCCTGACCAGCTGGGAGGAGCAGGCGGAGGGGGCCGGGGCTGGGGGCAGGCAGAGGGGGAGGGCAGGGCGGGAGAGGTGGGAACCCCGAGGCTGCTGGGGCTCAGTGTCTCCCGGGGGGACGGAGCGAGAGCAGCGGGAGCCCGGAGGCCACTCCAAGGCCACACAGCTGTCACACGGAGCAGAGGCCCCCGCCGCCAGAGGCACAGCCGGAAGGAGAGTGCACCCCGGGCCTGACCGGGAGGCCCCGGGGGCAGCTCTAAGGCTGATCGGGGGCAGGGACGGAAGCACTTGCATCGGACCCCCAGGGTGCGGCTTCCCGGACTAGCGGGTCCACAGGAGCAGGTGCAGCGGGAGTCACCGCCGAGCCCAAGCAAGCTGACGTCAGGACCTGGCCATGGCCAAATGCTGCAGTCCAGGTGGAGGGACCAGCAGGGAAACTGAGGCAGGGGCCAGTCATCCCCAAAGCTTTGTGCACCAAACCCAGCCATGCATGGCTCCCTGCTCGGATCCCAAAGCCAGCTCCCAGCCCCAGAACGCGGGGCTTGCCCACACTCTCCTCTGCCCACACAGAGCTGGTGCCTGGCCAGAGGTCAGGGCTTGGCATCACTGTGGGGCTCGCTGGGGGCAGGGAGGAGCCCCCAGGCCCAGGAGCCTCCCCTGCACCCCTCTTCTACACCCCTCCACCTGCCAGCTCCCCACCACCCCAACCTCCACTTGGGGAAAATCTGAGACCAGCCTCAAGCCAGAGAGAGTCTTCTAACCAAGGAGGCCGTCCTGGCCCCAGGGGCACAGGCGGGGCCCGCCCAAGTCTGCCCAGGCTCCAGGGTTTAGGGACGCGTCCATGGCGAGGACCTGGTGGGGCTTTCAGAAGTTAAGGCAGCGGCTCCGTGGGCTCCACCTGACCGGGGAGGGGGAAGCCCGAGGCCCCCTGCCTGCCGCATATCCTGCAGCTCTGCAGGCAGAGCAGGGGGAGCCCCAGATCTGGGGTCCCCGTACCCCTCACACAGATGGGAGCCCCCACTCGCCGGGCCCTGAGTCTGGGCCTCCCTCTCCCCTCCCCCGGTGAGGCCGCTTTGGCAGGGGGAGGGCTCAGAAGCACAGAGGCCACCGGTGTCTGCAGCTCTGGCCTCGGCCTCTGCCCCATCACAGGCTAGGGAAACATGGAGGTGCGTGATGGGGGACGCAGGCACTGGTGTGAGTCTGGCCCCGGGGCCGCTGGCCGGAGCGGCTGGGTGCATGGCCTCTGCGTGTCTGGGGACCCCGGAGCTTGCATACGGCTCCCTCTGCCCAGGGCAGGAACAGCGTCACAGTCGTGCCCTGGGACTGGCTGCCGGGCCTGGACGTGGCTCCTTCCTCTGACAGGACAACGCTGCTGGCCCCAGGACACCTTTGCAACCCTCTGGGGCCTGGGCTGTGAGCGAGGGCACCAGCGGCTGGGCCCCAGCCCTCTCCTAACGCGAGCCTGTGTAACACTTTCGTTCCCACGCTGACACCAGGAGGAAGGCACGCCCGGCTGGACCCTGGCCTCACAGGACGGCTCGGACGGAGGGCTCGGGCCACCCCTGCTGCCCACCCTGGCTTTGCAGTGAGGAGGCTGAGGAGCAGGAGCTGCTCGGAGCCACGCGCCAGAGATGCACCTGCCGCCATCTCCTGGCGCCCCCTCTCTGCCGCGTGCCTGGGAGCACCGCCGGCACCCACGTGGCGCCTCCCCAGGGGTGGGGTTTGCATGAACCCGGTGATGTGCATACTGGCCCCTCGCCTGCCATGACGCCCACTCCCAAGTCCTGAACACGCACCTGGGATCCCCACTGTAACCATGGGGACGGCGCCGTCTCTCCAGCATCCGTCAGCCTAGCTCTCCACTGCAGCACGTGCCCGGCCCTGGGACCACCCCTGAAGAGTGACACCAGCCTAGACTCTGGAGACCCATCAGCCACCGCCCACCCCCACCTTTCATAGAAGCCGTGTTTCTGAGCAACAGGGGCCAGAGTCACACTGCGCCGGTGCATGGAACTTGTATGTGCAGGCACACATCAGCCCACACGTGACACACATGTGCACACTCAAGCTGTCAAGAAGTCACGCCCAGGACCCTGGACCCGCCCCCGCGTCAATGCCTGTACAGGGTTTGGCAGCCTGGGTCCCTGTCCGGCCGGCGGGTTGCCCTCCCGAGGGCGCTGTCCCAGGGGTGAGGTCCTGCCTTCTGTGCGTGCTCATCCCCAGGCGTGGGCCAGGCTGGCTTCCGGGGCTACCTCACTACCGTCTGTGCTCTGGGCGCCTGGCCAGCTGCCCCATCTCCCGGTGCCCCCCAGGCTCCAGGTCCCCTTTGCGAGTGATTTGATCGCAGGGGAGCAGGGTGCTCAGCTCCCTAGGGAGCCTGGGTGATGGTCACACGGGGGTCCTCCTGCAGGGACCCTCCCACCCTCACACACCTGCGACCAGTCACTCCTGGGACTGCTTGGAATCCCAAAGCAGGAGGGGAGTCCTCCCGGGCTGAGCCCCCTGGGTCACACAGGGGTGCACAGTTCCCAGAGGCTGGACGGAGGAGGGGCAGGGAGAGGGGCCTTGGGGGACAGAGCCCATTCCCTTCCCCTCCGCCCAACGAAGGGGCCACTCCCTGGTCCCTAAAGTGCACTGAGGCCAGTGCCAGGAAGCACAGGGTGGCATGGGACGGGTGGTGGCTGGTCCATTCTCCATGAGAAAGGAGGCCCTGGCCTCGGAGCTCTGCGTGCAACAGGTGCCCAATGGATGCTTCCTGAAGGTCTGCATGCAACAGGCGCTCAGTGGATGCTTCCTGGAGCTCTGTGTGCAGCAGGCCCTCAGTGGTTGCTTCCTGGCAGTCTGCATACAGCAGGCGCTCAGCGGATGCTTGGCAGCTAAGGAGGAGGAGCCTGAGCAGGCACCACCCTCCGACCGCGCACCTGCCCCCGCAGTGGTGCCATCAGACACAGTAACCGCCTGGCACCTGCCCAGCGCTGAGGGCTCTCTGAGAACAGTGAGGAGCCGGCCCCAGACAGCGGCTCCCGGGGACCGGGGACCGCGTCCAGTGTGGTCACTGCCATGGAGGGGATGGAGGCCTGGGGAGAGGGAGCTGCCTGGGGCCCTGTGGAGAGGGAGCAGGGGCTGAGACCAGCCCCAAACACTGGACTCACGCTCCCCGCCTCCTTCCTGCTGTGCAGCCCCAGGCCGGCCTCTTCACCCCTCTGAGCCTCTCAGCCCTTGCCAGGCAGGCCTGGTCCGCAGTCCCTTATACATCCACCTCCTGCGTCTGGGCTGCCTCTTCCCGTTGCCTGTGGTCCCTCCACGGCTGGAGGCAGAAACGGAGCCTCCGCGGGGCAGCAGCTGGGGTGTCTGGGCCCCTCGGCAGTGCAAGGCCCGGTTCCAGACCCATCCCCTCCTGCACAAGCCCCTCGTGGAGTCTGAGGCTCAGCCCGTGGAACAGTGAGCCAGGCCCATGCACATGCTGGGGGTGGGGCGGGGCTGTGGTCGCTCCAGGGCCCTCCGTGGAGGGTTTGCCAACGGGGATGGGCCCAGACCGCAGGGCCTGGGGTCAGCTGGGGGGACACCGTGTCCCTGGCGCCTGCATTTTCCGGACCTGTGCGTGCTGGGGTCTGAGGGCCAGGGCTGCTCTGCTGGCTCCCAAAGGGGTCAGCCCCCTCCCCCAGGGGAGATTCAGCCAAGCCCACTGCCACCTCCCCCAGGCTGGCGCTGCCCGGATGTGGCCGTGGCCATGTCCTAGCTGGCCCTCTCCCATCATGCATTGAGCACCTAAGAGCCACTTACATTCCAGCAACTGAGGAGGTGCGAGGGGAGAGATGGGGAAGTTGTCCAGTGAGGCGTGGAGAGACCCCTGTGAGAGCAAGGCGGGGCTTCCGTCACTCCCACCCCTGCCACGCCCACCCGCCACACCTGCCCCTGCTCACAGGGAGTGGGGGAACACTGCCTCAGAGGCAGGTGACAACCAGGACCTGGTGCAGGGCTGCGAGAACTCGGAGACCAGGCCGAGGGCAAGGGAGGGGGAAGGGCTTGTGGGAAACCAGGCTGGTGCAGGCCAGGGCGGCCCGAAGAAGGAAGCCGCAGCATGGCTGCCGGGCAGCCAGACTGGGGCCCACAGGTGTGGGGAGGCTGTCAGGCAGTCCTCGGATAGCCCTGGGCTAAACTGACAGCAAGATGACTTGGACAGACAGGAGCAGGTGCCTGGAGAAACCAGCTCACAGGCTGGTAGGAGCGGATCCCATGACAGGTGGGGGAGGGGTCAGAACCCAGGGGACAGGTGAACCCCGGCCTGGGGCCGCAGGGACAGGACTGCCCACAGTGACCGTGTGCAGGAGCCAGGTCCATGGCCCAGAGGTCAGAGGGCTCCCAGAGACCCTGGGAGCCCAGCCTGGCTCGGGGTGGGTTCCGAGCTGCTCAGAGGATCGCCCACCCATCAGAATGGCAGCTGGCTCCGTGGGGATGGGGTCCCAGAGGCCACTGCAAAGCCAAGCAGAGGAGAAGCCCCAAGGCTGCAGCCACACGCGCCCCTGCCGCAGGCACAGGGCTGCCGGCCCTCGGGGTAGCATCAGCCACACGCAGCCTCCGGCCTCAACGCGTCAGGAGGCGAAGGTGCTGTCGCTCTAACCGCGCAGATCAAGCAGCGAGAGCCCAGCAGCCTCTGTCCCCGGCCCAGCTGGCACCAGCAGTCAGAGCCAGCGTCTGCCCCAGGGCATGGTGACGCCCCCAGCAGGCCGCCTCCCGGTGAGCCCTCGCCCTTCCGCGTCAGACATGAGACTGTGGATCCCTGCCCGGAGCCCCGTGCTGGCTCTGGCTGCCCTGGGTAGGGGCGGGGGGCGGAGAGTGCAGGGACCGAGCCCAGCACCATGGCCAGTGGGCTGCTGGGTGCCCCTGCAGCGGCCCGTTGAGGATGCCAGGGAGGAGGGCGGCCGGAGCCTCCGGCGAGCCGCGCCCTGGAGAGTCAGCCGCGGCTCCGTGGGGACCCAGCGACATTAGGGGTGGGCGTCCGCATGGAGGCCTGGCGTCCGAGGCACAATCAGAGTCTCATTAACATTTTGATTGTGGGGCAGCTCCTCTGGCGCCCGCGCCTGGACACACACACACGCACACGCACGCACAATCTGCAGGCGGAGACGGAGCCAAGCAGAGGGGCGAAGAAAAGGAGCAAAACAGGCTTATTTTAATAACACTAAAAGTAGCCGTGTCAATACTCCCTTGTGTTCGGGGAGCCTCCGATCCCTGCCTCTGTGCCCCGGCCGGGAGGGCCCCGGGGTGGGCTGGCCTCCCACCTTCAGCACAAGCTCCGCCCGGGCTCCGTGTGGGACCCTGGGTGAAGGGCAGCTGGCAGGACCCCTCGTCTGCCTGTGGGGGAGGCTCCCATTAAACAGATGGGCCAACTGAGACTGGAGAGGAGGAGGGGCTGCTCGGGGCAGAGAGGAAGCTGCTGTGTCTGACCCAGGGGAAGTCGGGGAGGCGTGGCTTGCTAGGGGCATCTCACGCAGGGCGCTGACCCCTGCAGCTCGGAGCGGCCTGCACAGGAGGGCATTGAGCCCCCAGACAGCTCCAGCCAGGCCCTGGTCAGCAGGACGCCCCAACTGCCACCACAGAGCGTTCCCAAGCGGGCAGGGACCAACACGCCCGGCTGAGGCCCAGGACCGAGCGGGTCGCCATCCCCTCCCGCCCACTGGGGGACCTGGACACTGACCCCAGCCTGCAGGTCCCCCCAGAGCCTCGGCCAGGGCCCGGCCCATCGTGGCTCTGCCTCTGGACCCCGCCAGCTGCCAGCCCCGACAGCCAATGCTGGCCTCCCGCTGAGTTCACCCCCGGAGTGGGGCCTCGCTGCCTCTGTGGACGGCTCCTACAGCCCCTGGCCGCTGGCCGGATGCCGGTACTTCCCAGACACAGTGCTGCCCCTGCCCAGCCCGCGTCCTCCACACAGCCCAGACCAGCTCCCTGCAACACTGGGCTTTGAGCCCCCGCAGGGCGCTCAGTCTTCCTGGACAGATGTGCCTCGCCTTGCCGGTCTCCACCCCCACCCTCTGGGCCGGTCCCTGCACCACCCTCCTCCTGCTGGGGCCGCACTCCCCCTCTGTGAAGCCCTCCCAGACTGCCCCAGGCGGCCGTGGCTTCTCCCCTGCGTGGGAGAGGCAGGCTGCCAGTTGCTCCTCCGTGGCCACAGTGAGCAGCAGCCTGCAATGAGATGCGCCTTGGGGACACTGGTCAACCTCTCCTGCCTCGGCCTCCTCAACAGTGCCATGTGGATTGTAATTGTGCCTCGTGGCCCGCTGAAGTGAGCCGACGTGTGCAAGAGGCATGGACGACACACTGGCATGTTACGTGCTCAAAAATCCATAGCACCACCACCACCACCATCGTCACTGTCACCACCATCGTCACCATCAACACTGTCATCCATCACCATCGTCACCATCACCACCACCACCATCACCATCACCACCACCATCACCATCACCATCACCACCATCACATCACCATCACCATCTTCTCACCACCACCGCTGCCGTCAGCAGCAGTGTTTTCCCCACTGGACTGCTAAGCTCTGTGCGGGCGGAGGACGTGTACAGGTCTGGCACACGGCCTGGCACACGTCGGGCACTTCTCAGTCCTGGACGATGAGGGCGACAGGGGGAGGGCAGAGCAGGTGAGTGCGTCAGGGAGGGTGGATGGGGAGATGGCAGACGGACGAGTGTGCGGCCGAGGGGGGCAGAGCGGGCGCTGAGTCAGGCCTGGGCGAGGGAGCTGTGTCCGGAAGAGCAGGACGGCTGAGTGGGCGCCTCCCACACCCAGACTGCAGATGCCGGCGGCTTACTAACGGCAGCATCACAATAGCCCGCGGGGCCGCGTTATTACAATCCCCGGCACCAGCTCACCAATATCCGGGGGAGGCTATCTCTGGAGCCATCAGCCACAGGACTGAGCCCCCAGCCCCTCAGGGACTGCCGACGCGTGAGCCGGCTCACCAGTACCCAGAGCCAGCAGCAGCAAAACCGAGCCCCCCGGATGGGCCCCCAGCCCCTTCCCAGAGTCCTCAGCGGGGTAAACCAGAGTGTGCACCTCCCAGCAGGTTCCAACAGGCCCGGTCCCAGGGGAAGGCGGGGTGTGCTACACCCAGCTGGGGACATGGTCGATGGGACAGCAAGGGCCTGGACCAGAGCACCCAAGGTTCAGCCTCTCTGCACCCTCACCTCCGCGGGGCCTCTGTTCCTCCCCAGGAACGGGAGCAGGCTGTCCCCGGGATTTCGTGTGGAGGCGGCCAGGTGATGTGTGCTTCCTGCCGTGAGTCGTCCTGGCCCCCTGGAGGGGCCTGGGATCCAGCATGATGAGGGCCCGGCTCCCCCATCTCCCGGCCCCCACCCCCTTTCTCATCCTCACACCTCACCTGCTCCATGCAGGCTTCTGGTCCCCAAGACTCACCCCTGCGCCATCCCTTTCCCAAGCCCCAGCCCGCGCCACCTCGCCCCGCCGTCCCCAGCACCATGAGGGACCCCATCACGTGGGAAGCCCCAGGGGAGGCCTGTGTGAGCTCCCAGCCCCCATCTCCCACCGGGGAGAACCACATCTCCCCCATGGGACCACGGTGGCTGCCAGAAAATCGGCACGTGTCCACTCAGCCAGCTCGAGTGCTTCCCAGAGGCCAGTGATTGGGCTGGACCTGGTCCCTCGCGGAGCTGCTCCCATAGGGGAGGCAGAAACAGGCGCCAGCAAGTGAGCGCAGAGCCCAGGAGGAGAAAGGGCCATGGCAGGGCCCCGGGGAAGGAGGAGGGGCCCGTGGTCCCAGGCAGGCTGGGGAGCAGGGCCATGCTCTCACCAGCACTAAGAGCAGGCAGCCCTCGCCCAGGGAGAGCCAGCCTGGGTGGGAGCTGCAGGAAGCAGAGGGCTGGGGCAGAGTCGGGAGCCTGGGCCGGGGTGGGGCTCACCCAGGCGGGGGCTCAGGCCGGAGCAGGCCAACGTAGGGGACACGCAGCGGGAGCTGCCAGGACACCCAGAGAGACAGCCCCCGGCCAGCCCCCACCCCGAGCCACACGCAGGCACCCAGGGGGAGGCCTGACACCCATCCCCTCGGAAGCAGGCACAAGAACACCAAGGCTCCCCAGCGCCCTGCAGGTGTAGACAGCGGCTCCTGCTGTGTAGACAGAAGTGCACTGCGGACCACTGTGGCCCTGCAGGCCTCCTCCCCCGCCCAGCCCCCCCCCCCTGCCTCGGGGCCCCAGCTCCACATCTGTGCAACCCCACAGCCGTGCCGCTGGCCAGGCGAAGCCTCCGTGAGGGCACAGCCCCCAGGACTGCGGCTCTGCCAGGCCTGCCTTGAGCACACATTGGTCTCATGGTGAGAGAGGGAGCCCTGAAGTAACTGCATGTGTGCACACGTGAGCGTGTGCGTGTGTGAGTGTATGTGCCCGTGGGCATGCGCATATGTGAGCATGTGTGTGCATGTGAACATGTGTGTGAGCCTTGGGTGTGAACATATGTGAGCATGAGTGTGAGCATGTGAACATGTGTATGAGCCTTGGGTGTGAGCATATGTGAGCATGTGTGTGTATGTGAACATGTGTGTGAGCCCTGGGTGTTAGCATATGTGAGCATGTGTGTGTATGTGAATATGTGTGTGAACCTTGGGTGTGAGCATATGTGAGCATGTGTGTGCATGTGAACATGTGTGTGAGCCTTGGGTGTGAACATATGTGAGCATGAGTGTGAGCATGTGAACATGTGTGTGAGTCTTGGGTGAGAGCATATGTGAGCATGTGTGCCTCACATATGTGAGCATGTGTGTATCCGAGTGTGTGCTTGTGGGCATGTGAGCTTGTGAACATGTACACATGTGGGTGTGTGAGCATGTGTGCTCATGTGTATGCACATGTGTGTACACGTGTGAGCGTGTGCCTGTAAGCATGTGTGCACGTGCACATATGTGTGTGTACATATGTAAGCCTGTGAGCGTGTGTGCATGGAGGCCAAGGGCCACAGGCCCAGGGCCCTGTTGGGCAGTGGGCAAGACGCCGCCTCACCTTGGCTCACACGCGAGGCCGCCCTGTCACGGCGTGGTCCCCACGGTTACACTGTGGCAGACCAGGGAGAGGACCCTGTCCTCAGCCAGTCCACCCCCAGGCTGGGAGTGTGGCCAGTGCTCACTGAAGGAGGGTGTGGGGGAGGGGCCCAGGAAGGTGGGGGAGGGCAGGGGAGGGAGGAGGGGACAGGAGGGGAGCGCACAGGCGGCTGGCTAGGCTTCCCCCAGGGCCAGCCCTCCCCGGGCGGGTGCTCAGGGCCGGCAGCGCGCCCCGGGAGCCTGAGTCAGCACGCGTGCGCGGGGCGCGTGCGCGCGTGCGGCCGTGGGCGGTGGCGGTGGGCTGAGACATTCTCATGCCAGGCAGGCGCTTCGCTCTGTCCCCGCCGCCCGCACAGTCCTCGCCGCTGCTTCTGAAAATGTCAACTCCTTATCTCGCCAGAATTTTTCCTGACTTGGAGAATTCAATAAAGCAGCTGAGTAACACTTACAATAATAATGAAGCCTTGTGTTCCTGCCTGCCGGCGGCCTCCGCAGAACCGGGGCTGCCGCCCGGGGCCCATCAATCTCCATCTCCCAGCCGGGCCGGGCAGCCCCGGGCCCTGGGGAAGCTGGGCGCACTTGCTGGCTGCGGCCCTGCTCAGGCTCCCGAGCGCCCCTCACACGCACACCCAGGCCGGCCCCATCACGACCGAGCACCCACTTCCGGGGCCCCTCCGCCCCACTGCTGTCCAGCTGGGGCAGCCCCGTGCCCACGGCAGAGCCCAGCGCGGGCCCCTCCGCCTTCCCACGGCTTCTTTGCACAGCCGGGGGAGGGGGGGGAGCACTTCCGTGCCTCAAGGCCCGTGACAGGCTGCTCCGCTCTCGTCCCGGTGACAGAGGCAGCGAGGAGACCCAGGCAGGGGCCGGGGTCGCTGGCTGCTCACCAGGCACCAGGCAGGTGCCCTGGGCTGAGCACAGCGGGTGGGCAGGGCTTGGGCGGGGGAGCGCACAACCACTGCAGGGCTGCGGGTGGGCCATTCTGCTAGGGCCCAGGGTCTCTGCGGGTCTCCTCACGCGCTGACGGACAAGGGGACGAGGCGTCAGGACAGAGGGGCCTGGGCCGGGCGGGTGGCTCTGGGGCAGCCCTCATGGGGACCAGGCGGGCCAGGCCCCAGCCCTGGCTCCACGCGCTCCACTTCTGTGCGCTTGGTCAAGTGTGGCCACTCCCGGCTGCCCCAGCAGGCAGAGCCTGGAGGACGAGGACTGGCCCCTGCCGTCACCACACATGTGCCAGCGCCTGCGAGCCCCGGCGAGCCACAGGGCTGCTGCCCGCCCCTCCTCAACCTGTCCCCGGAGACCCTGTGCCATTTGGCTTGAAGTCCCTCCGGTCTGTCAACAGCCTTTGCGTATCGACCCGTAAAGCAGGACCGCAAAGGGACTCACAGGCCAGCACGGACTACTCAGGCCCCTCCCTCCAGTCCGGCCGGCATCAACGGGCTCCATCCCCCAGGCTCTTGTCTCGGGGGCTGGGGCAAGGCCAGGGCAGGGAGGGTCCAGGCCAACGGGGCGGCCTCAGGCCTGCAGCGGAGCGAGGGGCACGGGACAGGAGGGCCAAGGACCCCGAGCCCACCTGGCTCCGCTGCCCCTGCCTCTTAGCACTTGCTGGGAAAAAGGGGGGGGGGGCGGGCAGCACTTTGCCAAGGTCAAGGCGGTCACAGGTGGTTACAAGCGCAGAGATTAAGGCCGCCCAGCTGGGGGCGAACGGCAGAGCTGGGATCCCGGTTGGCCTTGGGAGCGTTTTCCCCAAAGGGGCTCATTTCTCAGTGCACAGCATGAGCCCAAGCTCAGCCTCCCCTGGAGCCTCCCCTGGGGACCCCGGCGTCCAGGCTGCAGCCGTGGGGCTGGGCCATGTCAGCGGAGCCTGGAAACGGTGTGCATCCTATCCCATGGGCAGCACAAAGTTTGCAGAGTGCACCTGCTTCCAAGGAAGGACCAGCACCCCAGGCAAGGGAGTCCCCAGGATCCCCGCCCACCCCACCACCCAGCTGAGGCCCCCAGGCTGAGTGTGGAGACGGGTGGAGCAGGAGGAGCCCTCTGTGCACTTCCTGATGGTCCAGTGGTGAGGAGTAAGGGAGGGAGTCAGAGGACCTCCAGCGGGTCCACCGGGCACAGCCACCCCCGCCCTGAGCTGAGGCAACGGTGGGAGGGTTCTCCAGGACTGGAACCCCCCCATGCACTCAGCAGCTGGCCCTCCCTGGCTGCGCCCATCTCTGCTTGTCCTGAGTGGTGTCACTGTGACACTGGCTGTCATAATCGCAATCCCACATCACCTGGGAGATCCTGAGTGCCAAGGGCCGCCATGACCTCAGCCACAGAGCCAGCCCTGCCCCCAGCCCCCGCTCCTAGGGCCACTTCCTGTCCAGAAAGCCCAGCCAGAGGATGGCCAGTCCCCGCAGGGCAGCTGCAGCCGGCGGGACCCACTCCCAGGCCACCCCTAGTGCAGGCCTGGGACAGGCACTGGCTGCGCTTCTGCCGCCTGAGCGGCCAGCTGCTGCAGAGGGCAAGTGGAGCCTAAAGGAAGGAGCCACACCCACTTTCTGGTGGGGGTGGAGCCCCCTCCCCACCTCCTTGTCTCGCTCCCACCTGGCGAAAGGGGACCCTGCCTCTCACTGGGAGCCGCACCTGGGACTTCCCGCTGTCACTGTCACCATCACCGTAGTTGTTAAGGTCTGTGGCTGGGGCGCTGACTGTCCAGGCTGACAACGCAGCCCAAGGCCCGAGCCTTGGTCCCGCCCTGGCAGGGACCCCTCTTCCGTCACCGGCCAGGACCAGCCGCGCCCCTGTCCAGGGTCCTGAAGCCTGAGCCTCCTGCGGGGCGGCAGAGGGCAACCCAGGGACAAAGGCCTTTGTGGCTGGTCCCAGCCCCTGACAGTGTGGCCAGAAGTCCAGGCTGCGGCAGGGCACTTGGTGTCAAGGCCTCCTGGTTGTTGGACGCCACCACTGGCGAGGTGGGGACGGCTCTGAACCCCAGCTCGCAGAGCTGTCTGCACAGGCGGCGGCGAGGGCCAGGCCAGGCCCCGTGAGGACGCCGTGGGCGGCACTGCTCCGAGCAGGCCCAGGCAGAGCAGGGGCCGGGCCCCCGCCAGCCTCAGCTCCTCCTGGTTTCCCTCGCCCCCTCTCCTGTGCAAGGAGACACTGGAAAAGTGGCTCTAAAAATACGGGCGCGGAGCAGGCTGTGTGGGCGGCCGCTGCCTCCCAGCTCGTGTCTGAGGCTGGCTCTCCTCCAGGGGCCTGGGAGGGGAGGGCTCGGAGAAGTGACGGTCATGAGCGGCCCTGAGTCAGGCCCTGCTGGGCGCCGGGACTGCCCTGAGGAGGCTGCTCCGTGTCCACCAGACTGGGGCGTGAGTGGGAGATGACTGACGGTGTCGGCAGGGCTACAAGGGCTCGCCAAGGACAAGTGCCGGAGAGCTGAGGGCTCGGGGCAGGAGGAGGGGCTGGGCACCTGGGGGCACCCGAGAGGAAAGACCTGGTCAGGACAGCTTACAAGACAGCAGCACGTTGGCCAGGGGCCTCCTCCTGGTGCCAGGGCTGATGGGGAGGCAGAAGCCAGGGGTGCCAAGGGGACCCAGTTCTCAGGGTGTCCTGACCCCAGGCTCACAGCCTTGGGGCTGGCTCCTCCCCGAAGTTTGTTAAGCACCTACCGTGTGCCCGGAAGGCAAAACCCACAGTGCCCCTGCAGGCAGTGCTCTTTGGGGGGTGGGGGAGGATGCCTGGCCCAGGTCGGGAGAGGCTGATGCTGGCATGAGCCCCTGAGGGAGCTGGGGAGCACTCGGGCCATGGAGCAGGACACTGCTGAGCCAGGGCACCACAGTGTGGTGGGGCAGGGCGCCGGCCCAGTGAGCCTTGGCCCTGTCCAGCCGGCTGTTAGGGTCAGTCTCCCGCCAGCACCGGCTCCAGCCGCACGCCCCTCCTCCACCTCGACACCAGGAGGGGCCGGGGCTCTGGACACAGGATCACCGCAGAGGGCAAACTCTCCGAGGCCAGTGAGGACCAGCCAGGGTGGCCGGCGCGGGCTGGGCGGGCGGCAGCGCCTGGCGAGCTGCCCGAGGCCATTAGAGAAGTCCCCAGGCTCGGAGGGAAAGCGAGTCCTGAGGTGAGATTTAATAAGCGCACCGGGGAGAATAAATTCTGCTACACAATTTTATTTCACAGCCTCCCCTGAGTTGCATAGCAATTGCCAACGCAGGGCTCGTGTTAAAAATAGAAGAGTTTCCGGGACTGGGAGGCCGGGGGGCCGCCTCGCCCACCATCCCTGCAGGTGGCGGTGTCAACCCCCTCCCCTTGCCACCTGGGGGCGCTGCAGGCCCGGGCCCGAGGGCGCTGGGGCACAGGTGCGGAGCCCTTAGGACCAGCAGCGCTAGGGCCAGGGCTGGGCGGCAGGACCCCCTCCCTCCTGTCCCAGGCATTTATAGAATTCCTAGGCCAGCAGGCGGTGGGGGGGTGGTGAGGAAAGGAGGCGCCTCGGGACCCTCTGTAGAGGAAGCAAAGGACATGGCCCCCAGCCCGGTGATGGAGGAGGCTCCGGGTGCCCAGAGCTGCGGGACCTGGGAGGAGGACGAGGCAGGGCAGGTGCAGGAGGGGACGGCTGGGGGGAGGGGGTGACCTCATCGCCAGTCCCAGGAACAGGAAGCCATGGAGCAGGGAGTGGAGTGACAGTGAGTGACAGCAGGCTGAGCCCAGGCAGGGTGGGTGGAGCCCCAGGAAGCCCCACCTCGGGACCCAGGGCGGAAGCTTCTGGCCATTGTCCTCTCCCCGCAGCTGGTCCAGAGCCTGGGCTGGACACTCGGCGGCCACTGCAGGAGCTGGGACTCAGTGGTTCACACACCGCCTGGACTCCAACCACCGGAAGCAGAACAGGGGGGCGGGCCGGCGTTCCCTGGGAGACTCCCCTCTCGCACAGTGCTCCTGGGGCTGTGTCCCGCTGTGGGCCCCCACGCCAGCTCCCCTGCTCCAAGCTTGGCCGCCTCGCGGGCAGGGCCAGGCGCGGGGCGGGTGCAGGGCGGCAGCAGGGCACGGCCCGGGCTCCGGCTCCTCCTGGCAACCTTGCAGGCAAGAGGCCACAGCTGCTTCCCCGTCTGCACCCCCAGCCCACCGGGGTGACCTGGACAGTGAGTGCCTGGCGGGCGTCAGGAGTGCAGGCTCAGGGTGGGCTCCGCCTCCTGGCCTTGCACTTAAGGCTGTGCCAGAGCTCAGAGGCCGAGGGCCCTGGGCACTGGGGGAAAGCGGTGAGCAGAGCCAGCAGCAGGTGTCCAGCCTGGAATCGGGCAGGAGATGCCTGGGGCAGGAGCAGGCACATCAGACCACCCCCCCACACACACACACAGAGCCAGGGCTGGTGACCAACCAGCGGAGCCGCGTCCGTCTGCACACTGGGGACGGCAGGGTCCTCGGGCTTTGCGGGAGTGACACCTCGCTCGCTCGCCCCTTCCTGTCTCCCTCCCAGGCAGGAGCAGGGCCCTGTGGCCAGCTCTAGGTCAGCTCTGGGAGGTGGCCCCTTCCCCTGAGAGTGGCCGCTCCCGCATGGGAGCTTGTCCTGTGGGCGGGGTCCCCGGGAAGGGCCAGGCCCTCCCTGAGCATGGCAGGTGCCTGTCTCCTGCAGGCCCCGCCCACGTGACAATCATGGCGCTGGGAACCCCCCGAGGCTCAGCCCT
Source organism: Sylvilagus bachmani (assembly GCA_015711505.1). Taxonomy (NCBI): domain Eukaryota; kingdom Metazoa; phylum Chordata; class Mammalia; order Lagomorpha; family Leporidae; genus Sylvilagus; species Sylvilagus bachmani. Next base: position 145,206,931 of record CM027404.1, on the reverse strand, counting down.
GTGGGAGCTGAGCCCAGACCCAGCCGAGGCGGCCAGCTCCTGACCACAGTGGCCATGGGAGCACCGGGAGAGAGAAGCCTCTGCGCACATGCGTGCTACGGTGTCACACGGCCCAGCAGGTGGACACACTCCTCAGTGTGGACGCAGATGTGACCACTGCAGGGTCCAGCCCTCCAGGAGGCTCAGAAGCTGCGGCTGTGTGGGCTCCCCAAGGACATCTGCCCGTGGGCGGGTGATCCAGAGGACAGCAGTGCTGCACTGGGACTGGGGGTGAGTGGACCCGGCGAGCCAGGTCCCCACGGCACTGACAGGCACCAGCCCCCCCACCTGCCTCCACAGGCCCAGAACTGAGTCTCGGGATGGACCTCATCCCTCCTCCAGGGGGAGGAGTCTCAACTGACACCCCCCCCAGCTCCCCACTCCCACCCTGGGCATTTGGGTTCAGCCTCCTGGAGTTTGCACTGAGACGGCTGGCGGGGGCGGGGGTGCAAGGCTCCTCCCCTTGCCCCCGTCCTCCCGTGGGCACTGGGGTGGCCTTGTCTGCTGCTGCTGCCCGGGGGGAAGCCACAGCCCCACCTGGCCTCCGGGCTTCTCCAAGGCCACAGCCGCCCCTTGGGCACGGGCAGGGTGACAGCACTCACAGGTGCCCGGGCCCTGCCCATTCCCTGGGAGCCTGCCATGAGACAGGTGTGAGAATCCTGAATCCACACGGGTCCAGGACAGCCCCCCTCCACGTCGGCGTCAGGTAAACTAACGCACAGAGACGCAGTGCTCCTGGAGAGCCCCACCGCGCCCACAGTTTGTCCCAGCTGCAAATCAGGGAACACCCCGTGCTCCCGGTTCCTGTCACTGCCCCAGCTATGAGTCAGGCAGCCCTGGGGACTCCCGTGTCAGGGACCCCCCGTCTCACGGCACCAGGTGTGAGCCACGTCCCACACCCTCCGCCCTTGCCACAAGCTCCCTGTGAAACGCCCAGCCCTGCACGGGAGCCCGAGCTCCTCGCCCTCTGAGGCCGCTCCCGGCAATGCTTTGCCCCAGTAAACTTCCCTCGGCTCAGCAAGGTCTTGGCTGTCATTCTCTGTCATGGTTGTAGCCCTTAGCACCAGGCACCTGCCTTCCAGGAGGCCCCATTTCCAGGAGGGGAGGGACTGCTCCCCAGTGCCAGCAACAGCAGCTGAGACCGGAAGCCGGGCCCGGGGCCAGGCAGGGGCGCAGCCTCTACGCAGAAGGCATTGCCCACAGGGTCCCCCATGCCTTGGCTGCCCCTGCCCCAGCCCCAGCCCCTGCCCCTGCCCCTGCCCCTGCCCCTGCCCAGCCTCTGCCTCGGGCTGCTGTGCTGTTGTCCTGGCCACTTCCAGTGTGCCATCATGGGAGCAAGCATGTGCTGTGGCAGCCCGATCCACTTCCCTGCCCTGCCCCGGCCCCTGCCCCTGCCCCTGCCCCTGTCCCTGCCCCTGCCCCTGTCCCTGTCCCTGCCCCTGTCCCTGTCCCTGCCCCTGGCCCTGCCCCTGGCCCTGCCCCTGCCCCTGTCCCTGTCCCTGCCCCTGTCCCTGCCCCTGTCCCTGCCCCTGTCCCCGTCCCTGTCCCCGTCCCCGTCCCTGCCCCTGCCCCCGTCCCCGTCCCCGTCCCTGTCCCCGTCCCTGTCCCCGTCCCTGTCCCTGCCCCTGTCCCTGTCCCTGTCCCTGCCCCTGTCCCTGCCCCGTCCCTGTCCCTGTCCCTGTCCCTGCCCCTGCCCCTGTCCCTGTCCCTGTCCCTGCCCCTGCCCCTGCCCGGGCCCCGGTCCCTCGCTCACGCCCAAGCTGTGGAGCAGCCCCCAGCGGAAGGCAGAAGTGACCCCGAGGATGGTGGGGTGAGCACGGAGCCCGGGGAAGGGGTCTCCTCGGGCCAGGGGCAGGGAGCCACACTGCCCCACGAACGGCCCCAGTATCCCCAAGAGGTCAGGAGGTGGCGGGAAGCGGCAGCGTGGCTCGGGCCGCAGGAGCCCTGAGCCGCCCCCCACGCTCTGCTCTGACAGGTCCTGCAATCCCGGCTCCCTGCAGGCCGCGAGCCCTGGTGGCTCAGGACAGGCCTCCTGATGGACCGGAGCGCGGGTGCTCCCTGCGACCCCGGGTACCCAGGAGACCGGCACAGAGCGGGCGGCCTGGGCCCCACTTGCTGACCAACACTTGGCTCTCCACGGGCTCTGGGTTTGTCCAATGGCCTGCGATTCTTCAGCTGTCCCCCAATTCTGCAGACTGGTGGGTCCTGACACCTGAGGCCGCCACCCTGTGGCTCCTGCCCGTCCCTGCAAGGCCGGGCGACCCCATACCTCCTCACCCGAGCTGGGGGCTCAGGTGGCCCTCCAGACGGGCCAGCTGGAAAGCAGAGCTGGGAAGGGCTGGGGGGCTGTACTGTGCAATACACCACACAGCAGTCTGGCGCCCGGGGCTCTGTCCCGCACCACCCTGGGCCCCTGCCCCCCGCCTGCGAACATCCAGCAGGCGCCTGCCCCCGCCACAGCCCACTCCGCTCATCTAGGAGGGGTCCCAGGCCGGGGTGCTGTCAGCCAGCCCATTCACGACCCACAGGTGCTAGGCTGGTCCTGGGCGGCACAGTGATGAGGGTAACCAGGCTCTCCCAAAACCCACGTGGATCTCACTAGAGGTGGGGGCCAGCTGAAATACAGGGCAGCGGGCTCTGCCTGGAGCCCATGCTCAGGGCCCGCGGCTGCTCTTCTGTGTTGGGATCACGCGGGACTCTGGCAGCCGACAGGGTCTCTCCATGCTCCCCGCACGCCCTTCACAGGCGCATTTCTTGCTAATGGCTGCAGGGCTTCCGCTAAGGCCTCTAATTACTTTGCTACAATGTATACTTGCGTGTTCAGGACGACTTCTGGGCTCCTGAGCTGGGGGCTCCCAGCCAGCAGCTGGCTCCGGGCACCTGCAGCCTCCAGCCAGCAGGCACGGAGTTACGGCGTCTTAATGGCCGCTCCCCTTATCACGCGTGAGGGAAGATGGTCTCTCCTGTGGGTGCTCAGCCACAGCCTCTGCCGAGAGTCCTCCTCCTCCACGTGCAGGCCGCTGCCACGGAGCCGTGTTTGTGTTCACTCTGGCGTCCTGTGGCTCGCTCTGTGCCACCTCATCCTAAAGCCCCCTCCCCTTTTCAGGTGTGGCGTTCGGCTCTGCCCGCGCGGGAGTCTGACCTTATGGCCGCCGGCCGCTCTCCCCGGGCTGGCAGGGGCAGGGTGGGGAAGGGGCTGGGGTGGGCCCCCCGAAGTGGGCGGTGCTGACTGCGTTTCCTTAAAAGATTCATGTATGTATTTTAAAGCAGTGAGAGAGGGAGAGGAGACATCTTTCATCCACCAGTCACTCCCTAGATGGCCACAACAGCTGGGGGCTGGGCCAGGCCAAAGCCAGGAGCCAGGAGCTTCTTCTGGGTCTCCCACGCGGGTGCAGGGGCCCAAGGACTTGGGCCATCTTCTGCTGCTTTCCCGGGCCATAGCAGGGAGAGGGATCGAAGTGGAGCGGCCGGGTCTCGAATCAGGCACTCCATCCGATACGGGATGTCAGCAGGCGGTGACTTAGCCGACTTAGCCCTCTGCCCACGACGTGGCCGCCCCACGCTCTCTGCAGCTTTTACTATTTCGCTGGAGGCTCTTTATTGGCTGGGCGGTGGGCACCTTTGCCCGCCGCGGGAACGGGCAGGGCCGGGTAGGCTGCCTGGCCTCCCGCAGAGCTCAGGCGCAGGGCAGTCCCTGCTCCCAGACAGACCCTCGGGGTCAACACTCTGCTTTGTACTGAGGTGTGCCCCCCCCCCAGCAGGGAGGCGACAAAGCGTCGGAGCTGCGCCAGCAGTGCCGGCCCCGCCTCTGCCTGGGGAGTGGCTCACGCGGCAGCACCATGGGGAGCCCCGCTGTGTGCCAGGCACCATACCGCGGAGTCTGCACAGACAAGACAGCTAAACCAGAGAGTCCACGAGCTTCCTACAGACACGCAGTCAGGGCCGAGCGGGGCCTGGTCTGGCCTTGGGTCCACTCTGCCTCAACAGACGATAGAGACGCGGATCTTCCAGCTGCTGTCCACAAAGCATTGTCTCATGACCGTGCATCCCCCCAGGCCCATAAGCTTTTTGTTGTAGCGCAACGTGGCTGCTTTGGCTCCCAGCATCACATCTGCATTCTAAAAATCCATCCCAACCCCGCGAGGCTCAGAGGTCCTCAGACCTCAGCAAGGGCCGAGTGTGGGACTCTGCACCCCCAAGTGTGTCACCACCACGTCCTCTCACCCCTGAACCAGCACAGTGTTTCCCTGGCCCAAGGCCCCCCCTAGCCGACAACACTCGGGCCGGGCCTGGCCTGTTCCTCATCCGGCCCTGCAGGCCGCCTGCCCGGCCCGTGTCATCGGCCTCCACCCGTGCTGCGAGGGGCTGGGTGCTCACAGGGGCCTCGGCCGCATGGGGAAGGCCACGCTGAGCATGGACAGGGCACCACGGCTGCTGTCCAGGAGCAGGGGGCACCCCCCACAGCGGGGCTGAGAGGGCTGCCTGGAGGAGGAGTCGGGGTGCAGGCGGAGCCTCCAAGTCTGGACCTGGGCCCTGGCGTCTCTGGAGGCCACCGGGTTTCCTGGACGGGGACAGGTGGGCGCCGGCACCCGAGGGGGCGTCCTCGCCACTTGTGAGCCGGCGCGAGGCCATGACGGGTTTGACGGGCAAATAGCTTTCATGACCGGTGTGGCTCCTGGCACAGCGTGAAGGCTGTGACTTCTGTGAGACACTGGGGGACTTGGGGGCCTCGCTGCTGACGGGGGGTGGGGGGGGCGGAGGCCAGGACCTAGAGCCCCTTCCTGCCGCGGGGCCCCTGGAGGCGGGCGGGGGAGGGGAGGGGCTGCACTTGGTGCATCAGCTCTGCCTGCAGTCGGGCAGCAGCCCCCCCACCCCCCGCCTTGGCACCTAGGGTTCCACAAGGCAGAAGGGGCTGGGTCGGGGGCGTGGCCACGCGGCCTCCCGGCTCCGTCCCTGTCTCTGTGTTTGCGGAGCTGCCCAGGACAGGCTCCTGTGAGGCACGTGGGCGTGGCACAAGCTGGACCCTGGTTCCAGGAGGGCAGGGCCCCTCTCTGCCCCGCATGCGCCTCAGAGCCGCTGCACGAGGAGCGTGGCCGTGGCGAGTGCGCGGCCAGGGTGGGGCATCCCGGAGGAGCAGAGACCTGGTAGGTGGCCGCACAGCGAGGGGACGGGCTCAGAGCATCCCGGGTGGGGCTGGGAGGACACCCCGAGGGCCTCGGTTTCCCACTCAGCGAGCTGGGTGCCTGGTTCTCCTCGGCCCAGGGCTCAGGGTGCCCAGGCCCTGAGAGCAAACATCTGAGCGGCCCGGGTCATGGCCCCCGGCCAAGCCGCCTCACACCACCTGCTCCGTCGCCCGAGGGCAGCCCCAGCGATGCTGCACGCACAGAATGTGAGAAGGAGAGTCCGACCCCACTGCAGGGGACCCCTCACTCCTGGGGGTTGCCCCAGGCCACCTCACACCACACAGCGCCTCCTGCTTCCCCAAAGCAGCACAGCGTGGCTGATCAGGGAACAGGGTCAGGGTTCAGAATGACCAGGATCAGGGCTCAGTGTGTGGCCGGGGACAGGGATCAGAGTGAGACTGGGATCAGGGCTCAGTGAGACCAGGGTCAGGGCTCAGTGTGGGACCAGGGTCAGGGCTCAGAGTGAGACCAGGATCAGGGCTCAGTGTGACCAGGATCAGGGCTCAGCCCACACAGCCAGCAGCACTCCCTCCCTTACACCTGTCGCTTTGCCCACTCCTGCATCCTCTGTGGAGCAAGGGCCGTGGGAGACTGTAGCCTCGGCCTTATGTTGATTACTGGGGTCTGGGACACCTGGCAAGGTGCGGGGCCCCTCTGCTCTGGTGCAGCCGAGAAGCACCCTGTACCCCAGGCCTGGCGCCCACGGGGGGACAGGGACAGCACTCTGCACCTGCTCTGGATCCCGGCTCCCCGCCCCGGCCTCGGGAACCTCCCACAGGGCCAGCCTGAGCCTCTGCAGCTCTCAGGGGATCTCGCAGCCTGGGAGCGAGCTCCAGGCACTGCTGCCTCACCCCCCGTCACTGGCACCCGCTGGTGCAGAACAGCCGGGACGGGCTTGTCCATGGTGAGCGAATCCCAGCCCAGATGGGATGAAAGGCATTTGCATCTCGCTGCCAGACAGGCCTCCTCGCACCTCAGATAAATATAGGCCCCCCTCCCCCCTCCTCAGTCCAAGCAGGCGGCCGGGAGGGCTGGTGGGGGCGAGCCTGCTCCCCAGCACAGCAACCGGCACCCGGGGCATCAGGAGGAGCCCGACCTGGGCCTGGGGCAGCCGTGGGCAGCAGGTGTCACAGGCTGTGAGCATCCAGCAGGAGCCAGGGCTGGGCCAGGGGCACTGGCTGACCCCACTGCCCAGACCAGCTGCTCACCAGATCCCCGGTGCTGCCTGCGGGGCACACCCCTTCGTCCCGGCCCTTGTGTAGCTCAGGAGAGCCTGGTCAGTCAGCTGTGGACCCTGCAGCTGGCCCCGCCTCCCAAGGGCGTGTCCTTTCTGAGGCTGTGTCTGGGGTGTGGGCAGTCGACAGGAAGCTGACAGGCAGAGAGGTTGTCTCTGCAGCACGTGCCGGTGCCCCACGGATTATAGCAGCCAGGCCAGCCTCTCCGGGCTCCGGCAAGATAGGCAGGCCCGGCCATGGCCAGTCCCCTCTGCAGTGGCTCCCACCCACTCCCTCCCTGTCTGGTGCCACCTCGAGTCCTGAGGGACTGCGTGCCTTCCAGGGGTCCTTGGCAGCAGCTTTGACAAGAGGCAGCATCTGGGGCTCCAGGCTCTTTGTCCCTCCACGGGAAACCAGCACCTGGGCACCGTCCACTGCACAGGGGAGCTGAGTCTCCACGGTGGACGTCACACCCCGGGCAGCAGAGGGGAGCAGGGAGGCCCGGGGCAGGGCTCTGCTCTTGGGCCACAGTCAGGAGGAGGAGGCGTGGGGGGCACCGGGGGAGGGGATGCAAACGATGGGCAGGGTCTCCAGGTCAAGTGCACCTTTGTGTTTACATGTACATGTGTGTCTGTGTCACCTGTGTATGTCTGTGTCACCTGTGCAAGTGTGTGTCTGTGTCACCTGTGCAAGTGTGTGTCTCTGCACCTGTGCACTGTGTGTGTCTGTGTGCACCTGTGCACTGTGTGTGTCTGTGTGCACCGTGTGTGTCTATGTCACTTGTGCACTGTGTGTGTCTCTGCACCTGTGCACTGTGTGTGTCTGTGTCACCTGTGCACTGTGTGTGTCTGTGTGCACCGTGTGTGTCTCTGCACCTGTGCACTGTGTGTATCTGTGTCACCTGTGCACTGTGTGTGTCTGTGTCACCTGTGCAAGTGTGTGTCTCTGCACCTGTGCACTGTGTGTATCTGTGTCACCTGTGCACTGTGTGTGTCTGTGTGCACCTGTGCACTGCGTGTGTCTGTGTCACCTGTGCACTGTGTGTGTCTATGTCACCTGTGCACTGTGTGTGTCTGTGTCACCTGTGCACTGTGTGTCTGTGTCACCTGTGCACTGTGTGTGTCTATGTCACCTGTGCACTGTGTGTCTGTGTCACCTGTGCACTGTGTGTCTGTGTGCACCGTGTGTGTCTCTGTCACCTGTGCACTGTGTGTGTCTCTGCACCTGTGCACCGCGTGTGTCTGTGTCACCTGTGCACTGTGTGTGTCTCTGCACCTGTGCACTGTGTGTGTCTGTGTCACCTGTGCACTGTGTGTCTGTGTCACCTGTGCACTGTGTGTGTCTGTGTGCACCGTGTGTGTCTATGTCACCTGTGCACTGCGTGTGTCTCTGTCACCTGTGCACTGTGTGTGTCTCTGCACCTGTGCAAGTGTGTGTCTATGTCACCTGTGCACTGTGTGTGTCTGTGTGCACCTGTGCACTGTGTGTCTCTGTGTCACCTGTGCACTGTGTGTGTCTCTGTGCACCTGTGCACTGTGTGTGTCTGTGTCACCTGTGCACTGTGTGTGTCTCTGCACCTGTGCACTGTGTGTGTCTGTGTGCACCGTGTGTGTCTATGTCACCGTGTGTGTCTATGTCACCTGTACACCTGAGTGTGTCTATGTCACCTGGGTGTGTCTGTGTCACCTGTGCACTGTGTGTGTCTCTGTGCACCTGTGCACTGTGTGTGTCTGTGTGCACCTGTGCACTGTGTGTGTCTCTGCACCTGTGCACTGTGCGTGTCTGTGTGCACCGTGTGTGTCTATGTCACCTGGGTGTGTCTATGTCACCTGTACACCTGAGTGTGTCTATGTCACCTGTGTGTGTCTATGTCACCTGTGCACTGTGTGTGTCTCTGTCACCTGTGCACTGTGTGTGTCTCTGTGCACCTGTGCACCTGGGTGTGTCTCTGTGCACCTGTGCAAGTGTGTGTCTATGTCACCTGTGCACCTGTGTGTCTCTGTCACCTGTGCACCTGGGTGTGTCTATGTGCACCGTGTGTGTCTATATCACCTGGGTGTGTCTATGTCACCTGTACACCTGAGTGTGTCTATGTGCACCGTGTGTGTCTATGTCACCTGGGTGTGTCTATGTCACCTGTACACCTGAGTGTGTCTATGTGCACCGTGTGTGTCTATGTCACCTGGGTGTGTCTATGTCACCTGTACACCTGTGTCTATGTCACCTGTGCACTGTGTGTGTCTCTGTCACCTGTGCACCTGGGTGTGTCTGTGTGCACCGTGTGTGTCTATGTCACCTGGGTGTGTCTATGTCACCTGTACACCTGAGTGTGTCTATGTCACCTGTGCACTGTGTATGTCACTGTGTGTCTCTGTGCACCTGTGCACTATGTGTGTCTCTGTGTACCTGTGCATCTGTGTGTCTATGTCACCTGTGTCTCTGTGTACCTGGGTGTGTCTCTGTCACCTGTGCACTGTGTATGTGTATGTCATCTGTGTGTCTCTGTAACCTGTGCACCTGTGTCTCTGTCACCTGTGTACTGTGTGTCTATGTCACCTGTGCACCTGTGTGTCTATGTCACCTGTGCACTGTGTGTGTCTCTGTCACCTGTGTACTGTGTGTCTATGTCACCTGTGCACCTGTGTGTCTGTGTACATCTGTGCACTGTGTGTCTATGTCACCTGTGCACTGTGTGTCTCTGTCACCTGTGTACTGTGTGTCTATGTCACCTGTGCACCTGTGTGTCTATGTACATCTGTGCACTGTGTGTCTATGTGCACATATATATCTATGTGAGTGTTCATTGTGCATGTGTGTATACATGAGTGTGTTCTCTAGTACAAGCATGTATACAAGTGTGTATATACATATGTGTTGGATCTAGTGTCATTTGTGTTCATTTGTGTACATTTGTCTGTGGCAGGAGTGTATGAATTTGTGTATTTGGTTTTGTGTGTGCACCATGCACATGTGTGTATATAGATATGTATATCTGTGTGTACACACGTGAACTCTGTGTACCTGTGTGTGCACACAAACATGAGTGATCTAGGTGTCTTACACAGTGCACATGTGTGTATGTAGGTACACAGACAGTGCACACATGCGCATGTATTTGTGTGCGCAGTGTGCATACATGTATGTGGATGTGCATGTCTGTGTGTTCAGAGTGCACACATGTGTATGTAGATGTTTATCTTTGTGTGCACATGCTCTCATGTGTATGTAGATGTGCATGCAGTGCACACATATGTATGTGGTGTGTACACTGTGCCTATGTGTGTGCAGTGCATGTGTGTATATGCGTCCAGCACATGCATGTGTGTAGTTGTGTGCACATGTGTGTGCAGTGCACACATGCATGTGTATGTGCATGTATCTGTGTGCACCATACACATGGAGTGCTGTGGAGTTCACCACACACACCCGTGTGTGGCCAGCAGTGTGGCTGAGACAGAGGACTGCTCCGTCCCACCAGGCTCCTCGGCAGGGTGGCCCTGTCCCCACGTCCGTCCCTCACCCCGGTGACCACGTCCTCCTCCCGTCTCCATGAGGCGGTCACCAGGGAGCGCGGCGGCAGTGGAGGCGCCGGTGGCTGCTCAGCTGGTCTGTTTGCTCAGCAGAGAACCTGGCAGACTCATCTCCCGGGGCTCCGGCCCCTTTTTGCACCAGATTCATTCGATTTCTCACCTTTATTTTGGCAAGGGGAAAAAATGTAATTTCTAATTTAAAATCTTTTAAAAAGCCCCAGGATCCTCATCCACTCCTGCTCGGTTCAGATGGTGTTTGGGGAATTAGCTCTGTCACGCTGGCACGCCCGGCACGCCGCCCAGCCCCCTCGCCTCGCTGGAAGAAGCTTCTGGAGACGCCAGAAGCAGGGGGAGGCGGGCGGGCGGGCTGCCGAGCGAGCAGGGCTCTCGCCGGCCCCTCAGCTCCCTGCCAGCCTCTGACACCCACGCGGGATTCAGGCAAACGGAGCCCGGGAGTCGCGGGCCGGCTGTGCCGCCGTCAGCACTCTGCCATCTAGGTCGGTGTGAGGCGTGTCCCGCGTGCAGCCCAGAGTGGGACAGACAGATGTCCAGGGCTGGGGACAGTCCCCGCACCTCTGCGACCCCTGGCTTCCCCCACAGTCAGAGGGGAGACGACACCGCCCCAGAGCCCAGCTGCGGGTTCACAGTGGGGCAGGGACAGAGGAGTGGGCCCCGCACCAGCGCCTGTCTTCCCTCTGCAGGGTGCAGGGCTCCAGGTCAGTCCTGGACACCTGGGCGGAGCTGCTCCAGAGGCCCCACAGACACCCGCCCTGCATAGACCCCGAGAACGGACCTGGATGGCTGAGGGGACCCCAGCGAAGACCCCAGGAATGTGGGGAAGTGGCGGTGGCAGAGTGGAGCAGGCCATGGGAGGGGCCCGCTCTGTGTCCCCCGCGCTCACCATCTGCTGGGCATCGTGGGGCTGCAGCGCACACAGAGGCTCAGACCAGGGCCTAGAGCCCACTTTTTTTACGGGTAACCACAGGGAAGCACTCTGATTGGTCCGGGTGGAGTCAAGTGGCTGTCGCTGCCCCAATCAGCTGTAGGCTGTGGGCGGGGCTGTGTGAGACCTGGCAGCTCTTGTAGCAGCCGTGTGGTTGGGGAGTGAGGCAGTGCCAATGCGCTCCAGAGTGTCAGAGCCAGGATTCGGGTGCGGGTCCCACCCCTTCTCTCCCACAGGGCTGCCCTTGCCTGGGCCCAGCGGGGGACTCCAGGGAAGCATTTTCTCCCGGTGCCTCCTCCATGCCTGAAGCCCCCTGCAGTACCCGTGTGTGCTCCCGCCCACACTGGCCAGGCTCCAAACTCGGGCCTCCATATCCCAGGACCCCCGGCTCAGGCAGCCGCAGACGTCCGGGCAGGCCCTCGGAAGCCGTCATGTGCTTGCAAGACGACCCCACCACGGTCCCTCCTTTCTGAGAGCCCCTAGTGGCCCATTAGAGGCATTAGAAAGGGAGGGAGCCTGTGGGGGGCGCTGTCCACACCGCAGGTGCTGAAGTCTAGTTCCCTGCTGCTGGGGAAGGAGCCCCCTGCGGCTGGGAGGGGAGGACGGGGTCAGGGCCCACAGCGGCAGCGGCCAAGCAGGGGGCCGAGTCTGAGGTCTGGGCCTCTCCCCGAACAGCCAGCAGCTGCACAGGCCCAGGAAGGCAGGAGGAAGCCGGGACGTGTTCCTCCTAGACTCATTTTGGAATTACCTGGAGGAAGCGCCGTCTGCCCGCAGGCTCTGGAGGCGAGCTCCGAGGGGCGGGGTGCCCAGGATGACCCTGCTCTTCCCTCCCAGTCGCGCATTCCCAGGCCGGAAAGTTACATCCCCACCGGGCCACGTCTCCGTGTCACTTGTCACCTTGAAAACCAGGCACAGGCGGCAGCCACACTGTCATCACCCTCGATTCCTTTCCTCACCTGCAGCCCGCGGTGGAGATGTCTCCTTGCTGGGGTCAGGTTCACAAGGCTCACAACACCACAGGCTGGGGCAGGGGCCAGCGAGGGTTCTGATCCCAGGGCCGCTGCAGGGGATGGGAGGCAGGCCTCAGCGAGTCCCAGGAAGACACCTGCTTCTCTCCACCTGCGGTTCTGCCCCGACACCCCTGTACGCCAGGTGCTCATCCTCAGACGAGCCCAGCCTGGCCAGGGACCGGCCAGCAGCCACTGACCCCATGGGGCCCCCAGGCTCCCGTGGGACTCAGGAGCCCCTGCCCAGAGAATTCCTGCTCCCCAGTCTGACCACAAAGGTGAGCACGCGGGGAGCTTGCTGGGGCGGATACCCCCGCCCCCACCCCCACTTGCTGTGCTCTGGCCTCTCCCCAGGCATCGGGCTCCTGTCCCACGCCAGGAGTGTGACACTGCCGGCTCAGAGGAGGACCCGACGGCCTGGGGGGAGTCACGACTCAGCTCTTCCTTTGTTCCACAGCAGGGGGCCAGCACGCGCCCTGTGCAGGCCTGGCCGCCTGGTTCCTGCAAGCTCTCAGGGTGCCCCCCCATCCCATGCAAACCAGGGCATCCCAGCCTGTGCCTCGGAGGCACCCACACCTTGCGCACGGGACCTGCCACCCTCCCCCTGTGGCGCCCTCCTGGGACTCCATGCTTGAGCAGCCACCACGCCCTCCCCTCCCCCTCCCCACAGTGGACAGCATGGCCTCAGCACAGAAGCCCCCCGCAGAACCCAGACCACCCACAGCCACAGCGCGAGGACACCCAGGGCTGCGCCAGGCAGCCCAGGTGGGTTGATTCAGCTCGAGCCGAATTGGAAAAAAATTGACTGAAGTTGGATTAGTGGCTGGGATCGGGTTACAGTGGAGAAGCTCAGACTGAGAGCAACCGAAATGAATTGAAGGAATTGAATTTAGCTGGATTGGAAAGGGAAATCGAATTGAGTGGAAGGAATCCAGTAGGACGGAATTAAAATAGATTAGATGGGCTCGATCGGGTTTGCGTGGAGTCGAAGGGAAAGCTGACGGAGAGGAGCTGGGGTCTGGGCCAGTGCCGTGGCGGCTGTCGGGGCGATGGAGACCAAGGGGACCACCTGGGCAGGGCTGTCTCTGGAGCACGTGGTGTGGCTGGCCTGCATCTCATCTGGACCGGACGGTCCTGCGGAGAGCAGCGGGGAGCATCGCTGCATGCAGGCGCCGGTCCCGCCCCAGGAGCAGCACAGCCGGGCCTGGCCCCGGGGGACGCTCCAGCACAGCCAGGTCAGCACCACCAGCCGGCAGGACGGGGGCTCTGGGCTCCCCAGGGTGGCGGAATGCAGGGTGCAAACCCGCCTCAGGGTCCACCACAGAGCCACGTGTCTGAGGCCACAGGCGACCACAGGGAAGGCTGCGTGGGACCCCGACCCTTGGTCTTCTCTTGTATAAATTGGGAACTAGGGTCCAGCACTGCGGTGTAGTGGATACAGCCGCGGCCTGCGATCCGGCTCATGTATGGGTGCTGGTTCAAGTCCCGGCTGCTCCATTTCCAATCCAGCTTCCTGCTGATGTGCTTGGGAGATCAGTAGAAGATGCCCAAGTGCTTGGGCCCCTGCACCCATGAGGGCGACCTGGGTGGAGCTCCTGGTTGCTGGCTTCAGCCTGGTCCAGCCCCAGCCGTTGTGGCCATCTGGGGAGTGAACCAGAGGATGGAGAGTCTCTCTCTCTCTCTCTCTCTCTCTCTCTCTCTCTCTCTCTCCCTCTCTCTCTCTCTGTAGCTCTGACTTTCAAATAAATAAATAAGTAAAAGCCGAGACAGTAGTCATTTTCTCCAGGGAGCTCTCAGGTTGTTAGGCAACGTCGGAGTGTCTTCTGTTACCCATGCCCACTGACGCCCTGTCCACACCCCGGACACGGACTCTGGCCCCTTGGCCGTCCTCTGGTCCCCTGCGGGCTGCTCCAGGCAGAGCAGCTGTGTTGGGCTCTCGAGATCTGCTTCCCTCCCTCCCTCCCGCCAGCTTCCTGCCCTGTCGCCGAGGCCTCCGAACGCTGGCAGATGAGCCACTGCTAAGCACCCCCAGGCACTGGTGTCAGCCTTGTGGGTGTCCTGTGGTCGACCACTTCCTCCAAGAGCCACAGCCATGGATGCCTCCTCCAGGCAGGCCTCCCGTGCTCGCAGCAGGGCTCCTGTCACCAACCCCTGCGTGGGCCCCTGTGTCTTCACTGCCAGTCACACCCTGTCTGCTTGCCCAGCTCCTCTGCCCACCCCGGGGGCAGGACCAGGTAGCTCCAGCCCCGAGCCTCAGTCCTGGAGGCCACAGCGGCTGCCTGGACGGCTCTGAGCTTCTGCCCCCTGGTTCGTTGCTGCTGAAAGACTTTGAGGGCCACACCCGGGCAGTCTGTTGGAGGGCTGCTCACCTGGTGGCCCTGCGGCCCCTCCCCCGCCTGCTCTATCCTATGAGGAATGAAAGCGTTGTGGGCACATGGGAGGCTCGCCCTTCCCAAGGGACACAGGCCCCGGTCAGTGTTATTCAGGTGAGAGTCAAGGCTGAGGCCCTGGCGCACCACTGGCCACGCTGGGCAGCCCGGGCCGAGGCCACCACTCTGTCCCCTGGCCAGAGTCCCTGATCTCTGCGAGCCCCTCCTGTGGGTGTGGCCCGGCCGAATTCGAGGCAGTGACATGCCCGAGGCAGGCTAACGCCGCCCGAGCGAGGACGCTCCCAGGTCTGGAGGGTCCCAGTTGGAGACGGGGTCGGCCCTGGTGGCCAAGCTTGTAGTGACCCTGATGTCGCCAGCACGGCACCCCGGGCAGGACACTGGGAGCAGCTGCCTCTGTCCATCTTTCAGCTTGGAAAGCCCCCACCCCGACCTGAGGACCTGGTCCGACCGTCATCGCCTCCAGGAGACCACCCCCAAACAGCACACTCAGAGGACGCCGCGCAGTCTCCGTCCCCCTCACCTACGACTCTGGGGACCTAGCTCCTGCATGAGCGTGGGGCCCGAGCCCCCCGCCCCAGCTCACAGCGAGCCCTCGATCCACGCTGGCTGATGCTCACGGCTCCGGTGCTGATAACAGCGGATCGCAGGCACGGCTGAGTCACGCCGCGCGGCGATGCAAAGACCTGAAAGTCCAGGGAGACGTGAATCACCGCAGCGCCCGCCCCGCCCCCGCCTGAGCCCGGGCACAGCTTCCCCCCTAGCCCTAATAACTCCTCTCTCCAAACATCTGAGCTCCAGATCCGAGGCGTTTCCACATCCTAACAGAACTTCGCATAAGCTCTTTATTTAATAAAGAAATTAAGCTTTGTCTGTCATATTTGCCGGGGCCGCGCCTCTCCTCGCCCCCCGATTTGGCGGTTTAATCCTGACATGCGGGAGCTTTTCCGTTTCATGCAGTCAAATCTGTCCACATTTCCCCGGCTGATGCCTTGTATCAGCTCTAAACTTAGAAGTCATCCCTCTCCGATGAATATTAAATTCTACTTAGCTCTCGCTTTCCTGCGCCCTCGTTTTTTTTTATTTTTTTAAAATATACTTAATGCTAATCACAGCGGCGCAGGGTGAGGCGAGGGGGCCGGGGGTGCGGAGCTGGGCTCCTCACGCTCCGGCGCCCCCGAGACCCTCCTGAGGGCCCCCAGATCCTGGCCGGCGGCAGCCCCCGGCCTCTGTGGCTGCTGCCCCTCCCCGGGTGCTGGCTGGAAACTCTGGGGCAGAGGAGCAAGTGGGCTGAATCCCCAACACACTCCCAGTGCGCCCCATGGAAGCGACCTCAAAACGGGCCAGGTCCCTGCAGCCCAGGCCCCTCCAGCTTCTGGCCCCACCCAGAGGGACACGCCCCAGGCTGTCCCTGCTGCCCCCCACCCCCATACCGCCTGGGCCGTGCCACACGCCGCTCCGGGCTCTAGAACGTCTGCCCACATGACGCACGCCCAGCCTGCAGACGCACAAACCGAGGTCCCGAGGGTTTAGGCAGCTCCCAGGGAGCGGCGGCAGCACCGAACAGCAAGCCCAGGCCCAGGGGACAGGGGACCCGGCTCTGCCCGGCGGCGGCGGGGTTCTCACCACCGGCTGCTGAGCGACAGGCTGCCTTGTTGGGCCTGGGTCTCCCGTGATGCTGCCATGGCTCAGTGTAGACAGTGTGTCTGATCAGGGACGGGCTAGACAGGGCGGCCCCAGGACCGACTGCGCCAGGGCCGGGCACGGGGGAGTTGTCACTGCCTGGGAAGCTGGGTCTCCAGCAGGCTCCTCTGTCAGACCCTCGACCCCGGGCACCCGGCGCTCCGGCGCTGACAGGGAGGTCACAGCCCGTGGAGCCGCAGCCCGTTTGCCTCCTGCCGCATCCTGAGGGCAGCATGGGGCTCAGAGGCTGCGGGCTTGGGTCCCTGCCGCCCGTGCGGGCGCGCCGGCCGGAGCTCCTGGCTGCTGACTTCAGCCGGGCCCAGGGCGCTCGTGGCGGGCATTTGGGGGAAACTCACTGTTGCGCTGCCATTCAAGCAGAGGAAAATAACTCAATAAGCTTAAAAACAAGCGAATCTCTTGGCTGGCACCCAAGGGGCCTGGCGGGGACAGTGCCAGGGTCCTCCTGCACTGCGTAGGCCCCTTAGGCGTCGTCCCGGCCGTTCAGAGAGCGCCTTCTGCAGTCATGGTTATTACTTTAATAACCGTCAGATGTTATCTGCATAGTTCAGCGATGCTGCCGCGCTCGGTGCGGGAGGCAGGGGCCTGGTGGTGGCAGTGCCCCCTTGGCTCGCCGTAGCGGAAGCAGGAATGCATGGATGGGGCTTCGTGAGCACCTACTGGGCTGGGCGCTGAGTCGGCGTGCTCCCGTGGGCCACCGCGCGGACCCCGGGATGTCACGGTTGTCAGCGAACTTCAGAGAAAAAAGCACGCTCAGAGGGGTGGGTGGGCGCCCGAGGACCCCAGCCCTCACGACAGAGGCGCTTTGTGTGCATGGGGGGAGGGGGCACTGCTAGGAGCGTCGGTGAGTGGGCGAGGCGGGCACCTCCGATCACGTGGCCACAGAGCCTCCTGGCCAGGTTGAGGGGGGAGGGCGGGATGCCAAGCCCGGGGGGCTCAGGGCAGGGATGGAGGCAGAGATGCCCGAAGATCCCAGGACCCGAACTCGCCCCGACTTGCCCAGCGGTGCAGTCTGCCCCGGGTCCCGGGGAGCTGAGACCCTGGGGGGTGTGTCTGGCACCAGAGCGGGGCAGTGACAGCCTTGGCCACAGCAGTTAAATGGCCTACATCCCTGTCGCGTCTGGGGCACACACATGAGGCTGCCCTGCGTGTTCTCCCTACACCCACGACTGCCTCGCTGGCCTCTGAGTCCCCACATGGGCATGTGGCTGGTGCACATGACTGTGCCCGTCAGGCCAGCCCAGTTCACCCATCTGCCTGCCCACCGGCAGGGATGGCTTGGTGTGGGCGGGTCAGGGAGGGAAGGACCCGGGGCTTGACCCCAGCGCCCCAGGTGAGGGCTAGGAGGTCTTGGCTCCCTTGGGGGTGGTCGGTGGGATCAGCACCCCCAGGAGAGGGCCCCCAGGGACGCCTCTCCCTCCCGCTGTTTGAGGAGCGGGATGTTCCCAGCCCACGGGCGCCCTCATCCACACCTCCAGGCTGTGAGAAAGGAGCTCCGGCTGTGCTGAGGCCGGCATCGATGTCCAGTGCCGGCTCGGCTCCTGCGGGCGGCGCGTCCTTTGCTGCACCCCGAGAGGGCGGTGCCCACGGCAGTGGCCCAGGGCGGGGGCCGAGGCTCTGCCGGCTGGAGGAGAGAGAGCTCTGTAGGCTGGAGAAGGAACAGAGCAGTTGTCACCCCGGGAGCTGCGCCCCGAGACAGCCCCGGGGCCCGGGCTCTGCCCCTCCGGCAAGGCGGTCCCTCGTCAGGGTGACCGGGAGGCTGTCATACGTGCAGGGGCACTGGGAGTCTGCAGCCAGCACCGGGCTCGGGCGCAGTCTGGGCCGGACCAGAAGGCTGCGGGGCAGGGGAGGGGCGTCTGCTCCCCAAGGGGCGCCTGGCCAGGCTCTGCACCGCCACCTTCCAGGAACGCTCGCTCCCTGACTGGCCGTGAGCTCTGCGCAGCCCCAGGGCAGGCACAGGACCCCTGGTTAGCGACACGGCAGTGCAGGACAGAGACCCTCGGGCTGCCTCCAGGACAAAGCCTGGGGACCCCTGGGTGCCCACCACGGCGGGGCCATCGTGCCGCGCCTCCTGCTGCCGGCCCTGGCGTGGTGGCATCGGGCTCCTGTCTGCACAGTCAGGAGTGAGTCAGCTCCCTGTCCAGAGCCAGCCAACGCCGTGGGACAGTGCGGGCTCTCATCACCAGATGTTCCCTGTCACTTACCGGGAGGTTAATCAGCCGCTCTCCCCCTGGGCCCCTGGCAAGCCTCTGGAACCCCAGGAACTTGCTGGAATCGGAATGTCACTCCCTGCAGGCCCGGCTCCATCCCGCCCACCACCCTCCAGCTCTTGGCCATGCGTGGGTTTCCACTGCACCTGCCTCCTGGCCAGGACTGCACACCGGAAGCCAGGGCCTGGTCCCAGTGCCCATCCCCAGCCCAGGCCTTGGGCCTGCAAAGACCACAGGGGACCGGGCAGTGGCCTGCACCAGATGGGCCCCACCCTCTCCCTGGACACCCTCGGGGGCCCCATCTGCACACAATGCTCACTTCCTGCCCTGCTCACCGAGAGGTCCCCGACCAGGCTGGCCCAGGGCCCTGTGTGTGCCGGCGGGGGGGGGGGGGGGGGGGCGGGGCCTGAGTCACACAGGCAGGTGCACCTGCAGCCCCTCCTTGCCCTGCGTGTCCCTGGGGGCTCCAGATGGACAAGCAGCTCTCCATGCCCCTCCGCCCCCCGCCCACTGGGCCCCTGGCTCTGCTCCTGGCACTTAGGGCCCGGGTCTCCTCTATTCACCTGCACCCTCTTCCAATCCAGCTCCCGTCCCAGCATGGTCATTGTTTAAAAACACTTTTTAAAAAGATGTCATTTATTTTTTGAAAGGCAGAGAGAGAGAGAGGGAGAGGGAGAAGGAGGGAGGGAGAGAGAGGTCTTCCATCTGCTGGTTCACTCACCAAATGGCCACAATGGCTGGAGCTGGGCCAGTCCAAAGCCGGGAGCCAGAAGCTTCTTCCGGGTCCCCCACATGGGTGCAGGGGCCAAGCACTTGGGCCATCTTCCACTGCTGTCCCAGGTGCATTAGCCAGGAGCTGGACGGGAAGTGGAGCAGCCGGGACTCGAACCAGCACCCACGTGGGATGCCCACGCTGCAGGCGGCGGCTTCACCTGCTGTGCCACAGCGCCAGCCCCGTGGAACGCTGTTGGTAAACAAGACCGAGACGAGGGTCTCCTCTGCCCTTGGGCACTGAGAGCCGTCGGGCCGGGTGCAGTTCCTGCTCCCACCGAAACGCAGTGCTCCGGGATCCACAGCTGCGGCGGCCTCGCCTCCCGGCTCGCAGGTCTGCCCTGACGGCCCTGGCCAGGCCCCACGGGCAGGCAGAAGGCGTTCATCTGTGAGCTCCCGACCTGCACAGGAGATGACGTGAAGGGAGGCTTCCCTGCCGGCTCTAGGAGCTTGAGAATCCAGGGGAGATTTACCAAGGGAGTCGGAGGTGCAGGCGCTCAGCAGTCTCTGAGCTGTCTCCCAGTGTCTCCCAGCATCTCCCAGTGTCTCCCAGCATCTCTCAATGTCTCCCAGTGCCTCCCAGCACTTCCCAGTGTCTCCCAGCATCTCCCAGTGTCTCCCAGCATCTCTCAATGTCTCCCAGTGCTCCCAGCACCTCCCAGTGTCTCCCAGCATCTCCCAGTGTCTCCCAGCATCTCAGCATCTCCCAGTGTCTCCCAGCACCTCCCACTACATCCCAGTGTCTCCCAGTGACTCCCAGTGCCTTCTAGCATCTCCCAGTATCTCCCAGCATCTCCCAGTGTCTCCCAGTGTCACCCAGCATCTCCTTCCTGCTCCTCTTCCTTGTGTCCCCCATTGTTTACAACAGGACAAAAGCTGACAGGCGATGGCACAGAAGAGAGGAAGGACTGAAACTGACCGGACTCCTTAACAAAGCCCAAGGCACAGTGGACATCGGGAAGGAAGGCGAGCAGCAGGGAGCGGTGGAAACATGGCTGAGCCGAGCCCAGGTTCCCCCCAACCCCAGCTCCCTGGGTCACGCCTGAGGCACAGGTCAGAACACTGGCCGAGGCCCAGGGAGACCCTGACCGCCCTCAGAGGCTGCTGCGGGGCTGGGGACACGGGGCCAGCTGCCAGGGCGGATCCTGGCTCCATCCCTGCCCGTGTCAGGTCGCCCAGGTTAATCTGATGCGGGGTGGGACGGGCTTTGCCCAAAGGCACAGAAAGCCGGACTCAGAATGTGGCACTCGGGTGACACGGCCGCGGGGCTCCGCCACCCAGGATCCACCGCATCTCTGCCTTGGGTCTCATTCCCGGGCAGCAATACGGCAGTATTACTCCTAGGGCCACGGTGGGGCCTGGTAGGAACTCACACTGGGCCCGGCCCAGTGCGGGTCGGTAACACGGACCCTGGACCCTGGGCTCAGGCACGGCTCTGCGGGACTGCGGACAACCTCGGCACCCCAGGCCCCGGAGGAGGCTGCGAGGCTAACCAGGCTCACCTACAGGAAACTCGGGAGCTCCTGCGGGTGAGGGCGCGGGTGCCATCGTCAGAAATGCCTGGCCTGGGGCGCCGGGGAGATGGAGGCAGAGCCGTTCCGCGCCTCGCCCAGCCCCGCGGCAGCCCCAGGGCAGCCCTTGTTCCCCGCACTCGCCTTTGATGGAGTTAATAAAGCGGTGCCTCCCCGGCTCCACAGCAAACACACCGAGGATGTGGGGCTGCCCGGAGAAGAGACGCTGGAGCCCGAGCCCGGCTCCTGACCACTCTCAGAGCTCAGCCCCACTCAGCCAGGATCGGGCGGGGGACCAGCCAGAGAGGACGCCTCCTGCAGGCACCAGTATCCTGCCTCCCGAGGCTCCGGAGACCAGGCGGCCTCGAGTCCTCAGAGCTGAGAAGCACAGGGCTTTCAGGGCCAGGCCCAGCTGGGGGCAACACCCGTAGGACGGACCCCTGCCCTGGTTTGCAGCCCCAGTGGAGGCAAGATCTTGCCCCAGCCCCTTAGGAGGTCACACTGAGCCTTGATCCTGGTCCATACTGGCCCTGACCTTGGTCACAAATTGAGCCCTGATCCTAGACATAGACTGAGCCCTGATCTGAGATATAGACTGAGACCTGATCCCAGTCATAGACATAGACTGAGCTCTGATCCCAGTCATAGACTGAGCCCTGATTCTAGACATAGACTGAGACTTGATCCGAGTCATAGACCGAGCCCTGATTCTAGACATAGACTGAGCCCTCATCCTAGTCACATGCCGAGCCGTGATCCTGGTTGTTAAGGGCCAACCCCAGACACAAGCTGGGCCCGAATCCTGATCCTAGGTAGCCCTGACTACAGCCACAAATGTAACTTTTTTTAAAAAAGATTGATTGAAAGGCAGAGTCACAGAGAGAAGAGGAAACAGAATCTTCCATCTGCTGGTTCACTCCCCTCATGGCCTCAACAGCCAGGGCTGGGCCAAGCCAGAGCCAGGAGCCAGGAGCTCCACTGGGGTCTCCTGTGGGGGTGGCAGGGGTCCAAGCCCTTGAACCATCTTCTGCTGCTAGGCCAGAACTGGGGCAGCCACGTGTGACGCCAGCGTTGCGGGCGGCGGCTCCACCCCCTCTACCCCAAACAAATGCAAGGCCCGGCCACTGGAGCAGGTGCTCAGGGCGGGGGAGGGGCGGGGCGGCCAGGCCCAGCCCCTCCCTGCTGGCCGCAGTGTGGGCAGCTGCATCCACGTGGCCACGCCCTGGGGTCAGCCGGTGAAGGAGGCGCCACGGCAGGCAGCCGCGTCAGCTCCCCGGGACCCCGGGCGAGGGTGCGCTCTCTGCCCCGACTCCTGCCACGAGCCCGTGCAAAGAGCTCAGGAAAAGCTCTTAAGGGAAAATGCGTGTCTGACACTTGCTCGCTCCCCAAGCTAATAACCAGCTGCCCGAGAACCGGCTCTATTTCAGGAACAAGCGTCTGGCCGCACCTTCACCTTGCCGCCCGGCTCAAGGTCGGCCCTTGGCCCTGCTCCGCAGAACCCGCATCTGACGCTGGGGGCCGGGGGCAAGCCCCTCCCTGCCTGGGATGAGCGGGAAAGAGAGCAGCGGGGGCCGCAGCCTGGGGGACGGCGCCTCACAAGGCAACCACCCAGCCTAGCGCTGGGGGTGATGCGGGACACCGTCCGGTGCACAGCCATTTGCTCCGGGCTCTCGCAGACGCCGGCTCACCTGGTCCTGCCAGGAGGCGGCCACAGCCAGACCAAGCAGGGGCCGGGCACCCGCTGGGGTCTTGTGCTGTCCCGAGCCTCGTGTGCACCACGCTCAGCGTCCACGGCCAGCAGCAGCCGGGGCCCCTGCTGTGAGCTGGGCAGGCAGCGGGGACCCTGCAGCCGCTGTGGGAGCCCCAGGGCCCGGTGCTGAGACGCAGAGACGGGGCTCTGGGTGCTTGAGGCAGGAACACAGCTTTACACGTGCGGCCGCGGGAAACCTCCCAGGCCGCCCACGGCGAAGCCAGCCTGCGGGCCACATCGCCTCCCAAGTCCCTGGGCTTCGTCATCTGTACAACGGGCACCACTGAGGCCGGCACTGTGCTGTAGCTGATGAAGCCCCGGCCTGGGCCCCGGCATCCCATATGGGCGCTGGTCGAGTCCCGGCTGCTCCACTTCTGATCCAGCTCTCTGCTATGGCCTGGGAAAGCAGTGGAGGACGGCCCAAGTCCTTGGGCCCCTGCCCCCGTGTGGGAGACCCAGAAGAAGCTCCTGGCTCCTGGCTTCGGTTTGACCCCGTCCTGGCTGTTGTGGCCATCTGGGGAGAGAACCAGCGATGGAAGACCTTTCTCTCTGTCTCTCTCGCGCATGTGCACGCTGCCTTGGTCCCTGCTGTGCTGTCTCAGGTCTGCCCTGAGAACGAGTTGAACAAGAAACAGAGAAGCAGCAGACGGGCGGCCGCCCGGGTCCCCGGCCATGCGAGGAGGGAACGTTAGGCTGTGGCTCCTTGGGGCACCTTCCGGCCGCTGGGGCTCACCCTGTGCTGCTGGGTGGCGCATGCAGGCTTTCGGCCGAGGCTGCCACCCACACGACACCGGTGCCCAGCAGGGGGCGCATGGGCACCGCCGGCGCTCTGCATTGTCACGTGGACGCCAAGGATTCTGGGTTGTGGTGAGTCTCAGTGACACCGCTCACAATGTGGTTTTGAACGATGGCCTCAGCACTGTAATCTCTCAGCTGTGCGCAGACCGAGGGTCTTCCAGCTGTTGCTGGGTCACAGGCCACGCCCAGACACAACCTGGCAAAAGGCATTCCGCCACAGGCCCAGTGGGGGCGCTGCGGGCCCGTGTGCAGCCCCGGTCCCCCAAGGGCAGCCATGGGTGCCGTGGGCAGCTCCGGTGGCCTCAGCTGGCCACAGACGCCTCTAGAATCGTATGTAGTGAGCAGGATGGCATGGCCCCGCCTGCGTGGACTCGGGCTGGCTGGGATGCCCACGGTGCAAGCACCCAGATCCATCAGTAGTGAGATGGCTTAAGTGCTTGGGCCCTGCACCATGTGGGAGACTGAAGAAGCTCCTGGCTCCTGGCTTCGGCCTGGCCCAGCCCTGGCCATTGTGGCCATTTGGGGAGCGAGCCAGTGGATGGAAGACCTCTCCCTCTCTCTCTATAACTCTGCCTTTCAAGTAAATAAATCTCTGAAACATAAGTGCTCTCAGTCCCAGAGACGTGGAGAACTGGTCACCCCAGAAAAACACCACCTCTGCGTGGGAACAGCCACGGAACCGTGCCACAAGGCGCAGGGGCACAGGGGCTGCGGAATCCCAAGTGCATCCGCAATGGCTCCGTCTCCCGGTGAGCCGTGACCAAGTCCAGGTTCGCGCTTGGGTAGGGGTGGTGGTCGCCTCCTGCCGCCACCCAGACATCAGCGATGCTGAGCAAGGCCCCAGGAGCCGCAGGACGCACCCCACCTGCAGGCGAGCAGGCATCTGGGAGAGGGCTGGCCTGGGCTTGGGGACACCGGTCACAAAGCGCTGGGCCGTCGTCTCGGGCTGGGTACGCACAGGAGCATCGATCCCGAAGGAGGGCCGGGGCCTGGCAGAGGACGCCCCCAGCCGGGCTCTGAAGATCCAGCGCTCGCCAGAGTCCCAGAACAAACAGCCACAGCCGGTCTTCCCTCTCCCCGGGCCTCAGACGGCCCTTTCAAGTCTGGCAGGCGGGGGCCGCGTGCTCCACGTGCGGGGTCGGGGGTGACACGGCGGGGTCTGTGTGACTCGGGCACCCCGGGGGTGACGGGCCAGAGGCCACCCCGCGCTGGGGTTTGAAAGCCGTCCCTGGGAGGGATGAAAGAGAGAGGAGGGGCGGAGCGGGCGGAGGGAGCAGCTCAGCCAGCACAGCAGAGGCGCGGAAGGCGTCCGGGCTGAGCGCGGAACAGGGCCCGGGGCCCGCGTGGGGCTGTGGGAGGCACCTGGGCCAGCGCAGCTTGGGGAAGGGGCAGGTAACGGCGCCGGAGGGAGAAGCCCACGGCAGCGGACGGCTCACCCTGCGGCAGGCACCCCGCCCGAGCCCCGTCCCAGAGGATGCCTGGCTCCGAGTTCCCAGCCTCGCCTCGCCTGCTGAGAAAACTGTTTGCTATTCTGCCCCAGGCCCTCCGCACAGCTGGCTCCGCGCCCCGGGAGGTGGAGGGGCCACCCTAATTGCACTAATGGTTTGTAATCAGCCATAATGGGGGTGTTTGCACACACAGCAGCCGAGCTGCAGGTGTGGAAGGCAGGCGAGTCCCACGGGGCTCACAAAGGCTCAACCACTCCTCGCAGCTGAGCGGCCGGGGACCAGCAGCAACCCCGCCCCGCGCGGCGGCCACCACCTCCGTGGCCTGGCACCACACACCGCGGGCCAGCGGTCTACGGCCGCTCAAGGACGGCCATCAGCCTCCAGCCCGTCAGGTTGGCCACGTGGAGACACGCAGCACAGCTTTGGGCCCGGAGGCCCCCACGTCGCAGCTCCCTGGGCAATCCCGGCGTGCGAAGCTGCAGCTACGCAGGGGAGCCGGCTGCAGGCGGGCGAGGGCCACGTCCCACTCCCTGGCGGGGCAGGAAGAGGGAAGAGGGGGTGGGGGCTTGGGCTGAGCAGGTCTGGACCCTCCCTGGGGTCCACCAAGGCACAGGGTGGCCCCGACAGCTCCCAGGACCCATGACCAACACAGAGCTCCAGGGAGCGAGTGGAGGAATGGCTCCTGGTGGGTGGGGCCAAGGGCCAGGCCGGGCAGCCTGGAGCTGGGACCGAGTTCCCATTACAGAGACGGCGCCGTGGCCCAGGGAGGCTGCACTGCAGACACGTGTGTCTGAGCCCAGGGAGCAGAACAACAAGAGGAGACGCGAGGCTGGACTCGAGCTCCCGGCTCCCAACTTGGCTCCTGCGCTGAGACGCTGGGTGACCTTGGGCAGGTTGCTCGCCCTCTCCGTGCTGTGGCCTCGCACAGCGTGGCCGGGAAGACCCCAAAAGCAGCTGGAGCAGCATCAGAGCCGGCCCCCGGCCATAATTATGTCATCCCAGCCAGACCCAAGGCCTCCACCATGGAGGCCACACCTCTGGTGGCCCTCACTCAGGCGCGCACTGCGGCTCTCACCTCCCAGTTGCTCTCTGGCTTCTCCAGGGCCCGGCCAGGCTGACCAGTGCCCAGGAGGACGAGGGCAGAAAGTCCAGGGGGACGAGACTGTGCCAGACCTGTGCCTGGGAGCCCCCAGCCCAGGAAGGGGCACTCCACCAGGAGCGGGGACCCCGGCACCCACAGGACACACCCTAACGAGCGAGCAGAGGGTAACCGACACCTAGCGCCCAGCCCCTCCAAGAATGTGGCCTCTTGGAAACACAGCCGCTGCGGACCGATCCATCCAGAGATGAGGCCTTAGCACTGGGGCGTGGCCCAGGGCCATGACAGGCGTTCCTATGAGCAGAGGAGACGCAGAGGGCACAGCGTGTGCCCGAAGCTGCGGGCCAGGAAGACCCCAGACTCGCCGGGGTCCCCAGAAGCTGCACGCAGCATTTGCACCCAGGTGCGAGGCACCATGCTGCACACGGCTCCATGGCCCACCAGGGGCTGCTGCTGGAGCAGGGGCAGAGCCCACCCCCCAACCGCGCCCCACTGCAGAACAGGTTCCGGCTCCGGGAGGGGCAGCCGCGGCTGAAGCCCAGAGGAGGGGGCATTCTTCCACCCTGCCCTGGGTGTGACCAAGCCACTGAGCAAGCGTGGCCCGGGGGTGGCCCACACGTCCCGCCTGCCGCCCTGCCCCGGCCACATCTGCTGCCCCCCCCCCCCCCTCGCACTATCCGGCAGCCGGCGGAGGAGCAGAGCTGGTGCAGATGCCTGCCCTCCACGCCATCTGCTCTGGGAATCCCCGCCAGCCTCCGGGCGGCGTCTCACCTCCCTCACCTTTCCCAGGGCCCCGTGTACTTCTCTAGCTCCCCGCCCCCGACAAGCATGCGACCCCGTGGTGCATCCTGGGGCAGCATGGGTGCCGGGAAGGTGCAGCCTGCAGCCAGCGCCCGCCACTCACCGGGACCTCCCAGAGTTAGATGTCGGCAGGTGCACTGCTGGCCCCGCCCCCTCCCCAGCAAGAGCCCCCCCCAGTCCTCCTCGCAGGGGTCCCCGCCGCTGTGGAGAAGGAGGAGGAACCCCGGTAACAGTGACTCCCTGGCGGAGGTCTCCCCTCTCTCAAAGCCCCTGTGACGGGCTCCGTGTCCCCTCATGGCCCCTGTCCACAAGCCCAAGGGGACCTGGGCGCTACTCTGTGCCTGGTACAGGAGCATGCTGGGTTGGGTTCACGATGCCTCACACAGCCAGGTGGCAGGTGGCAGGTGCAGGGGGCCACAGCCCTGTGTCCTCCTCTGGCCCTGCAGGTGTGGCTTCCCCACCTGGTGGGACCCCCCCCCCCGCCTGCCTGCCCCCTCCTCTCCACCACCCTGCAGGCCCCCTGGGACCTCCCTGCCTCTGTCACTCTCAGCCCCACTCTGACACTGCACTTCACTCAGCGCGTCCTCCCGGGTGGTTTCCAACCTGGGACTGGCTCCTGGAGGAACCCTCTGCCCCTCTCCCCTGCAAGCCCTGCTGGTCCAGCTCAGAGGCGCCAGGGCCAGGAGGAGACCCCTGCACCTGCCCCCAGAGCCACGGGACTGTTTCCGATGGACTCATGGCCCTCGGGCTCCCATGTGCTGGGCACCCCAGCTTCGGTGAACCCCGCAAAGCCGCCTGTCCTGAGGCTGCCGAGCAGAGCGGTTGCCCCATCTCACAGGTCCAGGAGCCGGGCTCAGAGGCTCCCAGACATTCCTCAGCAGGCGGGATAGGGCCAACAGGTGCGGCCCCACCTCATGCATTGCGGGGCCGACTGGCCGAGCTCGCCCGCCTTGCCCTGCACAGGGCCCTCACCGTCCACACCCCCACCCCACGACGGAGCTGCCATCCCTGGCTGTGGGCTCCGCCCCTCCGAGTCTGGCAGGCAAACCCAGCCCCATCTGTCCCCTTACGGGTGGGGAGTGTGTTCCGGGAGAAAAGCGAAGCCCAAGCCCTTCCCTCTCCAGACCCTCAACCCCCTCCTCCATGGGCCTCACCCCTGCCCTGGACACCCCACCCGGCCTGGGCCCTGGTCTCTGCCTCTGAGACCCCCTCCCCGCACCGAGAGCTGCCGGCTGGCCCTGGGGCGGGCTCTGGGCTGGGAGGCAGCGTGTTCCCGCCGGGGACAAGATCCGCCGGTGAGTGCACACGCGCAGCCCACAGACTGCGGCCAGGCGATAAGGAAATCGGCTCGGGCGCCCGGGACGGCGTTAGCAACCTCTTTCTTGTGGTCTTTTTCTTCTTCACTCAACTCCGCTACTCGCAGCCTTAGAAGTGACTGCTCTAATCGAACCAGGAGACCCACAGCGGGAGGCGGATTTGCTCC
This sequence comes from Sylvilagus bachmani, assembly GCA_015711505.1. Lineage (NCBI taxonomy): Eukaryota > Metazoa > Chordata > Mammalia > Lagomorpha > Leporidae > Sylvilagus > Sylvilagus bachmani. The sequence continues at coordinate 145,179,056 of CM027404.1, read as the reverse complement.
GGAACGTGGAAGGTTTAAAAAAAAAAAAACAGGCAGAAGGCTGGGAGACTGTTCTAGAAACAGGGAGGGGGCCTCACCGGGTAGGGATGGCTCTGCCCAGCCCCGACATGGCCAAAAATGTAGCACTGGGGCAGCCAGGGCTCTGCCTTCAGGAAAGCCGCAGTCTGATGGCAGAGGCCCTGTCTGACGAGGGTACAAGGCTCACAGCCCGGCCGGTGGCCACCCCTGAGCACACCTGGGGCTGGGGCTGCCCCTGGAGGGACACCAGTGCCTCCTGGTCCTGCTCCCGGACAGATAATGGACTGAGCCCAACAGAGGAGGCTCTGCTCTGCCCTGTGTCCAGGGAGGGGCCTGTGTCTGGCCTCGCCCTGCACATGACAGCTGTGATGCCGGCGTGGGGGTGCAGGACACGGAGGCAAGGCTGGCAGGGGTGGGGCCGGGGAGAGTGGCCCAGAGCACACAGACCCGTGCGCCTCTGCCTCTGGGGACCTCTGAGACCATGGCCTCCCACCTCACACGTGCTCCCCATCAATGGGCCTCCCCACGTGCTGTTCCTTCACCCTGCATGCCTCCCAGGGCGGCGGTCCCTGCCTACCCCCTCCCCCAGGAAGCCCTCCCAGACCACCCGCTCTGCTGTTCTCCACTCCCGTCACCTTAGGATGACAGGAATTGAGCCCTGGATCGCCTGCCAACCTGAGCCCCAGCTCCGATGGCCACCGTGGGTTCTCCTAGTCCCCACAGTCACTGCGGCACAAACACGCACCCAATGGATGTAACCTCAGCCGCTGTCATCTCTCCCCAACCAGCTGCGTGACCACGAGCATGCCACAGACCTGCTCCCCGAGTCCCCCATGCCCGCCACGGCCCACAGCCTCCCTCAGAGGCTCCCCAGATACTGAGCGGTCCCCAGCCCTCGGTGGGGGGGCTGACAGTCGTGACCAGTGCCCCACCCCCCATCAGGAGGCGGCCCCGCTGCCCCACCCCCGGCCTCAGTGCTGGCTGGGACTTGCTCTGTTCACAGAGCTTGGCCAATGTGACCCCATGCAAGGTCCAGAGGCCGGACGGCTGGGCCCTGGCCATGTCCACCGTGCAGGCCAGGGAGTGGCCCCAGCCCATTTGCCGGGGCCGGGGGGAGTTACAGCTGCCCCGGCCACCCCTGGCAGCAGCAGGGCTGGGAGGGGCTCCATTCAGCCGATACCCCGTCCTGCTGCGGCCCACAGCTGCTGGGGCAAGTCCACCCACACGCGGCCTAGGCGCAGGGTCCCGGCCGGTACCTTCAGTGCCAGTCGGGCTGCTGCACGGGCACTCGAGGCCCCTGTGGTCAGCCCTCTGCCCAGCCACCGAAGCTCCCAGCACACCGCCACTGTCCCTGGCCCCCGCCCCCTGCCAGCCTTGCCTCCATCTCCGGCACCCCCACGTGACACCCCCGCTCAGCGACGGGCAGCGGCCCGGCTGGGCGTCCCCGGGACCACGGCCAGCCTGTTGGCCTCCTCCTTGTGCCCACTCGCTCCTCGCCACTCAGAGGGGAACAAGTCGGTCCCAGTCCCCTCGCACCAGCTCCTCACACCCGCGCTTGGGGCACAGCGTCCTGCTGCCTCCCTGGCCCCCTCCTGCAGGAGGCCAACGGCACCCCCACCCCGTCCTGACCATGAACGATCCCAGGAAGGCGCCAGCCCCAGAGCACCCTCTGGCCTGGCAGGCAGCGGAGCCTGGGATGGAGTCCTGACCGCGCGGAGGTGGCTGGGCTGGCACTGCCACCCAGAGGCTGCCCAGGATCCTGGCTGCCGAGCCAGGGACCGTCCTAGACCCACGGTCCGGGCGGCCTAGCAAGACCTGCAGCCCGGAGGGCAGGTGTCAGCCCGGGGGTCTCCAGGACAGAGCCCGAGGCTCAGAAAGGACCCAGCGAAGCCCCCAGGACCCTGAGCACCAGTGACAGGTGGCACGGCCCCAGCAGCCCCTGCGGCCGCCCAAGCAAAGGTGTCCGTGGCTCTCGGGCGGAGGCACAGATGGGCAGGCCTGAGCAAGGGGCCAGAGCCCCAGGCACGCTCGGGCTCGCCGGCTCCCTCGGACGCCTCTCCACACCAGGGCCCTGTCCTGGACATGGCTCCCTTCTCGGCACAGCCCTCCTGGGCTCCCGGCCACTCCCAACCCCTCGCTGAGGCCAGGCCAGCCTGTGTGACTCATTCTCCAAGGGCACAAACAGCCCAAGAACAGAGGCACACATGGGCGCCCAGAGCCCGGCTGGGGGCATTGGCTGACAAGGACAGGACGCATGGCACACGGCTGAGCCCCGGGCACTCCTCACCTGCGCCCACTCTCCGCAAGCCCCTCCGGGAGCCCCTCGCCCTGCAGCCCAGCCTGCCTGCGGCCGGCACCCCTCGCTCAGCCCAGCCCCCGAGGGCCTCCCTGCCTCCACACCCAGCCCCACTTCCCAGAGGAGGGGGTGAGGCCCGGCAGCCAGCAGCCAGCACGGAGTGAGGGGTGCGGCAGGCAGCTCCCAGGCCCGGCCTCCCCCACACTGGCCCCGGCGACGAGCCCTCGAGGGCAGGCCGGGAGAGCATCCCCTGCGGTTCCTGACCGAGGCTTCGGGACCAGGCCCGGCTGCTGGGGTGCCTCACTTCCTAGCCCTGAACCTGCTGCGCCCATCTCCCCACAGAGCCGTGACCTTGACCTTGGCTGCAAAATGAGGCAAGGCAGGCACTGGGGGGGGGTCTGTACGCCTCTGGGGGCTCCTGAGGTACTTGCTGCCTGGGGCAGGGTACCTTGTGTGGGCTATGGCCTGAACGAGGCAACAGGTCAGCCAATCACACGGCCCCTGATACAGAGCAGGCGCACTAGGCCCTGGTCTCTCCCTCCCCGCAGCACTGGGCCCAGAGAGAGGGCTGCAGAGCCCAGGCCATGCCTTCCTGAAAATGCCCCTCCCCCTGCTCATCCCATTGGCCAGTGAGGCCCAGGGAAGGGCAGCCAGGGCCGGAACTCGGCAGGTGCACCGTTGTCTCCGCCCCACCCTCTCCTGCGGGGGCCAAGCACCACCAGGGAGGACGGGACAAGGCCGTGGCAGGCACTCGGTGGACGTCCCTCCTTGGCCACCTCACAGCCACCTGGGAGGCAGATCACGGTCCCCGTGTCCCAGGAGGGCACTGAGGCCTGGGGTCGCCCCGCCTGCAGGGAGCAGGACCTGGACGGGACGGTGCCCATGGCTGCCAGGGCCCCGCCCAGACGCGCCCCTGGTTCTGTGGTTGCAACTCCACCCCCGTCACGGGAAATGGCCGCTTCGCTCCTCCTTTGGGTGTGCACAGTTCTACAGAAGGGGGGAGGCAAGCCCCCTGCAGGGGTCCTGATGACTGTCACCGCTCCAGTTCACTCCAGAGGAGCCATGCTGACAGCCACCAAGCCCACCTGCCACAGGCAGCAGAGCCCTCAGCCAGAGGGGCCTTCTGCAGCGCCTCGGTGACCAGCCCGGCACAGCTGGGCACCCGCCCGGATCCGGCCAGGGAGCTGGCACCAGCAGGACCCCCCAGAAGGCGTCAGAGCAGGGCCACCGCCAGGCCCGCACGCAGCCCGCTGAGCTGCCATCTTCCCCCCTGGGGGGTGCCGGGTCTGAGGCAGGCAGGGGGCAGGAAACAGACCCGGGAGGGAGGCGGTCAGGGGACAGAGGGCAGCGAGCAGAGTCTGCAGGCGCTCGGCTTGAGCAGCGGGACCCAGAGGCCAGCAGCTTCCATGCTCGCCTTGTACTTGCACTGAAAATCGGAGCGCGGAGGTGACCTGCCCGGGGCCCACGGGGACCAGGGCTTCCGACACACACATAGCTCCCAGCCGTCTCATTGCTGATGACAGAGCAAGATCCCCCGAACCATTCTCCCACCGCCCATCCACCCAGCCATGTACTCACGCATCCATATATGCACCCTTGGGCCCACCCACCTGTATCTCCTCATCTATCACGCACCCACCCTTCCGCCCACCCCCCTGGATAGGCACCCTTCCGCCCACTCATCCGTCATCCACCCACCCATCTATTTCTCCCCATCCATCCATCCATCACTCATTCTCAAGTCCACCCACTCATTCACCCACCTGTCTCTTACCCATCTAGGTACCCATCCATCCACTCAACCTCTCATTGATTTATCTGACCACCCACATATCTTGTCCATTCATATACTCACCTCGTTATCTCCCTCCCACTCATATCATCCACATAATGATCTGTCCACCCTGCCAGCCACTCACACTCACCCATCCACCCGCCCATCCACCCACAACATCCACCCCCCATCCACCCGTCCATCCACTCCCCATCCACCCGCCCATCCACCCCCCCATCCACCCGTCCACCTGTCCATCCACCTGCTCATCCACTCATCCATCCACCTGTCCATCCACCCCCCATCCACCCATCCGCCTGTCCATCCACCTGCTCATTCACTCATCCATCCACCTGTCCATCCACCTGCTCATCCACTCATCCATCCACCTGTCCATCCACCCACAACATCCCCCCATCCATCCACCCCCCCACCCACCCCCCACCCACCTTCCGTCCTGCCCCAGGACCCTCCGGCATCTCACCCGAGCAGGTCCCTCGTGCTCCTGGCTCTGCGCAGAGCAGTGTACACTCTGACAGGAAGGGACCCGGGGCACCCGCTGTTTGGCCACGCCCGTTCCACACCCGGGGCTGGGGGCCAGGAGCAGGAGCAGTAGCAGACTGGGGGGTGCAGAAGCTCCCACCAGCACACCCCGCCACACTGCAGAGGTCACTGCATGCCTCATGCAGGCCCCGAATCCCACCCCCCGTGCCCCCAGCCCCACCGTTTTACCCCCGGGGCAGTGGCCCAAGCCCTGGGCTCTTCTCCAACCCCCAACCCAGGCTGTGGGTGAAATTGTCACCCCAGCCTCGGCCCCCAACACCCAGCAGGACAGGCAGGGTCTCTGACCTCCGACACCAGCTTCCTGCTCGGCCGGGGCCTGGGTCCCCATCCGGCCCCAGCCTCAACCCCTCTCTGTGCCCTGAGGCACCAGGACCCCCGACTCCCAGCACAGCCCTGATGGGGGGCCCTGGCCTCTCAGGAAGCAGCTGGAGCCTTTGCCACCTCCTGAAGACTCTCCTGGCCACCGGGCAGACAGGCCCCGCCCCCACCGAGCTCTCAGGACGGGGCCTGACCGAGGCCAGGGCCAGCGGTGCAGCTCAGCTTCAAGGCTCAGGAGCCAGGCAGGTGGGAAGGCCACTGGCCCACGAGGCCACCAAGGCCCAGGGAAGTGAGTCACCACCGAAAGCCACGCAGCTCCCAAGGGGGCAGTGGGGCGCCCACTGTGCAGCTGCCACTGGCCAGACCCACGTCCCCTCGCTGCCCTCACACTCCCTGCAGGTGAGCTCTTGGCCCTAAAAGACTCTGCCCGCGCAAGCCTCGGGCACAGGGCCGCGGGCCTGCCCTGGCCAGGGACCGGAGGCCAGCGGCTCAGTGGATCCCGCTGTGGTCCTGGGTCAGCAGGCGGCACAGGCTGCCCGGCCCACGCCAGGGCCTCCCCACCGCACCCCTGCCCCCAGAGCAGGCACGGCTCAGCCCAATGCCTCGGCCTGGGAGCCCCGGATGTCCGGATGCCCCCGGACACGAGAGAGCATCAACCATGACCACTGTGTGCTGGCTCACTCAGCCCCTCCCTCACTCACAGAGGCCCTGCAGCCGCCCAGGGTCCGAGGGGTGCAGGCGGGAGGGGCTGCCTCTGGGGGTGGGGGCGGGGCCATTTCCCAGGCTGCCCCGCTCTCCTTAATCGTTTTTATTATCTGCTGCACAGTATCAGTGTTTTAATACTTAAAGCGGATTTGAATTAGCATAACTGGCCCTAAGTGAAAATAAATTAATGTTAGTGCGTAAGAAGTTTCTCCAGACAATTAGAACCCGAACTAAATTAAATTAATATCTCTAATCTTCCCCGTCCTCACTCTGGAGCTGGCTTCCAGATGGCGCGGGGTCTCAGGTGGCTGTGCAGCCTGCCGGGATTCGCCTCGCCGTCCCGGGCACAGGGGAGGGAAACCGAGGCCCGACCCCAGGCAGGCTGGGAGAGCGGGGGAGGGGCCGGGCCTGGGACCCAAGGTTGGAGGGAGAGCCGCAGCTCCTCAGGCTCTGCCTTTCTCAGCCTCCTGTAGAGTTCAAGGGCGTTGACTTGGTCAGGGCCACAGAGAGGGGGCGGGGCAGAGCAAAGGTCACAGCCAGAGGGGCCGGCCTCCGTCCCACACTGCACTCTGCACCGTGATCTGACACGGGGGTCGGGATCGGGACCATGCGGGTGGAAAGCTCCTGTTTTGCACGTGGACAGCACACGAGTGTCAGGAGGCCCGGGACAGAACGCTGCAGTCTGCACACAGCCCGTGTCGGAGCTCCGTCCCTGCCACGGGATTCCACATGGGACCAGGGCAGCCACGCCCCTCAGCAGGCAGGTCACCGCTGGAGACACTCGAGACGCCGGGTCTCATGGCCGAGCGCCTGGCTGGAGTCCAGCTCCCTGCTAATGCGGCGGTGAGGGCTCGAGTACTGGGATCCCTGCCAGCCCGGGGAGACCCAGGGGTTCAAGGCTCGCGGCTTTGATGGCTTTGGTCTATCCCAGTCCCAGCCATTGCAGCCATTTGGGGAGGGAACCAGCGGATGGAATACCTCTTTCTCTCTCTCCCTCCCTCCCTCTCTCTCTCTCTCCCCCTCCCCCTCAAGAAGCAGCTGCAAACAAGCACCGCTGTGGGAGGCCGGCCCGCACACACACTGCTGGGCTCGCAGGGCTCTCAGACACCAAGGAAGGGGCCGCTGGCCCCGGGGAAGGCAGCCCAGCCCAGCCCAGCCCCAGCCCAGCCCCAGCCCAGCCCAGCCCAGCCCCAGCCCAGCCCCAGCCCAGCCCCAGCCCAGCCCCAGCCCCAGCCCAGCCCGGCCCAGCCCAGCCCAGCCCCAGCCCAGCCCCAGCCTGCTGCTTCCCCCCCCCCCCCGCCCCTCCCACCCGCGGGCCGCCAACCTCAGGGCGGGGCACCGTCCACATCCAGCACCGAAGGCCTGGTCCCCTCAGGGGCGGGGCGTCCACACCACGGGCCCCGCCCAGGCCGGCTGGGGAGCACCACCACTGGGGCAGGCGTCCCCGGGGCTCACTTCCACCCGCTCCAGGAGTCTGAGAGCTCAGCTGCCGTCCTAAAGGGAGAAACAAACTCGCGCAGAAATCTTAATCCACATGAAACAAGTGTGGCCATTTATAAAGTCGTTCACCATCCGCTTATGGGATCGACGACCAACAAACTAGCCTCTTCACATCTCATCAAGATGGGCCTGCAAACTGGGAGCTGCGGCTTCCGCACGCGCCCCGGAGCTCCTATCCTGGTGCAGCCGGTGCCCGGGGTGTGCAGAGGGGCAGGCCCTCCCGGGCCCCACAATCACCTGCCCCCATATCTAGCACTGGCTGTTCCCACTCCTGCCCGAGCACCCTGATCCACTCTGACTCCAGCATGGCCGTAGGTGAGACAATGGGCAGAGCCCACGGTGACAGCCCACAGCTGAGGACCCATGGGTCACGCTGGGGCCAGCTTCTGAGACAGCCACACCCGGGAGCCAGGAGGCCCAGACGTTCCCCGGGCCCCACCCACCGCAGCCTCTGCCCAGACCTCGAGGTTCATCTCAGCCCCTCAGCCCCTCAACCCCTAAAAAGGCCTCTGAGAACCTGCTGGGGCCTGTGGGGCCTGAACTGGTTTGATTGCCATAGGAGAACCCTCCCCAGAGGACGACCTGGAGCTGCTGGCTCAGCTGTGGCCCGGTGATGGCCGCAGGCCCCCCGGAACATGGCCAGGGACCTGAGGACACCGCTGAACTTCAGAACTGCTCCCTTGGGGTGCACAGGAAACAGCCCAGCCCCCCCACCCCGGGGGTCCCTGAGCCCAGCACTCATCCCCCACCCTCCAGGCTGGGGAGGGACGCCCGCTGCCTGGTTTCCCACAGGCAGGAGCCGTGCTTTCTCGATTTACCCAAACGGCACACAAGCTTGAGGCTTAGAAGCTTGTGTGATCCGCGCCTACTGTTGCTAGGTCCGCCCCCAGTGCCCAGCGGCTCCGCCCACACTGAAAGACTATTGGGCGATGAGCTGGACATCCAAGGGCACAGCGGGACCCCAGCCCTCCACCCACCCCGCACTCGTAGGTCCTCCACGCATGAGGGGCCAGGCCAAGCCTCCTGCACCCCAGAGGCCAGCCCCCCTCCCTCCACGAGCTGTTGCATGGCCAGCCCTCCCGGCCCGCTGCTGACCCAGCGGGGACAGGTCTGGAGGACCAGGAAGCCTCGCTGTGACCAGACAGAGCCTGGGCGGCAGGCAGGGGCAGCGCTGAGAGACGCCCGCGGGGCCCTGAGCAGCCCTGGTGGCACTCGGCGATGCCCAGGTGCCAGGAAGCTCGCTACAGCACACGGCTGGTCTCCCAGCAGGTGCAGGCCTCGGGCCATGGCAGGGGGTGGAGGTGACAGTGGCCAGCTGCCCTCCCAGGCCTCCCACCTGCTCTCCGCCTGCCCGCAGGTGCACACCCGAGCCGCCAGCCGACAGTGACACTGCTGCACCCCGGGACATCACCCATGCGGCAGCAGAGCCCACACCCCTGCCCCGGGAAGCCAAACACCTGCCTGGAGCACAAACCGCTCAGGACCCCGAGCTACGGCTCCGCCGGCGCCGCTCACTCTGTTTTTAATAAGATGTCAGGCCTCCCGCTGCTAGGAGAAAATCCCATGTCCTGAGCAGCGGGAGCTGCCAGCCCTGGGCTGTTCCCGCCAAGCTGAATGCAGCCGCGGGAGGCGGGGGGGTGGGGGGGGGCTGGGGACGGGGCAGGGCTGAGAGCATCCCAGCACGAGGACCTGGGCAGGTGCAGGCGGGAGGCGAGCTCCTGCGGGGCCCAAAGCAACCAGCGCGGACACTTTGCTGCTGATGTCCGCGTCCTGGGACCCCGCGGGCACAGCGCTGCGGAAGGAGGGAGACACTGCCCAGAGCCCCCAGCCCCTGAGGACCGCTGCCCCGGGGAGCAGGAGGAGACAGGGGCGCGAGTGGACGCAGCCCCAGCCCTGGCCGGGGACCCCTCCCTCCCAGAGTTTGAGCCAGGCCCAGGAAGGGAGGCGGCAGCACCCACGATGTGCGCGCACCACGGCACTTGGGGCTAGGCAGGGACGGCGCAAAGGGACCTGCAGACGGGTCTCACCAGCGTCACCCACTCTGCATCCCGGGTCCACGAGGCTCGGGGTCCGCCGCGGAGGCATCAGCTGCCTCGTGGACGCCCCCGACAGCTGAGTGTCCCCACGCAGCACACTCAACCCACCGCCGACACCCCACCCTTGTCTTGGTTTATCCCTGCCAAGAAGCCACACCCCCAGGGGCTCGGCGTCTGTGGGGGCTCCCCAGCCTCTGGGCTCAGGGCCTCAGCAGGTGCAGGTGCTGATGGAATCCGATCCTGGGGCTGCAGGACGGACACCCCTGTGCCCCTGCTGGCTCCGCGTCCCCCTGCCGGCCAGAGAGCCCCAGCAGCCTCCCCAGGCCCCCGGCGTGGCTCAGGTTCAGGTTCAGGTCCATCCTGACGGTCAGTAGTGCTGGCAGGGAGGGGGGACGTGCACGGGCATCACCAGGCACACCACTGCACCACCCACCACCCAGGCCAGCCTGGTGGACCCACCCTGTAGATGAACAAAGAAAGCTCGCGGGGCCCAAAGAGCTCCCAGGCCGCACAGCCCCCTCCGGAGCCCTGCTGGGTGCCCGTCTCAGGGTCGGTGGCACCATCCGGGCTGCTGGGGTGCTGGGGCCCCCTGCTCCCCATGGCAGACCCCACAGCTGCGGCCAGCTGTCCAGGCACAAGCAGGATGACCCTCCCCGGAGCAGCTATGGCCTCTCAGAGCAGGCTGCCCCCCGCAGACCCCCGCGGGGCTCCTGGTGTCCCTCAGCGGGCGGGCAGGCAGCCGCAGAGACGCGGCGGCGCCCCGGCGTCTGCCCTTGGCCATCCTTCACCTCCCTGTGCCGCCTTCCTCACCCATGACAGCTGCCAGCAACGGTTCCTCTCGGTGAGCGGCAGCTGTGCGAGTCTCCTGCTTCGACACGGATCACGCGTGCCCTGCACGCCCACAGCACCTGTGCACACCCGTGCACACACACACACGTGTGTTCAGGTGCATGCCACAGGAGAGCACGCCTGTGCAACCCCATACGTGTGTTGCACGTGTGACACACACGTGTGCACGCTTGTGCACATGCTGCTCCCTGCCTGTGCCAGGCTGACACGGAGAGGCCCAGCCGCCTCCCCTCCCCCTCCTCCACATCCCCACCCTTGTACCCTGGCTGGGCCGCCTGCTCCCACCCGGTCTGCCCCAGCCCCCCTGTGACCAGGGCCCTACCCCGGGGGCTTCCTTGGATGGCCCCACGCAGGGGCTCCCAGCCCCTTGGCCCACCCCCCGTGTGGCCGGTGGTTCCGCCCACTCTCGCCAGGCAGGATCCTTGCCGTCTCCACCACTCCCCCCCAGCACTCGCCCAGCCTCGCCCTCACCACCTGGCACCGGGAGGGGTCGCCACCGCCGCCCTGTGAGGCCAGGCTGGCCCTGGCACAGACTGGGTTCTGGCTCAGAAGACCCCAAAGAGCCGTCTCTGGGGGGAAGGGGCCCGGGACAGGCAGACCCTGAGCCTCCGCAGCCAGGGACAGGTTGAGCGCCGTGACACCAAGGCCCCTTGTCTGCGGCGACCTGGAGCCTGCCCGGGGCTGGCAGCAGAGCGGCCGGGTGCGGGACAGGGGTCCGGCCACTGAGGGCTGAGTTTTTACAGTGACCTTGAGCAGCAGCACACACACTTCCGGTCTGGAACCCACGGCCGCCGAGACCCAGGAGCCAAGCACGGGCCAATCTGGCGCTGAAGTCTAAGGAGAGCCCGGCTGCTGCCTGGCCACCCCTGCAGGCCCCACTCGGAGCCCGGCCCGGCCTCAGCCCCCGGCCCAGCCCGCGGACCCCCTCCCCGGCCGTCGGCCGGAGCAAAGGGGAGCCGGGGAGCAGAGAAGTTGGGGATGTTTTGAATAGAAGCCAAAACAGCTGACGATCTGTGACTTGGTGGCTTCCGCTCAGGAGTCGCAGCCCGGGCAGGGGAAGAGGGCCCGGGGTGGGGCTCCGGGAGGGGCCCCAGGGGTGCTACAGCCTCAGCCCTGGCCCCTGCTCCCCGATAGGCAGGCGGTGGACCCCCCAGCCAGGCCTGGGCATAGCAGTCCCCGCGGCACCTTCTCTCCGCTCGTTATCTCCCACCTCCATGTTTCTCTGCCCCTACTTGCTGCCCCCCACCCCTCACCTCCTCCTTCCCTCTCCCCCTCCCGGCCTCAGCCTCCCCTGATCGCCCTGAACCACACCGGAGGGGTCAGATAGGGGAGGCAAGAGAGCCAGAGGGGAGAGACTGCGGGTGGCCTGGGAACAGCCACAGCTGGATGGCCACAACTCCTGGCAAACCCAAAGGTCAAGGGCGGGGGCCAGGGGCAGCAGGGGCCTCGGGGTGGAGCTCCAGGACGTGAGGGGAGCATGGGAGTCAGGCAGTCGTTCCGGAACCCAGTCACTGCCAGGTGTGCCTGGCGAGCAGGGAGCTGGGTCAGCGGGGGCACAGCCTGTAGGGTCCCTACCTGTGTGCAAGGACAGTGCCAAGAACGGGGGCCGGGGGAGGGGTCTCCCTGGAGGTGGCCATGGCCGGGGACCCTGCAGGGCTGGTGGCCGCGAGGACCAGCACAGGGCCCCACCCACCAGGCCCGTGGTGCTCCCGGCACAAGGAAGAGTGTGCCTGGGCCGTGCGGAGGCCAGCAGGAGCCAGGGAGCGTGCCCTGCACCACCGGGGACTGCCCTCTCTAGCGTGTCAGGCTCGGGCGGCACAAGGGTTTCCCTCGGATCGCTGAAGGGAGCGAGGACAGGCCCACAGACCCCCACAACAGTGGCCAAAGGCCCTGCATGGCTCGGGCAGAAGCCCCTGGGCCCTGGGGAGCTGGCAGCCCGGGCTGGGGGGCCTGCGTCCTGTGTGCGTGAAGGGGCGGCCGCCCCGCCCGCCACGAGCGGCCCCGCGTGTGGGCCTCTTGCCTGCCGGTTACCAAGAGCCAGGCCAATTTCCACTTAAGCCCCGGGCCGGCGCCTCCGCCTCGGATGCTATTTTGAACCGTCCAGAGCGCTATTTCAGTGCAGCAATCAATAAAACGCACCAAACCAGGGCGAGCGCCGGGAAACAAGGCTGCTGAGCGGAGCGCTCCGAACGTGGCTTCAGGAAAGCACCCGCCGCCCCCACCGTCCCCACCTCCCCTGCTGCCCCCACCGCCCCCGCCGCCCCCGTCCAGCCTCGCAGCTAGGCCCGGCTGCCCCCTCGTGTCCGGGAGACACAGGGCAAGTGAGTAAGGAACTGAGCTGCGCGGCAGGGCCACACTGCGCCGGGCCTGGGGGTGGCATGTGGGGAGATGGAGGGCCGGCCGGAGGGACCCCGGGCCTGGGCTCCTTGCTCCGATGTCCTCGCCCCCCCGGGGCGTTTCTCCTTGCTCCATCTTCCTGGGGGCCTGGGGGCAGTCAGAGTGCCCCTGCGCGGCCAGTGTGAGGTGGGCACTGTCCCTGCCCAGCCCTGCCTATCCTGGGTCTCAGTGGCTGGAAAGTGGCCTTGGCGGAGGGAGGTGGCCCCCAGATGGCTCACGGCCGCTCCTCTCCCCCGGGATGCAGTCTGAGCTGGGAGGCCGCAGCCCTGGGCAGGCGAGGGCCAGAGCCTACAGCCCCCCCGCCTCCCCCAGGCCTCCGCTTCCCTCCCCAGCCCAGCCACCCAGGGTGGGACCACGTGGAGTGGACATGGACTTGGGAGCCGCTTGATGGTCAGCGCACCTGTCCTTGGACATGAGGGGGCGCCCCCGAGAGATGAGTGTCAGCCCTGTGCAGAGCAAACCCCACCCCGATGCCCTTCCAGAATCTTCCAGAGCCTCTGCCCAGGCCGGGCTGACTGCCCCCTCCCCTGCAGCTGGCAGCTCCTGACCCGGCCCCGCCCAGCTGAGGCTCCATGGGCAGGTGCATCTCACGTGGGACTCTGCAGCCCAGGGGCGTGGCAGGTAAGTGCTGTGGGACCTAAATGAGCCTGTGGTGCCCCTCTCCCCGCCCATCTCCAGGGCACCCCTCATCCCAGGACCCCCCACACCCAGTCAAAGGTCATCACCAGCGGGGACTCCCCTAGAAACCACCAGCCCCTGCCTGCCCCCACCCCCATTCGGGTGCCCAGCAGCACCCCCCCCCCAGCCTGGCCAGAGTGGGCGTGTCGGCAGCACCCCCCCCCCAGCCTGGCCAGAGTGGGCGTGTTTCCCTCTCTGGTGAGTGCCAGCCCCAGCGAGGGGCAGGGCTCCATGGCTCACACCTGCAGGGGCCCGGCCCCAGGCTCCCAGCAAGGCAGAGGGTCCACAACCCGGGGCTTCGTGCTGGCCCCACTGACCCTGGCTGGGAGTGGCCCACGGCCGGCTCTGCCAGCTTAGCCTAAACGCAGCTGTGCGGCAGGATCCTGACTCCCTGCCGGAAAGAGCTGGGGCAGGGGCGAGGGGGGCACCTCTCCCGCAGCAGCCCCACCCACCCAACTTCAGCTCCCAGCAGCGGTGCTCGCGGGGGGACCCCCAAGACCAGCGCCTCAGGCCCGCTCTGCCCCCTCCTGCCCGCCAGCCATCATGAAAACCTCACACGACCCTGGCTGGGGACCCGGTGAGGAGCAGCCCTGTAGCTACGGCTCCCCGCTGCCAAGACGAGGGAGGCCTGGGGCCGGGGGTGGGCACAGCCGGGCCAGGAGAGGCCTGGGGCCGGGGGTGGGCACAGCCGGGCCAGGAGAGGCCTGGGGGCCGGGCCGGGCACAGTAGGGCCAGGAGAGGCCTGGGGGCCGGGCCGGGCACAGTAGGGCCAGGAGAGGCCTGGGGGCCGGGCCGGGCACAGTAGGGCCAGGAGAGGCCTGGGGGCCGGGCCGGGCACAGTCGGACCAGGAGAGGCCTGGGGCTGGGGGTGGGGACAGATGCCAGAAAGCAGACACACAAAGACAGAGAGATACACATAGCACACACAGAGATACATACAGACACAGACACACAGACACACACAGAGAAAGATAGACAGCACACACACAGATGCAGAAATATACAGACAGAACACACAGATACACACACACAGACACACCTACACGCAGCACACACAGACACACAGAAAGACATACATACACTTAGCACACACAGACACACAGAAAGACATACATGCACTTAGCACACACAGACAGACAGACACACACACACACACCAGGACCCCAGTGCCCCCAGCACCCGCTGTCTGCGCCAGCCCTGGCCGACGACCTTGGCAACAGTCTCATGAGTGATCACTCTTCCCATCGACTGGGGCAGGGGTCCGAGCTCTCCCAAGACCGCCGCCGGGCTGAGAGGGAGGACCCCCCATGGGGCACACAGCAGGGTGCTGTGCACATGGGCCTGGGTCCTGGCAGGAAAACCAGCCCCACCCAGGGTCACTGAACAAAGCAGCCATCCCCAGAGACACTAGGATGGGGACAGGACAAGAGACCCAGGCAGGGGGAGGGGACAGGGAGGCAGGGCAGGGACAGGGAGACAGGGAGAGGACAGGGAGACAGGGAGAGGGGACAGGGAGACAGGGAGAGGACAGGGAGACAGGGAGAGGACAGGGAGACAGGGAGAGGGGACAGGGAGACAGGGAGAGGGGACAGGGAGACAGGGAGAGGACAGGGAGACAGGGAGAGG
>CM027404.1:145119263-145163795 GCA_015711505.1 Sylvilagus bachmani | reverse complement strand
AGGACAGGGAGACAGGGAGAGGGGACAGGGAGACAGGGAGAGGACAGGGAGACAGGGAGGGGACAGAGAGACAGGGAGAGGGGACAGGGAGACAGGGAGGGGACAGGGAGACAGGGAGAGGACAGGGAGACAGGGAGAGGACAGGGAGACAGGGAGGGGACAGAGAGGGTACAGAGAGACAGGGAGAGGGGACAGGGACATGGAGAGAGAGGACAGAGAGACAGGGCGAGGGGACAGGGAGACAGGGAGGCAGGGCAGGGACATGGAGGGCACAGAGAGACAGGGCGAGGACAGGTAGGCGGGGGGGGGGGCAGGGAGGCGGGGCGGGGACAGGACAGGAGGCCGGGCGGCCACAGAGGGAAGGCTGCCGGCTGCCGGTGGGCACGGGGCACAGGGGAGCAGGGCCGCGGGGCATAAGCGGGTCAGCACCCTCACCCGGGGTTTGCACCCAAGGGTACAGCAACTCCCAGAGCAGGTGCATCTCCCTGAGCACGTGGCTGATCCCGGCACAGCGCAGCGCCACAGCCACGGTGCTGCGTGTGCGCCCCGGGAGGCCCTGCCGGCCACAGAGCCCGCGGGAGACCCGGAGGACTGGACGTGCGGGTCCTGCGTGGACGCCGCGGCACGACAGGAGACGCCAGGGCCGCCTCCTCCCAGCCCCACATCCTCCAGGTCCCCTCATCCGCAGGACCCAGCAGGGCAGGGCCAGGGCAGGGCCAGTCCTGCGGTGGTGGAAGTGGTGGACACTGGGGGACACAGGACGGGGGGCTCCCCAGTCCACTCGCCCTGCCTGAGGACAGGCCCAGGCCCACGACAGCCCGAGAGTGTGTGTTCCGAGTCCCGGGCATTCCTTCGGTCAGTACTACCAGGGCGGGCAGTGTGCAGGCCCGGTCCCCGGCTCTGGCCCCCAGGGAGCTGCTGTCCCGCGGGGACACAGAGGCCAAGCAGGCTGCCGGCGACAACGCGCAGGGAGCAGGTACCGAGGGCGTCAGCCGGAGCCCGGGCTGCAGGGGGGCTGGCGGGGAACAGCATGAGAGGCGCGGGAACAGAGCTTGCGAAAGGAGGGAGCAGGCTGGGCTGGGCTGGGGCGGCAGGGAGGAGCAGTCGGGAGGGGCTTCTGCAGTGGAGGGGAGGGGGCATGGGGCAGGCTCTTCCCCGCCCACCCCAGGGGAAATGCAGGGGCGTAGCCGCAGCACACAACCCACAAAGGGGCAGACGTGGGCATCCTGCCTGGGTCTGTTTGCTGGAATTTTCTTAAATGCCTGCAGCTAGAGTCTTTGTGAAATCCGCATGAATATTCATGCAAATCATTTGCAAATCACACCACCCCCAGATCCGCTGCAGGGAAACATGGCCGCCTCTTCCTTCTGCGAGAGGGGTCAGCCTCGCCTCCGGGGTCCCTGAAGACGTGGTGGCAGGCAGGCTCGTCCCCGTCCCCGCATGGCACAGCTGGGGAGGCCGGACCAGCGCGGGGGCTGGGCTGGGCGGCCAGGAGAGCCCCGGACCTGGGGACTTCTGCAGTCCCAGCCTCCTGCCTGGAGTTCCAGTGAGCCCTTGCTCTGGCAGGGAGCCCGCGAGCCCACGGGGGCTGGAGTCCTCTGCCGGTGGGAGGGGCCGTGCCGCAGGGTCCTGGATGCTGAGATCAGAAAACAGGCATGGTTGCTGTAAAACCCACTCCCGGGGCCACTGCACCGGCGCCCCCCCCCCCCTATCAGAGACAGCCCGTGCCCGATGGAACCGCACCCAGAGCCGCAGTCCGAAGCCGGCCTCGGGGTCCCTCCCCACGCAGCCCAGCCGGTGGCAGCCACCCTGGTGCCTCACCTGCGGCCAGGGCACCAGGAACCTCGCCGCACCGCTCCGCCGGCAAGACAACCCGCTCCCAGGGCCACCACCGTGCAGGCCGCCATCCACTGGACTGGGCTCCCCAGGGGTCCTGCCCCGGGTCATCTCCTACAGCCCTGCCCTGCCCGGGTGGCTCTGGGTCTCACTCACCACCTGGGCCGCCCCATCCGACTGCCCCTCGGCCTGGGCGCCCCAGCTGGCACCGGCCTCCGGGCCTTTGCCCCTCCCTTCCGGCCGCCGGAACCCGGCTCCCTCCTGCACCTGCTCTGGGTCTCTGCCCAGACTCCGAAGCCTCGCACTTGACCCCAAGTCCACGTCCCTCTCATTCCTCGCCACCTGCAGTTCCTCCTCTTCCTTGAGCCCGCACGGTCAATCGGGCCTGTGCACCTGCGCAGCCGCTGAGGCCCACCAGGGCTCCGCCTGCCACTGGACACACTGTCCGGGCAGCCCAACCACCAGGCCTGGATTCTCCCCACCGCCCACGCCTCCACGGCAGGGAGCAGTCTCGGGCCGGGTTTCTTGAGGTCCAGCTGGGCATGAGGTCAGCACTGTCCCCACATCAGGGCAGCCCAGTGTCCCATGAGAGGATGTGGCACCCCCAGTCCTGTGATCCATGACCAGTCTGGCCCAGAGCCCCCAGTCAGGGTTGCCATGGAGGCGGCGCAGGTTCCCGGGGGAGGGGCAGAGCAGGCTCCTGGGGGAGGGGCAAGCGAGCCCCAGGGTCTCACTCCGCTGTGCGAAGCAGAGTGTAGGTCTGTCTGGGGTGGCCGCCAGTCCCCAGGCCTCCCGGGGTGAGGGGTGGGCGGATCTGGGGGCACAGAGGTGGGAGGCCCAGCCCAGAACAGGGACACAGGCCCGGGGTTCCACACCAGCCCGACTCAGAGGCGCCGTGGCCAGGAACGTGGCAGGAAAGGGTGAGGTCTGTGGCTCAGGGCGGCGACACGGTGTGAGCCCCAGCCTCCTGGGCCACACGGCCCCGCCAGAGAAACACGGTGGCGCTGGCCAGCTGGGCAGGCTGGGCGCTCACCCACATCCTCTGGCCCTGATCCCTCAGCCAGCTCCTCCCCGCAGTGGGCTGAGCACCAGCCGGGCAGGCAGGAGGCACCTGGGCGCTAGGGAACGTGGGGGCCTGGGTGCTGGGGGACACAGGGGCCTGGGCACTGGGGGACGTGGGGGGCCTGGGTGCTGGGGAACTGGGGGCCTGGGCACTGGGGGATATGGGGGCCTGGGCGCTGGGGGATGTGGGGTCCTGGGCTCTGGGGGACACAGGGGCCTGGGCACTGGGGGACATGGGGGCCTGGGCTCGGGGAGGTGTGGGGGGCCTGGGCGCTGGGTGACACGGGGGCCTGGGCTCTGGGGGACGCGGAGGGCCTGGGCTCTGGGGGACGCGAGGGGTCTAGGCTCTGGAGGACACAGGGGGCCCACACCTGGGGCTGCTGCTGCCTCTGCCACAGGCACCCTCCTCTCACCGTGGGCCCCACACCCCAGCAGAACTCACTTTTCCTCCTCACTGTGGCTCTGCGCCAAAGCCGCCTCCTCCGAGAGGCCTGCCCTGACTGCCATGACCGCCGGCCCGCCCCAGCACAGGGCGCGCTGGGGCTCCTCCCAGCTGGGCGTCCGACCTCCGCTTGTCTGTGAGCAGCTCCACAGGGGGTGGGAGCCGGGGCCCCAGGCCTGATGGCCCTGTGCAGCGGCGACTGCGTGCCCAGCTCCTGCAGTACAAACCCAGGCGCCCACTGTCCCCCGCGGGGGTGGCCGCCAGGGCTGCCCGTGGTGGTGTGTGCAAAGGCCCTGCGGCAGGCTGGGCTCACGGCAAGTGCCCCTGGATACCCGTCCTCTACAGGGTCAGCACAGAACCCGCCTGTGTGCCACCAATCCCAGGGCTGCGCCCGCGCCTGGCTCCCAGGAAGCAGCTCCTGAATGAACAAGGAGCCCAGCCAGAAGGGTCCAAGACGCTGAGCTGCCCAGCTCCACAGAGAGCTGTGCCCGCCCAAGACGGCTGCAGGGAGGGGATGGGGTCCTCGGTGCCCCAGGACACTGCCTGGCTGGGGCCCCCGGGGCCCCGGCAGCACAATGCAATGCCTGAGCCCTACAGCCTGGATCTGCAGTGGGCGCTGGGGCTCTGGGAATGAGCCCGGTCGGCACAGGTGGGGCGGGCGGGGCCAGGAGCACAGGCTGGGTTCCGGATGAAACGAGCGACCCGCGCCCGCGGCAGCCACGGCACCACGTTCACCAGACACTGCCCTGTGGCTTCCCGGCTCAGGTTCAGCTCAGACACAGGGCTGCAGGGGTGGGAGAGGACCCCGCTGCAGACCACCCACTAAGTGCCCCCTGTGGACCACCTGCTAAGTGCCTGAACTATGGGCCACTTACCATGTTCCCACCACTGTGGACCACCTGCTCTGTGTCCATCTAGGTCCCCTGAGGAGCGGGAGCTGGTGCCTATGGCCGTGTGATTCACAAGCCCCTGGAGCCTCAGTTTCCCCGTCTGTAAGTGAGGGAGACGCCCCTCCCCAGCCTCTGCCGCACCCTCCCCTGGACAGCTGGCTCTGCCCACCCACCCCACAGGGCCCCTGAGGACAGGCCACTCCTGCAGTCCAGCCAGTCTCGGGCCAGGGTTCGGTCCTGCACCCACCAGCCCATCCTGGCCCCAGTGCTCCTCAGGGAGACAGTGGGCACCCTGAGCAGCCTTGGGCACACCCACGGCTGTGACTGGGACGGAGACATCGCCCACGCTCAGGTTTGCCAGGGACATTGCGTGGTTAGTAAAGTTTCGTACCGAAATGAGGTGGTGAAAGTTTATGGCCAGCGCTGGTGCCAGGGCGGTCACACTGCCGGCTCCCTCGGCCCCACCCCTGCTCCCGAACAGCCTCGCCTTCGTCTCAGGCCCTGGGCAGGCTGTGGCACCTGCTGAGTCCCAGAGCGCCGGCGCACTGGCAGCTCCCCTAGGTCGCTGCATCCCAGATGACCCGAGATGTTCCATGGGACCGTTCCCAGGAGGACCCACGGGTCAGGACAGGTGCGTGCCGGGGGAGGCCTGGCAGCCCTGGGGCCCGGGCAGCACCCTGGACTCATGCCTGAGCCAGCAACAAGCCCACTCCTGTCTGCACAGAAGGGCATGGGGAACCTCAGGCAGAGTCCCAGGGGAGCGCCAAGGCCGGCAGGCAGGACCTACGCAAAGCAGGAGGCGACCGAGAGCGCCCGTCCTGTTGGCTCCAGCACCGCCCGCTCCCCCGTCTCAGGTCTCCCCTGCTCCTCCCCTCCCAGAGACTCTGTGGTGGGTTTAGAGCCCCAGGACAACCCAGCCTCCACACCTCGACGCCCGCCCCGGAAGCCAATCTGCAAGGCCCTCTGAGGGGCCCCAGGCGCCGCCTCCTAGATGCACGGGGCTCCAGCAGAGGGCAGAAGAGGACCGAGCATGGCTGGTGGGGAGGCGGGGCCCCAGCAGCCCTCCCTGTGGCCCTGGGGAGGACTGCCTCCTCAGTGTCCGGCTCCTGCGCGGGCGAGGGTGCGGCCGAGTGTCCCAGCACCAGGGCTGCGGTGTCAGGCGTCGCCTGGGTCTTCCGGGGCTCCAGGTGTGGGGCGGCAGGAGCCTGGCTCTGGGGGTCACGGGCGAGAAAGCACAGACAGCACTGTGGCACCTGCTCCACCCCCCACAAGCAGGTGCACTGGGCCTGCACGGTCAAGCCGGGGTGACGGGGCCTGTGGGTGCAGGCGACAGTGGGTGCAGGAGGCGACATCCACTCATCTCTGGTGCTTGGAGGGAATCGGAGCCCAGCACCGTGGCCAGCCCACCCACCTGCTGGGCACCGACACGTCCAGAGATGGTCAGGGGCTCAGGCCTGGGCTGGCTGCCCACACACACCCATGATGTCCGGGCACCTTGTGGGAGGGGCCGTGCTGGACCCTCCTGCCCTGCGGCTCAGGGCCCTCGGCCTCCCTGTCCTGAAACACGGCCCGTGGGCGGCTGTCCCCGGCCCCCCGCTGCCCCACTGAGGGCTCTGGGGGTCCAGGTCCCCTGGGCCACTCCGCGGGGGCAGCGCGAGGCCCACAGCAGGTTCTCGGCTCTCACCTCCCTGACCCCGGTCCTGAGGCCGGCAGTACAGGAGGTGTGTGCACACGCGTGTGCCTGCCGCGCAGCCTCAGCGTGCCACCGGGCGTGCGGTATTAATAACCGGCTCTCGCGGGGCTCCTAATTTAGACTGCGGCATGAGGAGGAGCAAACCTCCCAACCCTACGGCAGCACCTCCCCCCGCCCCTGACTCCGCAGGGCCTTGCACGGCTTCACGCCGCCTCCTGCACCCAACTCGGCCATGCCCAGGACTCACCTCAGTCACGCCCAGGGCTCACGTCGGCCACGCCCGCTGCCCACCTCGGCCACGCCCAGCACCCGCCTCAGCCCTGCCCACTGCCCACCTTGGCCACACCTAGCTCCTGCCTCGGCCACGCCCAGAGCCCACCTTGGCCACGCCTGGAACTCTCTTTGGCCACGCCCAGCGCCCTCTCGGCCACGCCCAGCAGGGCAGCCCGGAGCTGCCCCCGCCAGGGCTCTGAGCTTGCTGGGCCCTGCGCCTCCCCCGAGCCCCTCCCCAGCGTCGTCTACTTTCCCAGCCCGAACGTCCTTACAGAGGAGAAGCGGAGACAAGAGCCACGCGGCGGCCTCCTCCCCCCCCCACCGTCTTTAGGTTTATGTCTCACCGCCGGCTATGGATGCCAGCAGGGTGGGTGCCGGCCTGAGCCCGGTGGTTGTACCCAGGGTTCAGGACCCGGCCAGTGAGGGCTCAGGCTCTGGGAGACAGAGGGTCCCTCCAGGAGGCTGGGCCCACCCTCAGCTGCAGGGCCATCAGCTGCAATGGGGCCGGCCAAGGGGTCCCCCCAGGGGGAGGCACACAGGCCGGCGTGCGGCAGGGGCCACCCCACTCCTCATGGAACCCCAGCCTTGCTGGACTCCGCAGCCAGCACCTGCACACCCGGCCACTCCCCACAGCTCCACCCAGGCCAGCAGGTGCCGGGCCACCCTGACCGGTGCTGGGGACCCCCGCCACGGCCCTCCAGATCACGAGAAACCCCTGCTTGCCCGGGGCCTCCTGGCGTGGCTCAGCCTGGACTGAGGCCTGGCCGGCCCTGGCCACCCCTGCGTGTCTCTACCGAGCGTCTCCTGGCCCCCGGGGGTGGCGACAGGCAGTGGAGGCGTGCCTTCGGCCAAGATGGGCAGCAGCCGCTCTGTGCTCCTGAGGGGCCTCTCCCCGACTGGCAGCCTGGGAAAGCCCAGCGATGCTCCTGTACACAGATTCCAGGTCACAAAGCTGCCCTGCGGGGACTCTGCGTGCCCACCCACCCCCGGGGCGCTGTCCTCACCAGGCATGGGAACCCAGCCTGGGCTCGCTGCCTCTGGCACTGGCCAGGCCACGGTGCGGGGAGCGAAGCCCTGGTCTCTGTGGTCCCTGCGGGGACTGCGCACCCCCAGCCAGGTCCACCCTCGGAGGACTGCCCCCAGCACTTTCTGCCTCTTTTCAGGGCCGGATGAGCCGGCAGGGCGAGGCAGCTCCTGGGGGGGGGGGGGCGGTGTCATGGAGGGGACGTTAGCGGCCGCTCCTGGGCAAGGCCGCCAAGGACAGCAGCCCGAGGTCCAGGCCAGTGTGCAGAGAGCTGCAGGAGAGTGATCCCAGCCGCGCCGCTGGGAGAAACCAACGGGACCCCCCGGACAAAACCCTTAGCACCAGGCGGGCGCGCGGCACAGTGGCTGCGACGTGGCTCGCACACCGGGCTCCCACCTCAGGGTGCCCAGTTCAGGTCCCAGCCCGGCCCCCGGTTCCAGCTCCCGGCTACCGCAGACCCTGGCGGGCAGCAGGTGGCAGCTCAGGGAGGTGGGTGCCTGCCGCCCACGGGGAGACCTGGACGGAGTTCTGGCTCCTGGCTTTGGGGTGGGCGTTTGGGGAGTGAACCAGTGGAAGCCAATGGAAAACCGAAGTTTCTCTCTCTCTCTCTCTCTCTCTCTCTCTCTCTCTCTCTCAAAAATGTATTATTTGAAAGTCAGAGTTACAAAGCCAGGAGCCAGGAGCTTCTTCCGGGTGTCCCACGTGGGTGCAGGGGCCCAAGGACCCGGGCCATCTTCTACTGCTTCCCCAGGCCACAGCAGAGAGCTGGATCAGAAGCGGAGCAGCCGGGACTCGAACTGGCGTCCATATGGGATGCCGGCACTGCAGGTGGCAGCTTTACCAGCTATACCACAGCACCGGCCTCTCTCTCTCACACACACACACACACGCACACACACACACACACACACACATTAAATAAATAATCACAATCGGCAGAGGCCTCAGCCTGACGGAGAAGCTGGAGCCCCACTGCTTCTCCTGGGGCCTCTGGCCTTGGACCCCGGCCACCGCAGGCTGGGGACAGGGCCCCGCTGCTCCGTCAGCACAGCCAGTCAAACACCTGCAGCTTGGCCTAAATTAAGCACCCATGTTTGCAAACTGACTGACTGATTGTAAACTCCCAGCACACACAGAGAGGGAGAGACTGCAGTTCAGAGAGGCGAAGCCCCTTGTCAGAGGCCACACAGCAGGGAGTGCAGGGCCCCCGCAGACAGCCAGGCTCCGGGCTCCAAGGCCGTGTGCTGCCATGTGACAGGAAGACACCTGTGCCCAGGCAGATCCAGGCCTGGCTCCTCGGCCGCACCCAGCACCCACTGAGGCCGGAGCTGCGGGGACCTCGTGCCCCCAGGGACTGCCCCAGCTCTGGTCTCGGGGTGCCTGCAGGCACCCCTGTTTGTCCAGAGGGAGCATGGGGGCCTTGGTCCAGAGCTGTCTCGGCCTCAGACAAAGACTCTGTGGGCCAAAGAGGGGGCCCGGGGCTGCCCAGGCCGGTCCAGCGAGCAGAGGCCCATGGCCCCTGTCACCTCGTGTGGAGGACCCCGGCCCAGCTCGGGGGCTCCGAGGGCTTGAGACAAATGCAGTCCTACAGGGTCCTCCCTGCAGACTTCAGAGAGCTGCATCAGGCTGGCGACGCCACACATGGAGGAGGAGCCACGCCCACAGCCCACAGCCCACACATGGAGGATGCAGGGCCACGCCCACAGCCCACACATGGAGGAGGCAGGGCCACGCCCACAGCTCACACATGGAGGAGGCAGGGCCACGCCCACGGTCCACACGTGGAGGTGGCAGCCCCAGGCCCGTGCCACTCCCTGCCCACCCCACCTTGCAGATCCCAAGCTGGGAAGGCACGGGAGGCTTCAGGCGGGGCAGGGAGGCCTGCTGAGACAGGGCTGACGTCCAGTCTGAGGGAGGAGGCCCCGACCCCTGCACTGGGCTATGGCTGTCGGAACGGGGGCTGGGAGGCCAGGGGAGATGGGCCCTTGGAGCAGGAGAGCCGTGGGCCTCCGTGTGCCCTTGGGTGGTGCCCAGAGTGGCTCATGGCAGGGGTGGGGGCTTGAAGTGGAGCTGGGGAAAGAGCATCTGTGCTGCGGGGGCAGGGAGGCCAGAGCCAGGGGACCCGGGTGGGGCTGCAGCACGCGTCCTCTGGCCGGTTGAGGCAAGAACTGGGCGGAGCATGGGGGTGGAGGGGAGGAGCCATGGGCATCAGTCACCCATCCCACCTGCCGTGTCCCTCCCAGACCCCGGGGAGCCGAGTTACCCCCCAGGCCAGCTCCACGGGCCTCAGGGTCGACCACCCCGGCTGGGCTGGGCTGGGCTCTAGGCAGCCAG
Source organism: Sylvilagus bachmani (assembly GCA_015711505.1). NCBI lineage: Eukaryota > Metazoa > Chordata > Mammalia > Lagomorpha > Leporidae > Sylvilagus > Sylvilagus bachmani. Next base: position 145,154,241 of record CM027404.1, on the reverse strand, counting down.
AGGTCAACTGTGCCGTTGACCAATCCACTCTGACCCCCAGAGGGCCCGAGGGGGCCACAGAAGGTCTGGGATCTCACCTCCTCATGGAAGGAGGTTCAAGGGCGTGATGCCTTCTGACCCAGAAACCCAAGTTCTATTTCCTCTCCCAGTGAACCCCCCCCCCCCAAGGCTTGTGGCCCAGGATGAGCTCAGAGCTGTGGACCTGGAGCCAGGCGCCCGGAATCAAGTCCCGCCCTCTCCGACCCCAGCCCTGGCTGGGCCCATCGCCTGAACCGGGCACACGGGAGGGGTGACTCCGCCGCCTTGGAGCACCGGGCACGGTGGGGGGACAAGGACGCTGCATGAACAGGGGCCTTCCTCCTCCTCCTCCTCCTCCTCCTCCTCCTCCTCCTCCAGCTGCGGTCGTGTCTCCAAACCCTGCCTCGGCCCCGGAAGGGACAGGGCCTTGAACCTCGGCCCGCGCCAGGTCTTCCCGCAGAACGCCCTCCTCTCCTTGCTCCCGCGGGCCGGGCTGGCTCCCGCAGGCTCCACGACTCCCCAGTGGAAACAGCTCCTCCTCCCAGCTCACTGGGTGTCGGGCGCCCTCCTCCCCATCCTCCTCCGACCACCTGTTGCTGTCAGCGCCTGCTTAGCCTGCGAACAGGTGACCGACAGACTTGATCCTCACGGGGCCATGGAACCTTCCAGAAAGCAACGGGAAGCCACGGCTCTGGGGTCAGTGGGGAGGAGGGCATCCGGGGAGGGTTCTGTGTACGTCTGCTGCCTTCTCCCGCCTGCACCACATTTGCCCAACCGCATTCTTGGCTGGGGACGCGCAGACCCTCTGAGCTGTAATATTTTTAAATGTAAAAGATAAATTTAGGAGCTCCATGTGCGTCTCACGCTAGCACGGTGCTCACCATCAATATGCCCAGCACCACTTCCGTGCTCATCTTGAATTAACTCTTTGGTCACCCACAGCAGCCCTGGGGGGGGGGGGTTATCACCACGCACACCTTACAGGAGAGGAGGCCAGGGCAGGGAGGGGCTAAGCAACTCGCCCCGAGTGTGCAGTAAGTCCCTCCCATCCCCCAGCAGGCTGGCCCCCGCCTCCAGCCCTCCGCACTGCTCAGCTGCCCATAGCACAGAGCACAGTGACCCCCCCACCCACCTCGGAGGACCCCAGGGCAGGGCCCATGAAGACTTCGTTCTTGAACCCCAGAGCGCTACCACAAAGGGGGAACGTGGTGAGTGCCGAAGCAGTGAGAATTTGCTGGATGGACGGGTGAACTGCAGGAGGTGGATGGCTGGGTGGCTGCACTGACGGATGTGTGGATACATAGATTATGGATGGATGGATGCATGGGTGCATGGGTGCATGGGTGCATGGGTGCATGGATGGATGGATGCATGGGTGCATGGGTGCATGGACAGATGGATGGATGGATGGATGCATGGATGGACTGGTGGAAGGGCAGATGGATGAGCTGGTTCATGGGCGAATTGACGAATGGATGGATGGGTGCTTAGAACAAAGAATCTAACTGGGCCCGGGGGGACTGCTAGATGTGTAGAGTCAGCCCCTGCAAAGGCTGAATGCTCAGTAGGTGCTGGGTGCTTGTGTCTGAGCATGTGTGTGTGTGTGCGCACACGCATGCACACTCTGGCTTCTGTTGCTAGGGAGGAATTGCTTTGCCTGTGTCCGTGGCCATCAGCATCAACGCCAGACGTGTTTTCCGATGGGAGCCCCACCTGGGGCCACCGGCCAGCTCCTCGCACAGCTGGGTGTGAGCCGTGTCCTCAGTCCCCTGTCATGAAGGGACTTTGCCCATGGGCTCTAAGTGGGAGGGGCCTGCATCGGGGGCAGGACCCTCCCCAGCACCACCCGAGGCTGTGTGCAAGTGTGCATGCGTGTGAGTACGCACACGTGTGCACGCAAGTCTAGGTCAGGACACACGTGTGGGCTGTGCGGCGACACAGGTCGGATCCCTCGCAGCTCGGTGCCCGGCTGATTACTGCTTTCTACCAGGGGGCCGTGAACCTTCCGTTTCCGGGGGTCCCTCAACTTCCACAGCTGCTCCTGGCCATGGGCCGCCGTGCTGCGTCCCACCCACCCCGGCAGCAAGAGCTGCTCCCGCCTGCCTCGCGGCCAGGGCCCTGGGCTCTGCGCGGTGCAGGGGGCAGCCCCGCCGAGGGCCCCACCACCCCGCCAGGCCTGGCGGGCTGCAGGCTCTGGGAGCAGAGAGCCTTCTGCCAAGCACCTCCCTCCCCCGCCTGACCGCCTGCCCGCGGGGTGCTGTGCGCAGCCCCGCTCCATCCGCGTGCCAGGAGAGCGCGCAGCGTGGTCAGAAGTAACAGATCGCACCATTAGGGAGGCGAGCGGCTTGGGCCCCGCAGAAGAGAAAAATGAGACCGCCGGGAGGGGGAGCCAGCCTCCCGGCCGTGATTAACAGGATTGGGCCAGCCACACGCGGCGGCAGAAGGTGCCAGGAGATGATTGCTTACAAAATGTACCAGTTACCTCCGCGCCTTCCCGCCCACCCCCGCCGCCAGGCAAATAAACACATCCACTGCCAGCCTGCTCCAGCCCAGGCTTGCCAAGGACGCGGCAGCCCAGGGCCTCGGTGGAGGCGCTGGGAGCTCTGTCCTGGCCCCACGGGTCCTCAGCAGCCGGCAGGATGCTCAGCTGATGCTCAGCAGGAAAAGACCAAAGACCCCGAGAAAACCTCAGGCAGGAGGCGACATGCACGTCTGCTCGTGCATGCGTGTGTGTGTGCATGTTGCATTGCGTGTCTGTGTGTGTAAACATGATGTGTGTACCCGCTTCCATGCGTGCACACGTGGATGCACCTGCATGCACACAGCACATTCTCCGCCCATCAGTCCTGACCAGCACAGGGCGCCCGGCTGCCTCAGATGCTGCTCCAGGAAGGTGGCCAGGGCCAGGCTAGGAGCTGACTGGGAGCTCACCAGCAGAGGGTGTGCCAGAGCAGAGTGGCTGCCTGGGGCCTGCTGTGGGAACCGCCAGGAGCAGGGACGTGGGGTGATGGATGCAGGGCTGCACGGATGGGGGGGTGGGTGGGCGGATGGGGGGGGATGGATGGGTGGGAGGGGTGGATGGATGGATGCACAGATGGACAGACGGACAGATGGATGGCTGCACAGATGCATGGATGGATGAGTGGATGGACGGGTGGGTGGGTGGATGGATGGAGGGTTGGATGGATGGATGGATGCATGGATGCATGGATGTGTGGAGGGACTGGTGGAGGGGTACATGGATGAACTGTGAGACAGTGAGGGGCCACGAGGTGCCTTCACTGGTGAGAGGTGGGCCAGAGCCAAAGAGGAAGCTGAGGGAGGCGGACAGCCAGGAGGGTCAGGCCCAGCAGTCACACATACATCACACAGACACCCAGGGGTCCACGCACACCGGGTGTCCCACTCTCCACACCCAGAGACAAGCCCCGCCCACCCCAGTGGACCCAGACATCAACGCACTCCCTGAGCAGCCCTGGGATCCTACAGGAAGGAAATGGAGCAAGACTCTCTTGGGCCTTTGCCAGTCCTGGCCCCACCATGTGCAGGCTGGGCTGGCCAGGACCCCGGGCCCCACCACACGCGGGCTGGGCTGGCCAGGACCCCGAGTCCCACCACACGCGGGCTGGGCTGGCCATGACCCCGAGTCCCACCACACACGGGCTGGGCTGGCCAGGACCCCGAGTCCCACCACACGCGGGCTGGGCTGGCCAGGACCCCGGGCCCCACCACACGCGGGCTGGGCTGGCCATGACCCCGAGTCCCACCACACGCAGGCTGGGCTGGCCAGGACCCTGGGCCCCACCATATGCGGGCTGGGTGGGCTGGCCAGGACCCCGGGCCCCACCACACACGGGCTGGGCTGGCCAGGACCCCGAGTCCCACCACACACGGGCTGGGCTGGCCAGGACCCCGGGCCCCACCATATGCGGGCTGGGTGGGCTGACCAGGACCCCTAGTCCCACCACACACGGGCTGGGCTGGCCAGGACCCCGGGCCCCACCATATGCGGGCTGGGTGGGCTGGCCAGGACCCCGGGCCGGCCGCTCACCTCTTAGCCCGTTTCCTTGCCTGGAGTATGAGCCTCGCTGGAGGACAGGGTGCCCACCAAGGGTCACACGCAGACAGGGACATGCCCACTTCTACCTTGTGCCCTGCTCCCTCCTCTGTGGGCCCTTCCATCCAGGCCCCCTCTGTGCGGCAGGGTGGGCGGGTCAAGGACATGGACCCTCAGACCACGCAGAGCCACAGTCCTTCTGCTCGGCGAACACCCTGCCGCCGTCTCTGTCTCCTGTGGGGGACCCCGCCTTCCTCACCCCAGGCCAGGGCAGCTCCCCACTCCTGCCCCGTCCCCTGGCCTGACGCTTTCAGAACTGGCAGAGGCCGTCCCGGGCCCAGGCCAGCGGACATGCTCACAGGAGGGCGCACAGGCCAAGCGGTGGAACGCTGGAGCCGCCGGGCACCGCCCCGATCTGCAGAGCCGGGCGCTCAGGCCCGGGAGCGGCCCCTGCTGGGAGCCAGGCCCCACCCATTCTGGGCCAGCGTGGGGCAGACGCCACTGTTCTCGCTGCCCCTGCAGACAGGACAAGGAGCCTGCCCCCGGAACCAGGGCCACAGCCGAGGACAGGGGGCCTGGACTGGGGAGTCCTGGGGATGAGACCTGACGCCCCCCCAGACCTGGGGAGCCGGCCGTGGCTTCTGATGCTCGGTTTACCCAGAGCTGGTCACTGGAGGACCGCTGTCTGTGCCCAGGCTGGCCCGAGCCTTCCCCTGGACAGAAGCAACCTCCCACCACCCCCAGCACAGCCGAGGCCTGAGCACCGCTGGGCCTCCGGCCAGTTCCAACACTGCCAAGAGGCCTCCGCCTGCCAAACACAGCTTCTCCCCGCCTCCTGTTCTCAGGACACAGCCCAGGAAGGCACGCGGGGCCCTGCTGCACCCTCATCGGCTGGTAAGGGCTGTGGGTGCATCCCAGTCCCCCCTCTAGGAGTGGGGACAGTCAGCTGGGGAGCTGGCACTCACCGTGCACTGTGCGCTCAGCTCCTGTGCTGGGCAGACGGGCTCAGAGAGGTCGCGGAACCTGCCTCAGGTCACACAGCGGTCGGGGAGACAGTCAGGTGAGATGACCACACCTCAGAAGACCAAGGGCCCTCCCCAGCCCTGAACCAGGCCGTGGTCATGGGAGGTGCAGGGCAGGGCCCCCACCTGTGCACCAGCACGGACCCTGTCCCGGCACAGGTGAGAGGCACTGCCTTAATCCATGCCCGGTCCCCGCCAGCAGCACGTGGAGGGAGCCCTCGTCCAGGGGCTCTCACGGCAACCCTGGGCCCTGGAATCCCCCCGTGACACCCCGTGACACCCTGTGACGTCCTGTGATGGTGACGCCCGGCAGCTGAGAAGCCACGCCTTCAGGGCGTGTGTGCAGGGCACTGGCTGGGGACGGGCGGCTGAGTGAGGACGGCCCCACCTGCTGCCCCGCTGGCCAACGAGAACAGCCGCAGAGGGGGGCCGACGTCTTCATCCATCCCGTGGCCGGGGCGTCCACCTCTGCCCTCACACACCAGCGGTCCTGACCTGATGCGTCCACGCAGGCAGGGACTGAGACCAGAGGCCACGCCCCTGCGTGCAGAGGGCAGGCCACAGTCACATGAGCCAACACCTCGTGAGACAGCCACCTCCCATCTCCCTGTCCACCTGCTGCCTCCCACCTCCACCTCCCTGTCCACCTGTCTGCCTCCCACCTCCACCTCCCTGTCCACCTGTCTGCCTCCCACCTCCACCTCCCTGTCCACCTGTCTGCCTCCCACCTCCACCTCCCTGTCCACCTGTCTGCCTCCCACCTCCACCTCTCTGTCCACCTGTCTGCCCAACCATTCATCCATCCGTCCATCTATCTGTGTCTATCTCTCTATTTATTCATCTGTCTCATCTGTGTATCATCTGTCTGTCCACCTCTCTGTCCATCCTTTTACCTCTCTGTCCATCCTGTATTATTCCGTCTATCAATCTGTCTCTGTATTCATCTACCCTGTCTATTTACATATCCAGCCATTCATCTGCTTGTCTGTCTACTCGTCCATCTGTATATCCATTTGTCCGTCCATCATCCGTCCGTCCATCCATCCACCCATCCATCCCCGTCTGTCTGTCTACTTGTCTACCTACCCATCCATCCCCCCAGGCATACTGAGGTCCAGCCAAGCCTGCCTTGCCCAGCCTGGCGTGTGGTGTCCTGGGCACGCTGGAGACAAGCAGTGGGCCACTGGGCTGCATTTTGTGGACGCTCGCTGGCCTTTGCTACCCTCCTCGTGGTTGTTTCTCTGGGGAGCCCCATGCCGCAGGCAGAGAAGCCAAGGTCAGAGACAAGACTACAGCAGTGACCCTGACAGGAGCCCTGGGCTCAGGGAGCAGCGTGGGCTGCAGGGGTGGGAGACGGGGAGGGTGCAGGCAGGCGGGGCCAGAGCACCTCACCCATGGCACACACCCATGGGCTGGAGTGATCACAGCCGTCCAGGGCCGCATCACGCTCAGTGGCCGGTGGCTGTCCCCTCTGCACCTTAGTGCAGGAGCCGAGTGACCTGGGTCATGCAGATGGACACTGATCTTGTCTCGGTGTTCTTGGGATGTCAGTGACAAATGCCAAGGTGAGCAATGAGCAAAACTGTCCCTGGGAGGAGCGGGGAGCCGCTCTCCAGACGGCTGCTGGAATGGGGAGGGGCCTGGAGTCAGGAGGACCTGGACCCTGGGCGGCGGGGGCTCGGCCCAAGCTCGCGGGGGCCAGGCGAGGGTGTTCCGTCCAGGGCACGGGGACCCAGGGAGGAGGCTCACGGACGTGGATGTGGCCCGTGGTGATGGCGGTGACAATGGGACAATTCCAGGGCCTTCCACCCACGGCACCTGCTATGTCCCACACTGTGGTAGCGCCCAGGCTGGTGGAGCTGGGGGCTAGAACCCCCCATGCATGAGGAGGGTGACCAGCCCACTCGGGAGGGTGACCGGTCCACTCAGGGGGTGACCAGCCCACTCGGAGGGTTACCAGTCCACTTGGGGGATGACCGAGTCTCTCGGGGGGTGACCAGCCCACTCGGGAGATGACCGGTCCACTCAGGGGGTGACCGGTCCACTTGGGGGATAACCAGCCCATTCGGGGGGTGACTGGTCCACTCGGGGGTTGACCGAGTCTCTCGGGGGGTGACCAGCCCATTCAGGGGGTGACCGGTCCACTCGGGGGGTGACCGAGTCTCTCGGGGGGTGACCAGCCCATTCAGGGGGTGACCAGTCCACTCGGGGGGTGACCAAGTCTCTCAGGGAGTGACCGGCCCACTCGGGGGGTGACCGGTCCACTCGGGGGGTGACCAGCCCACTCGGGAGATGACCGGTCCACTCGGGGGGTGACCAGCCCTCCGGGTTCTGCAGTCTGAGCACTTGCTTCCCAGAGCTGCAGCCCTTGGCCCTCCACCTTCCCCCTGCACCACCTCCCACCCTGGGGGGAACAGTGCCCCCCAAGTTCACACTGCCCAGAAATGGGGTCCACAGATGCTGGAGGAGGAGGCTGGAACCCAGACCCGGCGAGACACGCTGCCCCTCAAGAGAAAGGTGGGGCCGGTCCCGAGAGCCCCAGCGCCCTCCCACCGGCCAGCCTGTGAGTGTCCCCCAAACCGCCCCTGGCAGTCAAAGGGCCCTGGGGTTCCAAGGCCCCCGGCCACAGTGGCGCCTCCCCCAGTGAGGGTGGAAGGAAGGAAGTGGTGTCCCTGGAAGCCGCCAGCTGCTCCCCTCCCATGCAGCTCCTGCGGGCAGCGGACAGTGGACCAGACATCCTCCGTCTCCGTCCCTCCCGGACCTCACTTCCCCTCCAGAGCCCAGCCGCCTGGCAGCCTGTACACGGCAGGTGGAGTTTCCCACGTGTGACAAGAGCCCCTGAGACCACCCGAAGGCGCTGTCTCCAAGGACCCTCAAAGGCCCAGTGCCCCACCCAGCCCAGCCCAGCCCAGATGCTGGTCTCCCTGCCCCCCACAACCCGACATGGCCAGAGCAGGCACAGGCGGAGCTCGGGGGACCCCGGGGCACGGAGGGGCCACCAGCCCCCTGGAGAACAGCATGGCCTGCACTGACCCCATGACACAGGCACAGGCCCAGGAGAAGCCACACGGACAGCCACGCAAGACAATGCTGCATCCATGCGGTCGGCCACGGGCTCAGCCACCAGGAAGGCACGGGGGCATCCTCCAGGCCACGGCAAGAGGTGGCCGGAGAGACGGACGGACAGAAACATCCAGGACAGACACGCACACACACGCACAGAGAGCAGGGGCTGGGGCACAGAGCAGCCCTGGAGCCAACGACAACGTGGCTGCCTGACCCTGGGACTCGCAAAAGCCACTGAATTGCAGGGATCTGAACTGGAGGTGGTACAGGGTACGAGTTAATTTCATAAAACTGCTCCTTAAAAAAGAGAGGCCAGGGGCCGGCGCCGTGGCTCACTTGGTTAATCCTCCGCCTGCAGCGCCGGCATCCCATATGGGCACTGGGTTCTATCCCAGTTGCCCCTCTTCCAGGCCAGCTCTCTGCTGTGGCCCGGGAGTGCAGTGGAGGATGGCCCAGGTCCTTGAGCCCTGCATCCCATGGGAGACCAGGAGAAGCACCTGGCTCCTGCCATCGGATCAGCACGGTGCACCAGCCATGGCAGCCATTAGGGGGGTGAACCAATGGAAGGAAGACCTTTCTCTCTGTCTGTCTAACTCTGCCTGTCTAATTTTAAAAGAGAGAGAGAGAGAGAGACTGGCATTGGGGCGTAGCCGGTAAAGACTCTGACTTTCAAATAAATAAATAAATCTTCAAAAGAAAACCTTAACCCGTTTTCTGCCAAGGGCCCTGCGGCCCCCCGGGGGGTGCTTTCTCCACGCCCTGTGGGGCTCGGCGCCCCCGTGCTCTGAGCTGCGGCTCCTGCTGTCCGGTGCGGCCATGCTCCCGGGAGTCCACCCCTGGCCCAGCCGCTGTCTCCCCAAGGACAGCACTAGGGCGCCCCGGGGACACGCAGCGCCAGGCACTGTGTACACAGCAGGCGCCTCCTGGGTCCTGGCAGGGCCCCTGGGAGGAGCGCGCCGGAGCTGGGGCCGGCCGGGGGCGCTCCTGGCCCCCGTGGGGGGGTTGCTTCCTGCTGCTGCTCGCCGCTGCCCCCTGCACAGCTGGCTTCCGGTCGGCGTGGGTAATTACCCGCCACTCAGCCCGCTTCTTTCCCTCATTCACTGCGGGGGGCGGGGCTGTCCAGCTCAGCAGCTGCTCCGCTGGGCTCCGGGAGGGGCCAGGTCCTTCCAGGGACACCACTCCCTTCCTTCCGCCCTCGCTGGGGGAGGCGCCACTGTGGCCGGGGGCCTTGGAACCCTAGGGCCCTTTGACTGCCAGGGGCGGTTTGGGGGACACTCACAGGCTGGCCGGTGGGAGGGCGCTGGGGCTCTCGGGACCGGCTCCAGCTCACGGGCGTGGACCCCGAGGCCAGAGAGCCCTTACTGGGTGCTGGGCAGCAGAAAGCGACCAGGGGCGGGGCAGGTGGGCTCTCAAAGGGATCACCAGCCTGGTGGTCCCTTCCGGGGCCCCAGGAAGACCCTGCCCTGTGTGTGCCCCTGCTCTGTCCGAGCCTGGCCTCCCTGGCTGGTGCACGCAGCGCCCACCCCCGCTCCCGGGCTCTCATGGCCAGCTGCTCCCCAGCCTCCCCCTCCCTCTGCATCTGTGCCCAAGCTCCGGCTTCTAACCAGAACACTGGTCACAGGGTCAGGGGTCAGGGCCCACCTTCCTCCCATGGGTCCCCCTTGTTAACTCGGCGACCTCTGCAAGGGCCCCAGCTGCACAGAAGCCATAGTCACAGGCTTCGAGCCGAACATAGGTTTGGGGGGTCACAGCTCAGAGCACAACTCTCGGGGAGCTGATCTGACTCCTCCGTGGTACCCACAGGGGGGCTGCGGGGAGGGCACTTCACTCGAGTCTGTTGATTGAATAACAGACCAAGCACGGCTCCCACCCCAGGGGTACGGCTCCCAACACTGCAGGCCGGAGGCCGAGTCTCCCCTCCGGGCAGTCAGGCAGCAGGTGCACCAGGGTCCTCGCCCGTGCCCCGAGGGAAGGGGCCTCCGGCCGTGTCCTGCCTCCAGGCTCCACGGTCTTGGCTGCTCTGCCTTGAGGTTGCCCCCAGCACCTCCAAGTGACCCAGCGCACCCGGTGAGTGTCTGGGAACTGTCCCAGGTCGCACTGCGGGATTCCGAGTCTGCTCAGCTGGGGACTGGCGCTGTGGCACAGCAGGAAAAGCCCCTGCCTGTAACACCCGCAACCCACTCAGGCACGGGTTCAAGTCCCGGCTGCTCCACTCCCCATCCAGCTCCCTGCTGATGCACCCAGGAGGGCAGCGGAAGATGTTCCAAGTGCTCGGGCCCCTGCACCCACGTGCGAGACCTGGATGGCGCTCCTGGCTCCTGGCTTCAGCCTGCCAGCCCTGGCCATTGCAGCCATTGGGGGAGTGAGCCAGCGGATGGAAGACCTCTCTCTGTCTCTCTACCCCTTACCACTCTGTTTGTAACACCGCCTTTCAAATAAATGCATAAATCTTTAAAAACATAATAAAAAAATGTATTGAGCTGGGCAGCAAAAGCACCCAGCCCCAGAACCAGTGGAAGGTGCTCACAGCAGGGGGTCTCGTGCACACCCACGGCGCCGTGAGTGCCCTGCCCAGGACCCCGTAGGGGTCTCCAACGCCTCCCACCCCGGCGGGGAGCCGGAGCCCAATTCCTTGAAGAGACCACGGACCCTTGCAAGTCTGAGATTAGAATACAAGGGGGAGGATCGAGGTAATTAATTTTTTAACTGTAAAAAGACGTTCCGAGTCCGCTCCCCCGCCCAGCCCGGGCAGCACGGCTGCACGTGCCAACACTCGTGGCAATAACGTTAATGAGCAGCCGCCGAGCCCCGCTCCTCCAGATGCAGATAGCCGGGCGCTGGGAGGGGGGTGGCTTTTGTTTCAATTAGAAAAGTACAGTTTCGGCAGCGTGGCCCCCCGCCAGCAGCGAACGACGTCCGGCCCAGCGCTGGGTTCCAGGTCCTGCCAAAGGCGGCCTCGCTGCCAGGAGTGACAGAGCCGAGTGACGGCGGGGGAGGGAGGCTCCTCGGGCTCCTGCCTCCACTCTCCCCAGGCAGGTCTCCCCCAGGGGTCCCGGCTGCCCAGGTAAGATGGGGGAAGCCGCGAGGGACAAGGCTGTGGTGGGGGGATGCGATCCTGCACCTGGCGGAGGGATCAGTCCTCGGCAGCCCAGGGTATGTGCCTGCCCACCTGGGCACCTGCTACCAGAGGTGGCCTTGGCTGGCCCCACCCAGGGGGAGCGGGTGGGACCCCAGGTGGGCCTTGTGATGTTGGGTTGAGGCGCCCCAGTCTCAGCCCAGTGCAGCGGCTGAGCACACAGGTGTGCGGAGAGAAGCAGGCGTATGTGCTGGACGTGACGGGAGCGTGTGCAAGGCGTGTGCTTCCTGGGTTGTGCGTGGTGGTGTGTGCACACACGAGTGTGAGTGGTGTGTTCTGCTCTGATCCTGCAGTGATGGAGAGAACAAGGGGGTGTCGGCCCGGGGAGGCCAGGGCGTGCGGTGCTGTCCCGACCCCCAGTCCTCACACGGGGCTGTGCTGGGGACTCCGCCTTGGCGGGGGGGGGGGTGAGGAAGCTGAATGAGGTTCCGCAGGGGCCTGGATCCAGTGTGACTGGGGTCAGAGGACAGGGCGGGAAGGGGAGGGCCAGCCCCACCCACACCGTGATCTTGTACCCCCGTCCTGAGACGGGAAGCTCCTCCCGGTGTGGAGCACTCACACGGAGACCAGGGAGGGGTCTCCCTGGTCCCTGGGGGGCAGCGGCTTTACCCAGGACCTCGGTGTCCCCACTCTCTGTGGACAACATGAGCAGGGCTGTGAGGGCCTCTCGGGGACACTGCCTGGTTCACCCCCTCCCCACGCTGCACCAGAGCTCGTGACCGGGACCCACTATTCTGGAAGGGGACCCTGGCCACTGCTGCGTGGGTGGGGGAGGCCAGGACAGCCAGGATCCCAGGGCTCTCACCCTCTCAGAAAAGGGACAGGCCTGCCCCCTGCTGCTGGCAGGGCCCCCCAGCACAACCAGGTGCCCCTGCACACCAGGGACCTAACGACAAGTAGTGGAGGTGCTGGGCAGGGAGCGACGGACAGCAGTGCAGTGACGACCATGGGTTGGAGCAAGGCTCAGAGCTTAGTCTATGAGGGTGATCAAGGCTCAGTGCTTGGTCTGAGTGGGATCAAGGCCCAGTACTTGGCTGTGAATGGGATCAAGGCTCAGTGATTGGCTGTGAGTGGGATCAAGGCTCAGTGCTTGGTCTGTGAGTGGAATCAAGGCTCAGTCCTTGGCTGTGAGTGGGATCAAGGCTCAGTGCTTGGCTGTGAGGGGGATCAAGGCTCAGTGCTTGGCTGTGAGTGGGATCAAGGCTCAGTGCTTGGTCTGTGAGTGGGATCAAGGCTCAGTGGTTGGCTGTGAGGGGGATCAAGGCTCAGTGCTTGGTCTGTGAGTGGTATCAAGGCTCAGTACTTGGCTGTGAGGGGGATCAAGGCTCAGTGCTTGGCTGTGAGTGGGATCAAGGCTCAGTGCTTGGTCTGTGAGTGGGATCAAGGCTCAGTCCTTGGCTGTGAGTGGAATCAAGGCTCAGTCCTTGGCTGTGAGTGGGATCAAGGCTCAGTGCTTGGTCTGTGAGTGGGATCAAGGCTCAGTCCTTGGCTGTGAGTGGAATCAAGGCTCAGTCCTTGGCTGTGAGTGGAATCAAGGCTCAGTGCTTGGTCTGAGAATGGGATCAAGGCTCAGTGCCCTAGGCCCCGTGCTGAGACACACATCCAGACCCAGGAGAGACCCCCGCTCAGTCTCAGGCGCTGAAGGTCAGGTGCAGGTGGCCCCAGTGGGTTGCAGGCTGCCAGCGCCCACTGCAGCCATTGCCAAGCAACCACCGAGCCGAGGACTCCGCTGAGGAATCCACTCAACGCGTCTGCGGAGGAAGCATTGGCGCTCGCACAAAGCCTGCCTGCTAGCCCCTGATACCGCGAGGGGGGAGTCACCCTGGAGGCCAGGGAGCGGGGCCCGCCCAGCCAGAGCGCAGATCTGCACCGATGCCCACCGAGGCTTCGTGAAGAGGGCCCCCAGCACGCGAGACAGCCCTGCCGGGATGGCATGCAGTCACACAGTGACAGGAGACAAGGCCTCGGGAGCCAGAGCTCAAGCCAGAGAGGCTGCCTGGAGGAAGCGAGCACTTCGAGGCAGTGTGCTCAGAGAGGTGGGGGGAGGAAGAGCGGGGAGGCGCTCGGGCTGGGAGTGGGGCGAAGGGGAGGAGCCAGAAGACCCAGTGCCTGCAGCGCAGGCGGCAGGTTGGAAGCCACCTTCGCCTTGGAGCCATGTGTGCGGCTGGAGGGGCTGCCCAGGGCCCCCAGGGACCGGAAGCTCACCTGTAGGAGTGTGGGGGAGGTGGCCGCCCGGCCCACCACCCAGCCGGTGCCCAGTGTCTTCCACGCCTCCGCACAGGCCTTGCACACGCATGAGAGGCGGTGTGGCTGGTGACGGACCTGGCTGGTGGACCCAAGGCAAGTCCCCTGCACTCTAATTAGGGTTAGGGTCAGGGTCATGGCTAGGGTCAGAGCCAGGGCTAAGGTTAGGGTTTAGGGTTAGGGTCAGGGCTAGGGCTAGGGTCAGGATCAGGGTCAGGGTCAGGGTTATGGTCAGGGTCAATGTCAGGGTCAGGGCTAGTACTAGAGTTAGGGTTGGGTTAGGGTCAAGGTCAGGGTCAGGGTCGGGTTTAGGGTTCGGGTTAGGGTTCTTGCTCATCAAAAGGTGCCCAGTTCCTGGGGTTGGGAGAAGCTTCCAGAACTTCAAAGAACTTTGTTTCATTCACGTGGAAACGTCACAGTGCACACGGGTGTTGGCGCACCAAGCAGCTCGCACTCGCATGTGCATGGGCAGGTGGACACGCAGCCTGTGCATGCCTTCATGTGCCCAAACACAAGCATCAGCACGTGTGCACACATGCACATACACACATGGGCACACACACATACACACATGGGCGCACACACACATACACACATGTATCCCTGCCCACAGGGCCTGTGGATCTCCACACGCACACTGTCCCCAGCTGCATTCACCCTCACGTGAGCGGCTTGTGGGTCACAGACATCAGAAAATGACACCAAATCCACAGGTGCTGACTCCACCCGACGCCCCCCAGGGACGTGCAGAGTAAGCGAGTGGCGCAGAGCCCCCGACCCCTCCCCACAGCCACCCCAGCCCGAGACAGCGCGGACAGAGCTGGGCCTGGGGCTGGGCAAGCATGGACACCCAGCCCCTCCCCGGAGATGAGTGGCATCTCTGGGAGCCTGAGCGACAGGCGCTGTTGCCGACACGGGAAGAACACAGAAGCCCGTGGGTTTGGAGAGGCAGACACAGCTCCGGGGATGCCGCGGGGATCACTCCTCTCCTGCATGCCCGCATCCGTCCCAGGCATCTCAGAGCCCTGGCCGTGGGCTGAGGCCCCAGAGCCCGGGCCCTTGCTTCCAGGCCCAGCACCACCCGCCCCAGGCAACACCGGCTTCCTGGAAGGAGCCTCCATGATTTCTGTTCGTTCCGGGAATAACGGCTCCCGAAGCAGAAACTCCCGCCAGTCATGCGCAGGGATGAATGTGCGGGTCGCTGCAGAAGCGGGGGGGGGGGGGGCGACACCGGAGCGGGGGAGGGCACTCCCCACAACTCTGCAGGCACAAGGTGAGGGCCAGGCGAGGGCCAGGCTGGGGCCATGTGACTGAGGCCCACCTGGGGCAGCCCCTTGCCCTGCCCACGTCTACGCCTCGCAGTCTAAGGCAGGCCCCGGGCTGGGCACCCGCTGGCCACCAGCATCCCCTCCTTCAGTCCTCAAGGAATCCCCCACAGGGGCGCCCGTCACCCCAGGTCCAGAGAGGCTGGGAAGTCTGGCCAGGGCCGGGGCAGCCGCGTGTCAGAGTGCCCAGGGCACAGGGGAGCGCCCTCAGAGTCTGCTCCTGGTTTGTCCCAGCACCAAGGCTGCCAGCAGACAGTCCTGCGCCTCCCTGAGCCTGCATCCCCCGCCCACCACTCTGCCGCCCCAGGGCCCCCCAGGACCCCCACCCGGCGCACAGAAGCCCCATCCTCCCCGTGCCTTCAGCCCGGCCCCTGGCTGGAGCCCTCTCTCTCCTCCGGACCCGCTGATGAGAAAACGAGAGCAGGGAGAGGAAGTGGGGCTGCACGCACCCGGGGCGGGGCCTGGTCGGCCTCAGGTGCCTGCTCCGCCCCGCCACAGGACCCTGCATGTGCACGCGCCTCCCCAGGGACTGGGCCCTGCCTGCCGGAGCCTGCGCGGCCCGGAGAGGCGCAGCTGTGCTGCACGGGGCCAGTCCCAGCGCCGGGGCCGGTGTCGGTGTCGCCGGCTTCCTGCTCACGTGCACTGCAGGACCACCCTGGCCCCGAGACGCAGCTGCCGGGGAGCCACCGCCTGGAGCACCACCGGTCACGCCAAGAGCTCCCTGAGGGTCTCACTCCGGCCACAAGGCAGTGGACGGGAAGTGACAGATGCCACGTACATGACTTCATCGCAGGCACTGGCCACCTGCTGACTGCCTCAATTGCAGGAACTGGGAGACACACTGAGGGACGCAGGTGAGGTGCACCCACGACCGTGCCAGACCCAACGGCCTTGGCCTCGACCTCGTGCACGCGGCCACCACCACCTCCGCCCAGTGCCCGCCCACAGCCATTGCAGGGCCTCTGGTGTGTGCAGGCTGAACTTGGGCCCCTGGGGCAGCTCAGTTAATCTTCCGTCGGAAACTCCGGCACCAAGGGACTGGGGAGCGGGCCGCCGCCGTGCCACGGTAATTAGCAGCAACTTTCAACTCCGGGCTTCCTTTGAAGATTGTAATTGCAATTAATTAAACGTCCGCTCCTCGAATTCCATGCCCCCAAGAAACAGGAGCAGAGGCGGGCGCACGGGGTGCCTGACCCCTGCTCCCAGCAGCCTGGGAATCAAAGCAGGGGGTTGACCTCTCTCAAGGGCAGGAAGTCGCCGGGGCCCCCAGGAGGGGTAGGGAACCCAGCCCTGTCCCCCCTGCAGCCAGACTCTGCCCGTGCCCAACGGAAGGGGCCCCGGCTGCCCCAGGCCTTCCACTCAGCAAGGTTACCCCCAGGGCACCAGGCTCCACAGCAGGGGAGCAGCAGTGACCGTGCCAGGGCCCTGGGGCACCTGTTCCAACCCCAGCAACTGTAGCTGCCAGCAGGGCGGTGGGAGCGGGGCCGTGCCTCCACTCGGGGCACAAGCAGAGTCCTGGGAGTCACTCTGCTCCCTGTACAGCAGCGGCTGCGCGGGCCCGGGTGAACACGCAGGACCCACGCAAGTGCAGCGGGCAGGAACCCGCGTGCTCCTGACCCCAGCACCTGGGTCTGAGTCCCATCAGGTGCCAGCCCAGCCACATGGCACCCAGCTGTGCCCGGCACTCACGCCCGTCAAAGTCACCTCGGGAATGGATAGGAGGAAAGAGGGGGTGGACGTGGCCCCCAGAGCCAGGAGCTAGGACCTCACTGATTTCCAAAAATAACTGGAAAGATTATTCTGATCATGCCAGTGCAATCATCCAGACTTGAAAGTCAGTCAGCCGGAGGCGGCAACACAGCCAGAAGGGGGAGGCCAAGTGCCCCCCAAAGATGGTGCCTGGGGGAAGCTGCAGCAACTGGGCGAGCGGGCTCTGAGCCTCCCGGCAGCCAAAGCAAGAAGGGCAACACGGGGCTACCAGGCTGCTGGGAGCCCCTCCCACTGCGCCCGACCTGGGAGCCTGGAGACAGGGACTTCCTCCATCCCTGCGCTGGCACAGAGCCGGCGCTGAGCAAAGCGATCAGGTTGTGGGCGGCGCCTGTCACGGCTGGCAGCCCCCCCAACCCCGAGCTGGAGGGGAAGGCATGAGACTCAGCAGCCTTCCGCTCTGGCCAAGCCCCGGGACTGGCACCCCGGCTGCGGTGGGCATGGCCAGCAGCTCCCAGGGCCCTGCCGCCCCCTCTCTGGGCTTTGTCGTCACCCTCCTGCCTGGCTAAGCAGTGCCTGGAGCTGCCGGGGCCACGGGGGCTGGGGACAGGCCCCTCGCTCTTCCGGTCAGATCCTGCGCGCCGCGGCCCCCAGCCTTCTCAGCAGCCAGTGGGGACCGTGACCCCCACAGCCTCCTGGTCCCGCCGTTCCTGGCGGAAGCCCACCTCCTCCGAGACGGCCCTCGGATGGCCACCACTCTGCAGCCAAGTCGGCCCCTCCGCTTCCTTCCTGGCACCCTCCTCCGTCCGTCTCTCCGCTGGCTTTGGGTGTTGGAGCGGCTGGAACCAACACTGCTGAGACGGGTGGGGGTGAGGCCCACCGCCTCTGCTTCCGGTCTTTCAGCCTCACACTTTTGTGAACTGTGTTAAAAATAGACCGTTCGGAAAATGAAATTTAAAAAAGCTAAACAAAGCATAGACCCCGATTTGTATGCTTTGCCTCTGCAGCCATAAAATTGCTCTGTCAAGTCGTCAAGAACCTTCTCAATGGCAGCACTGGGCCCCGCGGTGCCTGGGGGCGCACGCCCACTCCCCTCCCGTTGTCCCCTCCCCGGCTCCCACCCCGCAGCCCCCGTCCATGCCCCTCCGCCATGGCCAGGAACTGAACTCGGGCCACATCCCAGCTGTTCTTGGAGCCCCGGGGCCCCAGAGTTCTGATCCGTGGGCTGGGGACGCTAACACCCACCACGGCGGCCCCCGAGGGCACGAGGCCTGACCCGCACCCCCACGCCTGGTTTCCACGTGCGCACCCCGAGGTGCGCTGGGGTCAGAGCCCGCCCGCACCAGGGCCCCCGTGGGTGCGCCCGGGTGAGCTCAAGAAAGCACCGCCGCGCGCAGGAGGCCCAACACGTTTTATTCCCGGATCTGGGGTCTCGCCCTAGCCCAGCTGAGGGGCGCCGGGCGCGCAGGTCTCCGGCCCCGCGAAGGCAGCGGCGGCGGCGGCAGGTGCAGGCGCCAGCAGCACCAGGCCGGGCCGCGGGCCGCCGGCGCCCGCGTAGCTCAGCGCCAGCTGCTCCAGGCGCCGCTTGCGCAGGGCGGCCTGCGCCGTGGCGTGCAGGGGCCGCAGCAGCGCGGGCGGCGTGGCGCCCGGGCCCCGCAGCAGGAAGTCGAAGCCGGCGCGGTCGTTGGGGTCGTAGAAGGGCGGGCCGCGGGCCGGGTCGGGCCCCGGCGGCCAGGCGAACGGGAAGGGCAGCGTGAAGTCCTCGGTGAGCACGCGGATGGCGAAGTCGTCCTCCTTGCCCAACGCGCGGTAGGCGCGCCCGATGCCGCGGAAGTGCGCCTCCCAGAGCCGCGCGTCGCCGCCATAGATGTCGGGGAAGGGCGGCTCCTGCGGGGCGGCAGCACCTGCGGGGCGCAAGGGGTGAGCACCAGGCGGGCGGGCTGGGAGGAGCCCCCGCAGGCCTCGGAGCAGGGAGGTGGGGCCGCTCAGCCGGGGGCAGGACCGGGCCTGCCTCCTGATGCTGTCTGGACAGAAAGTTCCAGAATGGCAGAGGCCGCCCCAAGCATGCCCCGAGGTAGGGTCGGCCCTGCAGAACGTGGCTTTGGGGGCGGGAGGTGACCCGGGCACCTGGATGCTGTGAATGCCAGGGACAGGTCAGCCCCAGGTGGAGGTGGGGCGAGGGCCAGCTTAGGGAGAGCCTCGGGCTGGGTTGGGGTTGGGGGCAGAGCCTTGTAGATGGGGGTGGGGAGGAGCCAGGCGTGAGGGTCGGGTCTCAGCCCGCACCCCGCTGACGCTGCCACCAGAGGTGCGACACCCGGAAGCCATCCCGGTCACTGGTAGCAGAGCCGGCCACCGCTCGCGGTCCCTGCACCTCCTGGGCCCTGGAACAGGAGGGAGACCTCCATCCTTTCTCTCATTCTTTAAGGGATGCGCTTAGCTCTGGGGACATGGAAGTGAGCTGGGCAGCCGTGGGAGGGATCTGGACAAGCCACAGGTGGGCGCGGGGCAGAGACCAGGCAGAGCGTGGGATGGGCGGGCCTGGAAGGCTGGGAACGGATGAGGCTGTGCCGGCTCAGGCGCCCCCCCGCCCGTGAGTCTCCTCCCCTCTACACGTTCATCACCAGCACTTCTGCGCACCAGGCAGGTACCAGCCCCGGCCACAGCCGTGAGCCACACCCACTCCACCTGCTGTGCTCCAAGGCCAAGTCAGCCGGCCTGGGTCAGGGCTCGTTCCTTCTACCTGTGAGCACCTGGACCTGTCTTGCACCCTCCACCAGCCTCAGTTTCCCTGACTGGAAAATGAGTTCAAGATGGCCTCAACAGCCCCTGCTGCTCACTGGATCAGCACCTTGGACAGCGTCAAGGGCAGCCGTGGTGATCCTGGGCCTGAGAGCTGAGGGGCAGGGGTGTGGCTGTGGGCGGGCGAGGGAAGAGGTGCAGAGGACAGAGGGCCCTCGTGGCCTGGCAATTGGGAGATGGCTTGGAGAGGCGGTGACATCACCCAGTGAGCGAGGAGAGAGAGAGAAGAGGCCAGAGATGGAGCCGGGGCCCCTCATCACAGGGTCGGAGGACGAAGGGGCCCGGTCCAGTGAGGCCTGAGAGCTGACCCAGACTGGGCAGCGGGCAGGTGCCCTGTGACCTTGACCGGGCCGCCTGAGTGAAGTGCGGGACACAAAGCTGCGTTCCAGTGGGTTCCGGAGCACGGAAGGGGCCGGTGTGGGGGCAGCCTTGCCCCTGGGGAGCAGAGACACGGGCAGGAGCCCAGAGGGCGTGGGGTTGTGAGGATAAACACGGGTGTGTGGCCGGGGGCGGAACGTCCCAGAAGGGAGAGAAAGCGTGATGCAGGGGCGAGGGCGAGATTGGGAGGCTGTCCATGGCCAGGCAGGCAGCACCGGACAGAGCCCACGGGGCCCCAGGTGCGGGCCAGCGGGTGGGCGGGTGCCTGAGTCCTCTGCCCATGTCCTTCGTTCAGGGAAAGGGAGCGAGGCCAGCAGCGTGCCCACGCAGGGCTCGGAGAGACGCAGCGGGGCTGCCTGCCAGGGCTAGGTAGGGGAGGCGCCCGCAGGCTGGGGGCGAGCAGTAAGGTGAGAGCCGCAGCAGCTGCTGGGTGCCCGCGAGGCAGGGCGGGGAGCGGTGTCCCAGGGCGCAGGTGTGCGGGTGATGAGCGTGGCAGAGGCCAGCAAGCTGGAGCTGTGGCACCGGGGGCAGGGACAGGGGAGGCAGCCCCCAGCGGGCCAGAGCTGGTCGTGGAGGAGCTGCGGTCTGGGCACTGGTGACCGACAGGATCCCTGGGGGACGGCTGTCCAGGGGCTGAGCCACGTGAGGGAGCGTGGGAGCGTGGGCCGTGCTGGTGGGGGCAGAGGGAGCCTCAGCGGAGGGTTAGGGTGCTGATGGACCATGGTGGGGGAGGGGCGGATGGCTGCCCCTCCCTGGTACCTCTGGGGCCTCAGGTCCGCGGCTGGGTCTTAGAGGGGCAGGAGAATGATGTAGACAGGACGCAGGACGGGGGGGACCAGGCTCAGGGGCCCCAGGGCTGCCGTGTCCCTGCCGTGTAGTCCGGAAGAGCGAGTGGCTGCTTCCCGCTCCCACATCCGCAGGCCCCGCCTGACGGTGCCTCTCACCTGGAGTGGATGCAGGAGCAGGGGTCAGACCTGGGGGGCCGGGGTCCCCACAGCAAGGGGAAGCCATGCTTCCGTTGACTTGGCTGCCTGGGAGACTGGGGGAGGGGCTTCGGGGGGGGAGAACCCGACACTTAAAGGGGCCCCCACCTGGAAGCAGGCTGGGGCTGGGGTGTGAGCGGGGTGGGCAGACTCTGCGCTGTCCGTGAGAAGCCGTGCAGCAGCCCCACCCTGACCCCTCACTGCAGGACCCCCTGGGCGCAGCCCCACCCTGACCCCTCACTGCAGACCAGGGGGGTCTTCTCACCAGCCCTGCTCAGGACCCCAGCCGCCTCCACCCTCAGACACCCACAGCCCATCCCTGCCACCCCGCCGGGTTCACGGGCCCCTAGCCCTTCTTCTCCTCGGCTGCAGGTGGTCGGGGGCAGCCAGGGGCGGGACCCAGCCCCGGCTCCCCTGTGTCCCAGCAGCAGCACCTGGAGCCCAGCTCAGTGCCCCCTCCTCCCGCAACTCCCATCGTCCTCTGAAACAGCCTCAGAGATCCCACGGGGGGCCGTGAGTCCCCCAAAGAGACCCGAACGCCAGTCTGGGGGCAGGGACGAGAGGGGTGTGAGGAGAGGAGGGAGCAGACACCGCGGGGGCACAGACGGCCTGCGAGCTGCACCCCTGGCCAGAGGTGCCCCCAGGGCGAAACAGGTGTGCTCGGTGCCCCCCTGGGGCTACGCAGCAGGGAGACCCCCGCAGCAGGCTGTGTGTGAGCTCCGGGGTCTCCATGTGGGGTGCTGTCCCTCTCCTGGGGCCCCTCCCAGCCCATCTGCCGTCCACACTCGCGCTCCCAGCCTGGCCCGCCCCACAGAGCCCCGCAGGCCAGGCACTAGGTCCCCGCTGGAAGTCACCCGGCCCCTCCCTCGCCTCTCGTGGTCGCCCACGTGTGCTGGCAACAACACCGATTACATCCAGCCACACCAGACCCCACCTCGGCGTCCAGGGCCCCAGGGCACCTCAGCGGCTCTGGGTCCTACACAGAGGGGCCTGGGGTGTGATGGGGGCGGCCGTGGTTGGCTGAGATCCCCTCCCCCGCGAGCCTCACCCCACACCCTGCTACCCCAGAAGCAAAGCTGGCACAGGACGGCCTGGTGGCCGCCCGAGCCCGTTTTCCCCATCTGCACAGTGGGGTGAAGGCAGCCCGCCCGAGGCTGAATGAGAACCTGTCTCTGCACGCTCGCGACAGGCCTCGGGCCGGGGGCTTGCAGGGACGCTGCCCTGGGCTGTCACTCTGCACTGTCCCCGCAGCTCCCTGGACCAGGCCCGGCCAGCTGGCAGCCACTCCGAGAAGCTACCGCGGCCCAGCAGCTCCACGGGGCCATCCCGGGACCCAGACTCCATCCAGCTGGTGGCTCTGCACCCCGTCCGATGTGGTCCCCACCCGCCGCGGGGACAGGATGGGACCATCCCAGCTCAGTGCTTCCTGTTAAGGGCGAGTCGGGTGGTGGGAGGTGGCCACCGGGAGCCCCTTGGCTCTAAGGGAGGCTGGGAAAGCCCACACCTGGGCCCATGCCTGGCATCCGTCGGCAACCTGGTGGCCTGGGCTCCGCCTCGGCAGGCTGGGCGTCTCCTGGGGCTGCGTGCTGGGGTGCAGGGGAAGCTCCCCAGGCCCAGGAGGGCCTCCCCGCCGCCCACCTCTGCTGACAGCCATTGCTCCTTGGCTGCCTCCAGGGCCCTCCGTGGCCACACAGCCCCCTCCCCTGCTCTGCACGGACCCTCCCCACGGAGCCCAGCCCGGGGACTCGGGCGGCGTCTGTGTG
Source organism: Sylvilagus bachmani (assembly GCA_015711505.1). Lineage (NCBI taxonomy): Eukaryota > Metazoa > Chordata > Mammalia > Lagomorpha > Leporidae > Sylvilagus > Sylvilagus bachmani. Next base: position 145,131,743 of record CM027404.1, on the reverse strand, counting down.
CAGCCCCGTCACTCACAGAGTGACAGAGCCCGCTGTCGCCATCAGACACAACAGCTGCAGGGACCCAAACAGAGGTGTCTTTGGGGGCCAATTTTTTTTTTTAAGATTTTATTTATTTATTTGAAAGGCAGATTCAGAGAGAGAGAGAGAGAGGAGTCTTCAATCCACTGGTTCACTCCCCAGATGGCCACAATGGCTGGAGCTGTGCCAATTGGAAGCCAGGAGCCAGGAGCTTCTTCCGGGTCTCCCAGGTGGGTACAGGGGCTCAAGGACCTGGGCCATCTTCTGCTGCTTTCCCAGGCCACAGCATTGAGCTGGATCGGAAATGGAGCAGCCGAGTCTTGAACCGGCGCCCACATGGGATACCGGCATCGCAGGTGGAGGCTCACCCCACTGCGCCACAGCGCCAGCCCCTTTGGAGCCAACATTCGGCTCCCACATAGCCCAAAGGCGGTGACTTGAGGGAGTGGTCCCGGGACACTGCAGGTGGGACAGGCAGATGACCAAGCCACTGGGCCTTCCCAGTGAGGGCTGGGGCAGAGCTGAGGGCGCCCGGACCCTGGCTCCCTGGCACGTTCAGCCAGCACTGTGGGGGCTGACGTGATGGGTGCCCAGCTGGCTCTGTGCCCCCGCCCCAGAGAGCTTGCCCACTGGGAGCCGGCCCAGGTGAAGGAGCCCAGCGTCCCGGCCCCAACCCTCTTCCCTCCCTCCCCCCCAGCCCGCCGCCCACAGCCGGGCCCCCATGAGGGTGGAGAGGGCCCCTGCCACCTTGGGCCTGAGAAGCGGCCGGGACAGAGGGAACAGGTGGGGAAGGCCCGAGCGTGGCCGGCAGCGTGGAGGCAGGGGAGCGGGTCCTCTTGGCCTGCCCGGCTCAGTCCTTGCTGCAGCCTCCCGGGGCCCGGCTGCCTGTCTCACGCTGTAGACGCCGACTGTATGCTCTGGCAGGTGATCGGCAGAGGGCGGGTCCAGTCTCCAACTCTGGCTCTGGGGGCACAGGGTCCAGTGAGCCCGGAGCCATGGGGAGGGCCTGAGGCCGGCGATCGGACGGGGTAGAGCCGGGGCCCAGCTGCAGTGCAGTGACACGGGGTGTGAGAGACCCCGCCCCCCCAGGGTCGTCGGGCCAGCCAGGGGCATGGGCGGGACCAAGACTCAGTCCTGGGGCTGGGGGCGGCCCTCCTGCTACAGGTGACAGGGCAGCCAGGAAGCAGGGGGGTCCCGAGCCGTAGAAACCCCAGAAGACCCCGCACGGGCCCCTCCCCTCCCACAGCCCCAGGGGGTCCCTCCCTCCCACCCCGGTTCCTGGCCCACAGAGGGTGGGCCTCGGCCTCACTGGGGTCGGCAGTGGCCATGCTTTGCTGTCCACCCGCTGGCCCCTTGCCTGCGCCGGGGGAGAGGCGGCCTCCCCCTGGTCCTCGCTTTCTGGGTGCAGCCGAAGCCGCTGCCTGGAGCCTGCGGGTCCCAGTGCCGCCCAGAGAAGAGGTTTGCAGATCCCCGCCCAGGCCTCGGCGCCTGCGCGCTGTTGGCTGATGCCCCTGCCCCACTTGTCTGTTTCTGCTGCCTTCGCCGGAGCGTCTGGTCTCGGGTCCGGAAAAATCCCTGCCGAGGCCGACGGGAAGCAGCCCCTCCCCGGTCTTCCCCGGAGCCTCAGGGCCTCCCCGAAGGCAGCCGCGAGGATGCCCCTCCTCACACAGGTGTCCTGGAGGAGGGAGACCTCGGGGACCCAGCTGGGGGCGGGGCGCCTGGCTGCCTCCTGCCACCTGCATCAGCACTGTAGCCTGCGCCACCAACCTGTAGACCGGCGGAGCGGGGCCCAAGGAACCACAGCCAGGGACACGCTCTGGGAGCCCAGAGAAATCAGGGGTGGCTTCCTGGAGGAGGAGGCCTGGCTGGCCTTCAGGGACGAGCAGGGGTGTGCAGGGAGTCTCTTTAGGAAAGCAGGCATGATGACACAGCCTCGGAGAGCCTGGCTGCCGCCCGGGAACCCAGGAAGCTGCGAGAGGCAGAGAGAAGGGGCTCAGGGCACCAGCAGAGCCCCAGCCTCCTGTGCGGTCCCAGCAGAGTGCCAGGCCCCTGCCTGCCACGTCCCTTCTGCCCTGCGAGTCCTGGCCCAGAGGGAGAGAGTGGTGGGCACGAGGGGGTCCCACAGGAGCCAGGCCTGGGCCTCAAACCCCACAGGGCGCTGCCACTGCGCGGGTCCTGCCTGGGCCCACAGCGCCATCTGCTGGCCGCTGGGGAAGTGGCAGCCTCTGGCACTGCAGTTGGTCCAGGTGCCTCCCCTCACCCTGGACTTGGGCCCTGGACCCACACGGCGGGCTGTGTGGGTCCTGCTCCTCGCTGGGCTACATCCCAGTGCAGAGGGCACAGCCAGCTCCCAGGCTGCCCTGAGAAGGAAGGGACGCCCCCTAGCAGGGAGCCCGCACCCTGGAGAGGGGCGTTACATATCCCAGGTGGACAGGCACACAGCGTGACCCAGCCAGGGGCACTGTGGCCCTGACACGCTGCCACGTCCAAGTGGGTGAGGAGTGGGGGTCCTGGGCAGGGCCAGACCCCAGGTCTTCGTAGGTGTCGCTGGGCCCCAGAGGCAGCTGATCCACTGCCCTGGTCGAGTGGCGTGGGAAGATCCCTCCTCCCCACAGAGGGACCCACTGGAGGCCCCCTGCCCATGGTGACTGGCCGGAGGGGAAGGGAGATTGTCTCGGGGTGGCTCCGCCCCCCAACATCTGGGACGGCTGGGGCCAGCACCTCCAGCCCCTCAGCTCAGCCTCGCTCCAGCCCTCCCGCCTCTGCCTCCTCCCTCCCCCCTCCTCCTCCTCGCCCTGAGGCCCAGGGAGGCCCCGGGTGGCCCTGTGGGATCAGCCCGAGGTCCTGCCCGCAGCTGCAACTCCAACCCCACCTGCCCAGCAGCCAGCCTGGGATGCGGGGACCTGTGCCAGCACCTGCTCGTAGCGTGTGCCATGTCCATGGCGTGGACTCGCCCACCGCACCAGCGCCACGCTGCCCACGAGAGGATGCCCTGGGCCCGTGGACCCATCCCGCCCCCTCCCCCCGACAGGTGCGGCAGGCGGAAGCGGCACAGGTGACGGGCACACGGCCCGGGGCAGGAGGCGCGGAGTCCGAGCTGCAGCCCATGCCGCGGTCTGGGAACCCAGGGGAGCAGCCCCAGGAGCTTGCGGTGGCCCCAGCACACCTGCGGCCTAGGCCACCCAAGCTGGACTGCCAGGGGCATGGAAGGCCCCAGCGAGGCCTGGGGGGGGCTTCCCCACGGATCTGGGCCCACGGCAGGCAAGCATGGGGGAGGACGGCGCCGCTCTGCCCGGGCGGGGAACAGCACAGCCGGGCGGTTCACAGGCCACACACACTTACTTCTCACACTCTGGGGGGTGGGGGCGAGTCCAGGACCGGAGCCCAGCCCAGCGCTGCGTCTGGTGACACAGAGCAGGCACGGGGACTGAGAGCAGGCCTTGCCACATCACAGGGGCTCCTCCCGGCCGCGGGGGACCTGGGCGAGCCCGGGCTGCCCCCACCACTCGCACCCAGGGCAGCCTCCCGTCCGGTCTGGGTGGAATTCCATCCCAGCAGGGACCAGCACACTCACACGTGCGCCCTCCCCGAGAACACACACACACGCCCGCCCAGAGCCGTGCTGGACCCTGGAATGGGCGCTGTGGGCACGGGAGCCATTGTGACCTCAGGGCTGACGTCAGGGCTGAGGGGCGGGGGCGGGGGCGGGGCGACGTCCAGAGGACAGAGCTGGTACCCACGGCCTGTGGGGCCTCCGCTCCACAGCCACGTCATGGACAGGCCACACAGCCACACCTCCAGTAGTCGGGCGTCTTCAGCCATGTCCCACAACCCCAGGTGAGCGGGACCCTGCCAGGCACGTGGGAGCCATGGGGGCCCCAGCCCCCCAGGGAGCCTGGCCTCCCCACAGGGGGTGCCTGGGGAGGGGCGAGGAGGGGCGGGCAGCCACTGGCACCGCCCCCGGCGCCCTGCACGGGAGGCGGGGGAGGCTGCAGCTGGCCCAGCTGTGTCCTCACCACACGTGGCTGCTGGCTGCTCATGAGGACCGGAGGTGCAGGTGGCACACCTGGCCGTGGGAACGGGCGAGTGGACAGCTGGACAGACAGGCAGACAAGCTGCCCAGGGCTTCTCTGAGCCCGGCTGCGGCTGGGCACAGTGAGGTGGACGCTGCCGCCTGTGTCCGGCAGAGACAGAAGGGAGCGGGAGTGGAATTCGGTTCCTCTGCGGCCTCCCTGACCCCGAGTGTCCCCCGGCGTCCCCAGTGTCCCCAAGAGGGTTGGAGACCAAGCCGGCCACCCCAGCCCAGGCGGGTGCCCCCTGGTGGCTGTGACCACGTTGCCAGGGCACCTGCAACCTGCCATGGTTATCTTGATGCCTACTGTCTGTTTTTAAAAGTGCATTTACCTCTGCCGCCCCCTGGCCCTCGATGCAGGCTGGAGGTGGCGGGTTCAGCCTCGCTGTGCCTGGGGGCTGCGCTGTGGCCTCTGCCCGGCCCCAGGAGGCCAGGAGGGGAGATGTGCCCAGCTGGGACCAGCCAGCCTGAGTCCAGGTGTCAGTCATTTACCCCGGCCCAGCCTCACCTCCGGCCAGACGCCCCGTCCATGCCCCAGCCTGCCTGGCCTGGCCACTCAGAGTCCACCCTGCTGGCTCCTCCCCAGCCCCCCGCCAGCTGCCCCTCAGCCCCCAGCTCCCTCCTCTGTCCCCAGGGTCTCTCACCCACAGGAGGGGAGGGACCGTGGCTGTGCTGTGTTCACGGAGGTGCTGGCCACAGCAGGCAGTGAGACTGGGGAATGGATGAAGGCAGGAAGGAATGATTCTGCTCCCTGCACGGGGCGGGGGGGCGTCTAGGCTCCAGAGGCGGGGGTTGGGGGCCGGTGCTGCAGCCTGGGCTCCTGGGGGCCTGGTTCCTGGCTTGCTGCAGCGCCACCTCGCGGTGCCCTCGCGGGTCGGACGGGGCGGGCTGGTTCTGACCAGGCGCTGACTCCACCGGAGGTCTCCCTGCTGGGCCTGCAGGGGCCGCAGGGATAGTGGCCACAGTGGCCTTGCTCCAGCTCAGAGGCCCTGCACCCCCCCCCCGAGAAGTCTGCAACGCTGGCCTTGGGGCACAGCCCGCATGCGGGGCGCTTCCCAGGGACGGGGGTTGGGAACGGCTGAATCACCAGCTCTCGGATGCCCAGGAAGGCGTCTTGGACAGCCCCAGACTGTCATGTGCTCAGCAGGGCCTGAAGGGGGCAGGCAGGACTCCGGAGGCCTGCCCTGGGCAGAGGGGCCACTGCCGCTGGTGTGCAGGGTTCAGGGACCCAGGCAGCAGGGAGAGAACTCCAGGGCTGGGTGCCGAGATCGGGAAGCGGAGGGGTCGCCTTGGGCACCTTGCTCGGCCGTCCAGGGTCCATTCGTGCCACAGCGCTTGCTGGGCTACAGGGGTGAGCATAAAGGGCCCCGCCCCCGGGACAGGTGTTCAGGCCCCACCAGGGCCTGGCTCCAGTCCCATCGGCCTCCTGCTCGTGCGTGGCACTGGTGACGGTTCAGGTACCTGAGTCGCTGCTCCCCAAGGAGGAGACCAGGGTCGAGCTCCCAGCTCCTAGCTTTGGCCCGGCCCAGCCCCACCTGTTAGGGTGAATCGGCAGGTGGGAGTTATGCCTCCTCTCTCCGTCTCTCCCCTTTGAAATAAAGCAAAAGCAGATAGGTTGTCCAGAGCGATCCTTCCCTTGTGCCTTATCAGCTTGGGAGACAGCCACAAACAAGAGACACCATCATGTCCCGAGGTCGGGATGATGGGGGAAACATTCCAGGGGTGGGGACAGAGCGGCGCAGGTCGCTGACCGCTGGGGTCGGTCTGTGAAGGGAGCGGTCAGGGGACCACAGGCTGGAAGGGGAGGCACAGGGCCAGGTGGCTGTGGGGGCAGCTCGGTCCCCTGGCTGTGGGAACAGCAACGCAAAGGCCTGGGGGTGCACGGGCTGGGAGGGCCAGGAGCCCCAGAAGCCCACGGTGACCGGGGCAGTGAGCCAGGGAGGCCAGGGAGAGGACGAGGGCATTGCTGCCGGTCTCCATCTTTTAGGGGGGTTTTATGTGCAGTAAAAGCTTCCCAATACCCCGTCCCCCCCACACATGAGACGCGCAAGCTCCCCCCTCCAGACACCCGAGTCCTGGTGTCCTCTCGCTACCTCCCTGTCCAGAAACTGCCGGTCTGTGTCCTGTCCGAATGGCGTGGCCTTCTTCGGGGGCCATAGAGATTTGCGGGTGCTCTGCGTAGCTCTTGGGCCCTCGTGGGTGGCATCTCTCAGTGCTTTGTCTGCATTTCCTGGCCCAGTGGCGTCTCTGTGGGTGGAGCAGGTTTGGTCATGCACTGGGCGTTTGCACAGTTTCCATGTGGACATACGTTGCCACGTCACCGGGCACCTCGCAAGAGCGGAGTCGTTGCTCCACATAAACCTTGCTCTCAAAGACGCTGACAAACAGCTTCCCACTGCCATGTGCCCGTCCCAGCTGCTCAGAGACCTCAGCAGCTGGGGCCTCACTCAGATGCACCATATCTCTTGAGCTGATTCCCGAGGATGGAGAGAGGCGTGGACTGGGAGTTACTGTGCGTGTGCCCAGCTGCTGAGCACGGTGTGCTGGGTTGACTGTGTTAGCTTCTTCTGCACCTTTGTTGAAAACCGTGTGTGTGTGTGTGTGTGTGTGTGCGCTCCACATACTTACAACGTGTCTGTGCTTTTGTCGGTACAGCACTGTCAAACACTACAGCTTTAAGTCCCAAAGTCATCGGTGGCCTTGAAATCAGGCCTCCTGCATTGTTCTCCAAAGTCATTTTGGCCTGGCCTGGTTCCTTTACCACTCCATTTAAATGTTAGAACAGCTTGTTGGTGACGGTGGGGAAAATTCTACAGGAGCTTGATGGGAATTGAATATTTAGATAAATTAGCATCTTAGCAATGTTGAGCCCCTGATCCATGAACATGGTATACCTTTCTACTCCCTCAAGTCTTTTATTTCTGTCACCAACGTTCTGTGGTTTGCAGTAATAGATCGTGAGAGTATCTCTTGGGTTTATGTCTAAATAAGTGATGACATCTGTACTGTTGGACGCAGTATGTCCTTATGTTAATTCCCAGTTAATTGTTCATTGCTAGTTTACAGGAGGAGTTGCACTCACAGTTCTGAACTCACATTGCAGTTCCCGTGGTGATTCCTGTAGGGTGTCTGGGACTCTCTACTCAGATAACGTCTTCCACAAGTAGAGGCAGCACACTGCTTTCCCGGTCTCTGGCCTTGATCTCTGTCTCTTTCCTTCTCATTGACCAAGCACTGGCAGGTGGTCAAAACAAACCTCCTTGTGGGGACGCACAGCCTGGTCACTGAGACAACATCGGCTGCAGGATTTCTGTCGGTGCTATCTTTTGGGCTGAGAAATACCCCTTAATTCATTGGGGCTCGCCATGAACGTAGGGAGGTTAATTTGTCAGTGCTTTTCCGCATCTATTGGGGTGATCATAGGATTGTCTGTGTAGCCTGTCCGTGTAGTGGGTCATCCTGACCGGTTTTCGGATGTTCCACTGGCCTTGCACTCCCGGGGGCCATGGTGGCCGTGTCCGCACAGTTTGGACACCAGGTGAGCTTTAGGCATTGGCCGTCCACCGTGTGCTCTTGGGATCCGGGTAGTTCCTGCCCCCAGGACGCGGTGGGAAGCAGTTCTTCTCGGTTCACAGCTGATGCTGGTGGAGAATGAAGCCGTCTGGGCCTGAGGCTGCCTTTGTGGAAGGGTTTTTCTGCACGGTCAGCTTCGTCTCAGTGCCAGGCCATCCTGGCCACTTGGTTCCTGAGCTTTGGTATCTGGCTCCCAGGAGTTCATCTCTAAGTTGTGGCTGTGCCGGCATGAACGGATTCCCAGTGTGGTCTTGTTAACACTGTGGGGTCTGTAGCCACTCTTCTTAAGAACGTGTGTCTTATCTGCTCCCAATAAGTCCTGCAAGTTTATCAGTGTATTTAACTTTTCAAAGAACACCTTACAGCTCTGTTTGTTTTCTCCGTTGTTTTCTGTTTTCCGTTTCAATGATGTCTGCTCCACGTTTTAGAAGTTTTCTCTCCCTGGTTTTTGTGTTCTCCTTCTCTGGGACCGGGGTGTGGACAGGCAGGCCACACCTGCCGGGCCGCTGCCAGACCTTGGTTCCTTCCTTCCTGGCACAGCTGCTCAGTGCTGCGAATCCCCCTCTGGGCGCTGCCAAAGCTGCGCCTCAGGTGGACATGGGTCTCATTTTGTTCCTCTCCAAATACCTTTCACTTCCCCCTGATTTCTCCTTGTGCTGTTTAACTTCTGAGTGTGTGAAGATTTTAATTCTACTGTGGTCAGAGGCCGTGCCTGGCTCGGTTTCAGTCCCTTTAAGCTTCAAAGACGTTGGCGCGGTGGATCGTGTGTGCCGTGTGCAGTGAGGACACTGGATCCTCCGGCCCTCGGAGTCCTGAGTGTTGACGAGATCATGCGGGAGTGTCCAGGCCTCTGCGTCTGTCCCTTCAGCTACTGAGGCAGGTGCGGAGAGCCACGGCTCCTGGCCTGCCTGCGCTTCGGGCTTTTCTGTAGGTGCTTTGCGGGGCCATCACTGGTGCCTCCACCCTCGGGATTCCCGTATCATCTTGACAAACGACTCCTCCATCATTACGGCCAACTCTGCTCGGCCCTGTCACGTCATTGACGTTTTCTGGCACTCACACAGCCACCACGGTGTCATGGGGACTGATGCTCCCCGCGTCCCTCTGTGGTCCACTGCTGTGTTTCGTATCTCACGCATATTTCTAATACGTGGCACCCGCCTTGGTCCTGCCTTGTTACCGCGTCTGGCCGTCTCTGGTGTAGGAATCATGGGACCGCCAGCGACTTGGATAGAATTTGGTTCTCGTTGGCCACCGCGCGGTGTGCTCACGGCGACTCAGTGCTGTCTGTCCTCTGACGGTTCCGTTGGTTTCCTTTCTGATCTCCCACCTTCAGGTCCTGCGTTGTTTTATTTTCAGTCGTCATTTCGGGTCTGCTGCAGACAACGTTGTCTTCCCCCGATCTGCCTTCCTGGGCTACCTTCCCGTCCCTAGCCTGAGGATCTCACCGAGTTCACTTCCAGTCCCTGCATGCTTACATTTTCTATCTCCTTTCATTTTATCTGAGAGACAGAGAAACAGAGAGAGAGAGGTCTTCTGCCCAGTGGTTCGCTCTCCAAACGCCCCCCGCGGCCAGGCTGAAGCCAGAGTCTGAGCTCCGCCCGGGTCTCGGGTGGGCGTGGCAGGGCCCCAGGATGCACCTTTGCAGGGAGCCGGGACCTAAGCAGGCGTCCGGATACGGCTGCAGGTGCCCGGTGGCGTCTGGCCCGCTGCCCAGTGCCCTCCTCCAAATGTAACAAAGGAAAACGTCCTCCGTGTGTCTGTGTTGGCCACTGCCGTGCTCCGCGTCGCCGGCGTCTCCACGCCTTGTCCGTCTGCCGGACAAGGCTTCCCCGACATTGCTGGCGTGGGGTTGCTGGCGGTGAGTCCCATGGCATCTGTCATCGAGAAAGCTTGTATTTAACCTTCAGTTTTTAAAGATGTTTTCTCCAAGTACAGAATTCCAGCAAGACAGCTACGGGTTCTCCTCGTTCTGTGTTTTAAAATGCGGTTCCACCCTCTCCGCCTTGCATTGTTGCCAAAGAGATCTCTGCCCTCATTCCTTCTTAATTCCTTCTTTGAAAAGATTTTTTTATTTGAAATTGTTACAGAGAGAGAGACAGAGACAGAGAAATAGAGAGACAGCGAGAGAGAAAGAGAGACAGAGAGAGGGGTCTTCCATCCACTGGCTCGCTCCCCAAATGGCCACAATGGCCAGGGCTGAAGGTCAGGCCCAAGGGCAGGGGGCCCTTCTGGTCTGGCCTGTGGTGAGGGTGTCAGAGGAAGGATCCCACCGTGTGCCGGGAAGCAGAGAGAGGGCTGAGCCCAAACTCAGGCTCTCACAGCCATCGTCTGAGGACACACCCCCAGTGTCCGAGGAACCACCCACTGGCCCGCCCCCTCCATGTCAGTGCCATTGATTAATTAATTCACAACCTCAGGGATCCTTGTTCCTCCTGAATTCTGTGGCCAAGCCACGTTCCCTCCAGATCATCCGCTAACCATGCTCTCACACGGGCTGTTGGGGACCGGGGGTGTCTGGTCCTCGTGCCTCCCTTGGTGTCATCTTCAGGCCCCAGGGTTCTCCACCGAGTGGCACGAGGACCCCGGGGGGCTCTGAGTGGCCTGGCCTGAATAAGCACCTGGAAGAGCAGCACCTTCGAAGGCACAGCACAGTCCATTCCTGGGCCCTCTGCCTTGTTCTCACACTCACTGATGTCCCCAGGGCCTGGGCCCTCCTCGGCCAGGGCGGGGGCTTTGCCAGCGGCCGGTGCTGGGCAGGAAGCCAGTACGGCACCGGGAGGGGCAGGCGTGAGCAGGAGCAGACGCCGCCAGCAACAAGGGCGCTGTGCCCGCCCTCCCCGTCCCGGAAGGAGCTGTGTCCCTGCAGGGGACGAGGGGCGGGAAGGGCCAGCCCGAAGGGTCCCCGCAGCCTCCCTGCTCCTGCGGCTCCCCCACCCCCGCCCCGGAGACCCCACTGGTGATGCCTGGGTCACCAGCGCAGCCTCCGCCAAGTGGGAGCTAAAGATAAGGACCTCCCACATCCCGCCAGCTGCCTCCCGAGCGTGCCCGTGGGGCCTCACCCCCCCACGCCCCTCCTGGGGCTCAGCCAGCACTGACCGCAAGGGTGGACACACGGAAGGACGCAGCTGAACCTGGCCCAGCCCCAGGCTCCCCCGAGCGCCCCCAGCGTGCGCATCCTTGAACGCACACGCCTGCCCACGAGGCCAACTCCCAGCGCTTTCCGTTTCAGAATCTTGCCCCATGTCTCCGCGTCCACTACAGAGCCGACTGGCACCAGGGCACCTCAGGACCCTGCCCAGAGGCACAGAAAGGTGCACCCCACCACCATCCTGCTCCGCAAGTCGGAGAGCAGCCAGGCCGCCCTGGTGCCCCAGGAGCACAAGATGTTCATGGAGGAAGCCTACAACGCCGGTGAAGCCCAGCCCCGGGACAGACAGGGCAGGGCAGGGCCCCCCGACAGGCCCACCAGGTCCCTCCAGCAACGCAGTCCAGGGGTGAGGCTAGACTAGACCCATCCAGGACCGAGGCGATGTCAAGCAGCTCAGGCCCTCGGCCTCTGCGTGCTCCCCAGGCACCGTCCAGAGCCCAGAAAGGCCCAGCCCCCCCCCGATCATCTCACCCCCTTCACGCCACAGAGCTGCTCCTGCCCCAGACTGCTTTGCCCCTCACTGAGACACCAGGGATGTTGAAGGGAGGATGGCGGATAAGAAAATGGGTTAGGAGTAGAGGGGTTGGTGCAGGAGGTTAGGAGTAGATGGGGGTAGGGGAGCTGAGGGATGGAGACATGGGTGGGTGATGCATGGATGATGGGTGGGTGGAAGGATGGATGGATGGGTGGAAGGATGGATGGATGGAGGGATGGGTGGAGGGATAGATGGATGGGTGGATGATGGATGGATGGGTGGGTGGGTGAAGGGATGGATGGATGGATGGATGGGTGGGTGGGTGGGTGGATGGATGGATGGGTGGGTGGGTGGATGGATGGGTGGGTGGGTGGGTGAAGGAATGGATGGACGGATGGGTGGGTGGAGGGATGGATGGATGGGTGGGTGGATGGATGGATGGGTGGGTGGGTGGATGGATGGATGGGTGGGTGGGTGGGTGTGTGGCTGGGTGGACAACGAACACACTAACTAGATAGCAGGTGAGTAGATGAGTGGAAGACGAGGGACAGGAAGGAAAGACGGACTGATGGACACACATGTGGGTGACTGTATGGACACTTGGGTGTGTGGTCAGGTGGATGAGTGGAAGGCTGCAGAGGACGCTGGGTCAGTGACCGGCTGGAAGTGAGACTGGGCGGACCAGGATGTGCAGCCCCACACGTGTCCTGTCTCAGACACCAGAGGGCCGCGCACAGTCAGGAGACCCGGGGCTCCCCACGGTGCCCACTTCCCTGCCCCTCATTCCCAGACGGCACTTCCCCCAGCCCTGCCCTGCACCCCCGCCCTCACGTCTTTTCTGCCAACCGCAGCCATCTGCTTCAAGATGCTGCGGGACGCGAGCAGCTCAGACCCACTGCACCTGAAATACGTCATCAAGAAGGTCGCGCACATGGCCCAGGGGGCCCCAGACTTGGTGCTGGAAACCATCCATGACTACTTCAAGGACAACCCGGAGGTGAGAGGAGCTCGGGCCACTGGGCGCGGACAAGGCACGGGGAGGGGGGCTGAAAGCCAGCACTAAGAGAGCAGCTGCGTAATCTCAGGGAGTCTGAAACCACGGAGGAAGACAAGTGGGCCATACGTGCTGCCCACCTTCAGAGCCCCTCAGGACACAGGGGGAAAGGTGGCTGAGGGCAGGGGACAGGC
>CM027404.1:145091586-145109985 GCA_015711505.1 Sylvilagus bachmani | reverse complement strand
GTCTCCATCCATCCTCCCCGCCCTGTCCATCACCCTCACCTCCCCCCTCCATCTCTGCCCATCCTCCCTGCCCTGTCCATCACCCTCACCTCCCACCTCTGTCCATCCTCCCCGCCCTATCCATCACCCTCACCTCCTGCCTCCGTCTCCGTCCATCCTCCCCGCCCTGTCCATCACCCTCACCTCCCGCCTCCATCTCCGTCCATCCCCCCTGCCCTGTCCATCACCCTCACCTCCCACCTCCGTCTCCGTCCATCCTCCCCGCCCTGTCCATCACCCTCACCTCCCGCCTCCATCTCTGCCATCCTCCCTGTCCTGTTCTTCCGGGGCTCCAGCCACTCACGCTGTGATTTCTTTCATCCCCCCATGCTCCCCGGTGCCTTCCTCCCTGCTGTCTCGGCCCCTGAGGCTCTCTGCTGCTCCCTCTCATTTGGGGTTGCCCCGACCGACTGCCCCTACCCCTCTGTGCCCGGACTCCCTCTTCCCTGCTGCTGGTCTCTCTCCTCGTCCCCACAGGGTCGCTGTCTTCAGACCATCTCACGGCAGCCTTGGCTCTGACCAGGCTCTGCTGATGGAGTTTAGGGGCTTCAGAAACCTGACCCAGCCACCTGGCACCCCAGGCTTTTTTGGTTAAAAGCCCAGACACCAAATAAAATATTAGGGGCTGGCGTGGTACAGCCTGCATGTGGGCGCTGGTTCAAGTCTGGCTGCCGGCTGCCGATCCAGCTCTCTGCTATGCCTGGGAAAGCAGTGGAAGATGGCTCAAGTCCTTGGGCCCCTGCACCGCGTGGGAGACCAGGATGGGGTTCCTGGCTCCTGGCTGCTGGCCCGGCCCTGGCTACTGTGGCTGCTTGGGGAGTGAACCAGAGAATGGAAGACCTCTCTCGGGGAGGGGGGGGGGAGGAAGGGAGAGAGGAAGGGAGGAGGGAGGGAGGACGATTCGAGACTCCAGGCACCGACTCGTCCTCCAGGGGGGCCCCAGCTGTCCCCGGCAGCTGGAAGCCATGGCCATTCGCGGCCGCTCTATTTCTGGCTGCCGCTAATCCTTCAAGGGCTCCACTGCGCCCTGCGCTGTTTCTGAGAGTCCTTCTGCCTCCGTGGGTCGCAAACTCCAATTTTCTCTTCTCAGCACTCCTAAGAGAGCCTCCGTCTCCGGTTAATTTTCGGTGAACTGACGTCCGCCTCAGCTGGCTCTCCGCACGCACGCACGCGGTGCGCCGGTCGGCAGGGAGCCGAGGTGGCCGTGCCGACTCCAGGGCGTCCCGCCTCTTACTCCCCAGCTGCTCACGCCAAGGGCCCTGAACGCGTCTGTCCCAGCCCGGGAGGAGCAGGAAGCTCCGGTCCTCGCCGTTCAGTCTCCACGCACGGAAACGCCCCCGGGAGCAGGAGCAAGGGGACGCGTGGATCGTTCTGGAATCCTTGCCTCCGACGTCCTGGCTGTGTGGTTTCTACCTGATGCTGCACACGTGGGGCTGCGCTCTGTGCGTCTGTGTGTATGTGTGTGTCTGTATGTGCGCCCGTGTCGCTGTGCGTGTGTCCCTGCACGTGTCTGTGAGTTTGTGTGCATGTGTCCGTGTGTGACTCTGTGTCTCTGCATGTGTCTAAGCATCAGCACGTGGCTCCCGCAGGGACCCTGTGTCAAAAGTCAGAGCTGGGGCTACTCAGGCCTGAAGCCAGATTGGGGGGGTCCTCAAAGGCCACCCCTGGGCTGGAAACAACTGCAGATCCCCTGAGCCTCGGCCTCCAGCCGCCCCGACACCCACACGTGCTGGCAGAGCACGTGGCCCACAGAGAGAGGGACCTGACAGTGGCTACAGCAGCGGGCCAAGGGCCCTGCACACCAGGGTCCAGGGAAGGCGGACAGCGCCAGGGACAGGGCCGTCAGCCCAAGGCCGCAGCCATGTGGGCCCTGACCCAGGGCAGCCTCACTCCTGGCCTGGCGACTGCTGCAGCTGTGGCTACAGGTGTACGTGCTGACGTCACCACAGCCCCTGTGAACCAGCCCGCGATCGTGTCCAACCCATGTGCACAACACCGTCTCCGACACGGCCCCGGGGCCCAGGCCGGCCTCCCACAGCCATGACAGCCCCCCTCGGAGCCCCACAGATTCCAGGTCCCCGCCGCTGCCCGGCCAACCTTCCAGACCTACGGAAGCCTCGGCTCTGTGGCACGGGCCCTCCCCTCTCCAGGGCAACCCTGGGGCTCAGCTCCCAGCAACCCCAGGACTCCCGTGGGGAGGAACTCAGAGTCCAGGGCCTCTTTCAGCCTGAGGCTCCTGCCGAGGGGCAGGGTACCCCCGGGGCTCCAGAGCCTCCCCCTCCCTCCCTCCCCAGGCCCCTGCAGCCTCCCGTCCCCGTCCCCTCACTCCCCAGGCCCCCCACTGACAAGACCCCTACAAAGGGCGTCAGCAGCTTCACTCCCCCACCTCCCGCCCGGAGCCCCAGCTGCCCACCCTGAGCAGAGACGGGGCGACACCAGGAGGCTCCCAGTGGTCACCTGCGTGGTCTCGCTGCAGGGGAACCCCAGCTACCCCGGGAAGCAGGGACCACGGCAGGCAGCCCCCAAACAGCTTCTGCACCCTAAGGGGCACGACATGCTGACCCACGAGGAAGACTGCGGGACCCCAGCCCCGCCTCTGCCCCCAACCCACTGCCTGGCTGCCTCGGGGAGCCGGGGGTGGGGGGGCAAACAGCACTCCAGGTCTCGTGGTCCTATCCACCATCCCGACGTCAGGGGCTGGCTGGCGTCCCACCAGCTGTGGGGTCCACAGCAACTCCTCCTGCCTGCCACTCCTAGCCCCTGTGGCCCACCCCGACCCAGCCGCCATCCATTCCAGATGAAGCCGAGTCCTGAGGGTGCCCCAGGCCCCCAGCCCCCGCTGGCTCCACCTCCCACGGCTGCGCCTCCTCTGCCACGCCTGGACAATCCCTGCTCCTGGGACCGCCCGGGACCCAGCGCCAAGCCACCAGGCGACGCCCCAGCACAGCCCCTGTCTCCAAGCGCCGGGTTCAGGTTCAGGCCCAGGGTTCAGGTTCAGGCCCTGCTCCTGACTCGGGGGAGGCGGCGGGGCCCCTGCCCGGGGGAGACCAGATGGACCCCTGCTTGGTCTGCCACCCGCACCCCACATCCGGCCCTGGCTCCTGGTCAGGCACCCGCACCCCACATCCGGCCCTGGCTCCTGGTCAGGCACCCGCACCCCACATCCGGCCCTGGCTCCTGGTCAGGCACCCGCACCCCACATCCGGCCCTGGCTCCTGGTCAGGCCCTGGGAGACAGCAGGGCTGGCTCAACTAACTGGCTCCTGCCACTCAGGTGGGAGACAGGCCCCAGCATGGAGCTTCAGCCCCAGTCCGCCTCTCCCTGGTAGCTTTGGGATCCGCAAGGAGGGAAGGCCTGCACTTCCGGGAATGGAGAGTCCCTACCTGTACTTCCGGGGAAGAAAGTCCTTGTCAAGGTCCCCGCGGGTGCCTAAAGGTCAACCAGTGAGAATCAGACCCGCCTCGACCTTTCACCCCCACGCCCTGAATCTATAAAGGAGCCCTCCGAATCTCTGACGCGCGACTTCCCCGCCCCCGCTCTGTTGGGACCCGGGAACCTCGCCCGGGAGCGGAACCCCAATAAAAGCCTGTGAATTAACTGATTCGTCTGCCTGGGAAGATTGGTTAGCGCCGGACACCTTGCAGATGGTGCCGAAACCTGGGAGCTGAGGTTGGCGCCTCCCCTTTCTGGGTTCGAGGCCCCCTCGCTCCTTGAACCTGTCTGGTGCCCCAGGCTGACTACAGACCACGCTCGACCAACTCAGCACGAATCACAGACGGACCTGCAGGAGCTCTCTGCTTCGAGCTCAGGAGACCTCGGAAGCCGTCTCTATGCCACCCTGAGCAGACTTAGTGCACAAGATACGGAAAGGGAGACCATCACAGCCGCCGCCTGCAGCGCCAGCATCCCATGTGGGCGCTGGTTCGAGTCCCGACTGCTCCTCTTCCAGTCCAGCTCTCTGCTGTGGCCTGGGAAGGCAGTGGAGAATGGCCCAAGTGCTGGGGCCCTGCACCCGCGTGGGAGACTCGGAGGAAGCTCCTGGCTTCAGATCGGCCCAGCCCTGGCTATCGAAGCCATTTAGGGAGTGAACCAGCGGGTGGAAGACCTCTCTCCCTCTCTCTGTCTCTCTCTCTCTCGCTCTCTCTCTCTGCCTCTGTGCATCCACTGTGGGGCTGCAGAAGTGAATGAGCTGCTGACGGCCGCACCCAGCACGCCAGACGGAGAAGGACAGATTTGAGAACAACACCGCGTGAGCTGAGCCACGGCAGCAACCGCCAACGTGCAGGGGCCTCGGGCGTGGGCTGGGCAGGAGGGGCCCTGGCCGTTCGCGCGGAGCGAGTCCCCCTGAGCTTAGCAGGAAGCAGCACGGGACGACTGAAGCTGGATGAGGCCCCGCTCCGGCGGCAAGGGGGGGCAAAGGCAGAAGCACAGGCGGGGCCCCGGCCCCAGGCCGGCTTGGGACCTCACCCCGCCTTCCTGGTCTGAGCAGGACCCCCCAACTGCTCGGCCCTGTGCGCCCCGCCCCCGCAGGCCAGGAGCCACTCCTGGGCAAGGCAGGGCCTCAGGTCCGGAGGCTGCGGCCCCGCACCACCCCAGTTCCTGAAATGCCAGTCGGTAACACGGGGAACACCCAGCAAGGGCCTCTGGGGACCATCACCTGTCTCCAAGCAGGCCACGGTGCCTCGTGGAGCACCGGCTGCAGCCTGCTCTATGGGGCCACGGAGCCTGTGTAACCAAGGCGCGTGGCCACTTGATCCCACATAACCCACGAGGTGCCACGAAGTGCAGAGCCACATGGCCCCATGTAACCCACGAGGTGCACAGCCACGTGACCCCACGCTGCCGCCACTGCGGCCCTGTGGCACTGCCTCTGCCAAGCCCAGCTGGGGCATGCTGTCCCCGTGCCCCGCCCCCGGGCCAGCAGTGGAACACGGTGCTGTCACGGACAGCAGCTCCTCTGCGCGGCAGCCAGGCGTGGCTGGGAGAGAGGCAGGGGCCAGGGCGCTCCGAGCAGCAGCCCCGGCTGCGCTCGCATTCAGGGGCCTGGTCCTCCCCTCCGCCAGCAGGACCAGAGGGGCAGGAGACCCCCGAGGGAGGCTGGCGGAGGGCGGTCTCACAGCCCCTCCCCCCCAGGCCCAGGCAGGTCCCTCTGGACCACAGAGGGGCCACAGGAGGTCGGGCAGCTTCCCCATGGGGAGGTGACAGTGGGGCTGCAGAGCTGTCGGGGCTCCGCCTGTGGCCAGGGTCCCGGCACAGCCCAGCGGGAGGCAGCCACCGGGGAGGCAGCGGCCACGGGACCTGGGGCGCAAGGTCAGGGCCCTGGCCTTGGAGGACAGAGGAGGTGCAGAGCCTCATGGTCTGGAGCGGGCCCGTCAGGGCGTGGAGGCTGTGCCAGGCGCCCACTCGCCGGGCGCCCATGTTGCATGGCCCACGCGGCTGTTCTAGGACGAGGCGTGGTGGCTACCAGCGAGCAGCACCTGCCCAAGGCCACAGGGCCTCCATCGGGGCACGGAGACTCTCTGGGATTGGACCCCGGTCACGGCTGAACACGCCGGAGCCATCCGCCGCAGAAGCATAAAAACGCTGGGTTTTGACACGTGAATATCATCCAATAAAAACTCACAGAATAAGGCTGCGCCCTCTCCCAAGGCCATGAGCTGGGCGTGTTGAGCCAGGTGGCTCCTCCCAGCCATGCGCCCTGGGGGCCTGGGCCCTCCAGGGACTTCACACTTCCCCGGCAGAACACAGGGGCTCCTGGAGCAGACGCCCCCTGTAGCACGGGGCTGGGCCTTCACCAGTCCCAAGGTCACCGGGGAAAGCAGCTCCCAGACAACGCCCCACCCCTGGGAGAAGACAAGGCCAGGGGCAGGCGTCGGCAAAGGGCACAGAGCTGTCGGTCAGCCACTTGGTGGCTCTGGGGGCGCGGCATGGGCAGATAGGGTCTGGCTAAGTCGGCATTTCACCCCAAGTCCCCAGGGCCCTGACGTTTGGAAATGCAAGGGCAGAAGTTTGGACCTGTGAGTGCGTGCACACAGCAAATGGGGGACAGAACGTTCTGGACCACAGTGGTGGTGGTGGTGGTTAGGAGGAGGAGCGCCCCCTGCAGGCAGGAGCAGGTATTGCGGCCAGGGCAAGCGGCCTTCCTTGTGGCCCCCCAGGGCAGCCTGGTAGGAGAGGCCTGGGAGACACCCCTGTGCAGGCAGGGCTGCACTGCTCCAGGCCACACTGGACACGGCCACACTAGACACGGCCCCTCACGGGCTGACGTGGGACCCACCGTGGGACCTCACCAATCCCTGGCCGCCCCTCCCACGCCCAAGCCAAGGTAAGCAGGCAGCGAGCCGGCCCCTGGACCCTGACCCCCGGGGGCTCGGCGGTGGGCCTGCACACCGTGCCCAGGACGCCCTGCTCTGCCATGGATCAGCTTTCTCACAGCCAGAGGGGGCTTCCCGCAGGCAGGCTCGAGACTGCTGAGCACGGAGGGCCCCGTGGGGGCGGGGAGGCACAACAGGGGCAGTGCCCCCAACACTGGAAGGCCGAGGCACGGCAGACACAGGGCCCTGAGGACGACAGCCATGCCCGTCCCCCTCTGCACCCTGAAGTCACCCAGAGGGCCCCTGCCGGGCGGGAAGCCGGAGGGGGCGGGGTGGTGGCTCCCATGGCAGACAACGTGACACGGGCATTTCACACCCAGAGAAGAGGCAGCCGCAGGGCGCTGGGGTGGGGCAGGGGGCCTGGACAGTCACAGCTGAGGCGAGGACCCCCGCTCCAGGACTCTGCTGAGTATGGACTCTCAGGAGGTCAGGAGTGAGTGGACCTCCGCTCCAGGCACCTGCAGCAGTTCTCCCCACCCCCACACATGCAAACACACGTGTGTGCGTATACACATACATACATGTGCACATGTGTACCCTCCCTGCCCACAAGCTTGCACACACGAGCGTCCCTACCCCCACACACAGCTTCCCCACACACATGTGCAGACACATACACACCTGAACACACGTGCACATACCCTCCCTGTCCACATACTTGCGCACACACCCCTTCCCTGCCCCTACACACACAGCTTCCCCACACATACGCAACACATATGTGCACACACGCATATACACACAAGTACATATGCACATGCATGCACACACACCCTGCCCCCAAAGCACACGTCCTCCCCACACACACATATGCACCATGCCCCCCACATGCACACAGGTCCTCCCACACACACATGTGCACGCTGCCCCCCACATGCACACAGGTCCTCCCACACACACGTGCACACACGCCCTCCCAGCCCCAGCCACGCTCTCCAGCCGCACAAGCAGTGCCCTGGACAGTGGTGTATGGGGCAGGAGCTCAGACACCACGGTCACCATCGGCTGACATCTCCTGCCACCCCCAGGGGACAGCAGGCCTGGCCGGCAGCCCCCAGCAAGGAACCCATCAGCCACCTCACCCCAGACCAGGCCCAGCCTCCCGCACAGCTTCCCAGACAGCCCCCCGGGGGCCAGCCCACAGCACCTGGGAGAGGGGACAGGCTTGGGATGTTTATTTATTATTTTGATAAAATACATTACAGAAAAAAATTTGAATGCAGGCCTTTCACAAATCAAAACCTCCAGACCATGCGCCTCCAGGGCACCCCAGCATCGGTGCATGCCGCGGTGGGGGAGGGGCGCACGGCACAGGCCGGCCGTCCTCGGGCGCCTCCGTCCCCGCGGGGCTCCTGCACGGAGACCCACCACTCCCCGGCTGGGCTTTTACGGTATTTCTGAGTGACTATCTCCAGTCACTTGCACAAGGATCTCTGCCTGAGTCTCTGATCCCCCCGCCCCAGACAGGGCCCAGGAGAGGCGGGCAGGGCACACGGAGGGGCTGCCCGGAGCACCCGCCCTGCGCTCCTGCAGGCCCTGTGTCCACAGGCGGTGGGGGGGGCTACTTTCTTCTCCCGGCCACGAGCGCGGCCGACCGCTTCCCCAGCACTGGGGAACACGCACCCGCACTTCCCACCTGTTCCCTTTGAGCTATTTTTTTCATGTTTATTTCATGAATTTTCATCAACTTGAAAGGCAGAGCGGTGGGAGAGGGGGAGGTAAAGAGCCATCTTCCGTCCTCCTGTCCTCTCCCCAAATGCCCGCGAGGCCAGGGACAGGAGCTGCATGTGGGTCTCCCATGTGGGTGGCAGGGGCCAGCAGCAGGGGTCACGGGAAGCAGGGCTCACGCGCCCATCACGCGCCTGTCCCACTTGGCTCCTCTGCGTGCACCAGGTGGCTCTGCTGCCGTTGTCACTGGCACTGGGTCGCCTACAAGAAGGCCTGGGCACCCTGAGGCGCTGCTCCAGCCCCAGGCCCCACTGTCCTGCTGACGCTAGGGATGACGCCCCGGTCCCTGCTGGGGTCACCCTGGGCTGTGGGCGGGACACACGGAGCCAGGGGACACCCAGCTTCCCAATGTCCTGACCTGGACAACCACAACTCAGAGCAACGTCCACCCTGTGCTCACAGAAACGGCGATTGTGAGAGAAGCCACCTTTCAAAGATAACAAGGGGCCGGCGCCGTGACGTAGCAGGTAGAGCCGCCGCCTGCAGTGCCGGCAGCCCATATGGGCGCCGGATCGAGTCCCAGCTGCTCCGCTTCCGGTCCAGCTCTCTGCTGTGGCCTGGGAAGGCAGTGGAGGATGGCCCAAGTGCTTGGGCCCCTGCACCCGCGTGGGAGACCTGGAAGAAGCTCCTGGCTTCAGCCTGGCCCAACCCTGGGCATTCCAGCCATCTGGGGGGTGAACCAGCGGATGGAAATGCTCGCTCTCTCTCTCTCTCTCTCTCTCTCTCCTTCACTCTCTCTCTCTCTCTCCCCTTCTCTCTGTAACGCCTTCCAAATAAATACCCAAGTGTTGAAACAACAGGAACAAAGCCAGCATGGACAGGGCTGGGTGTCGGTCATGGTTAAGCCGCACTCCACGTTACAGCACCCAGTGTGAGTTCCAGCCCCGACCAGAAGTCTCGCTTCCTGCAGACGAATGCCTGGGAAGCAGCAGTGACGCTCGGGTACCTGGGTCCCCGCCACCCCCCCTCCCCCGTGTGAGACCAGACACAGCAGTGACGCTCGGGTACCTGGGTCCCTGCCACCCACCCCGCCCCGTGTGAGACCAGACACAGCTCAACTGGCTCCCAGGTATTTGGGGATTGACCGATGGGTGGGAGCGTTTGCTCGCTCACTCCCTCTCCCCCCCACCTCTCCCCTGCTCACTCCTTCTCCCCCCTCCTTCTCTCTCTGCCTCTCAGATTGAAAACGTGAGCTGTAGCACACAGTCTTGTGTCCACTCAGCGTCGCCAAGCCCACGCAGTACCCACGTCTCCTCAGCAGGCGGAAGGAGGCACGCAGTGTCCAGCCCAGGGCCCTCCCCGGGGTCCCCATGCCAGCCTCCTCCCAGGCTCCCCGTCCGGGCTGCACGGAGTGTCCCCTCCCCTCTCAGAGGCCTCTGTCCCCTCCTGTGCTTCCTGACACCAGCCCAAGGGCACCCCGTTTCCTCCACCTGCGCCCCCGACACCCAGGGGACGCTGACACGTGTTCCTGGCAGGAGAGATGAAGCCAGGAGGCACGGGCCCATGGCCGCCGGCACGGCCTGGAAGGAAGGCGAGGCTGCTCAGTGCCCGGGCCTGGCCGAGAGGACCGGCCCAGCAGAAGCGCACGAGGACAGCGGCCGCGTAGGCCACCTCTGCAGGACAGCCGGGCCCGTCCTATTGTGGCTCAGGTGAGGCAGACGCCAGCCACCTCCACGCACGCGCCACCCCCTCCCTGCCGTGGGGGGCAGAGCTGACACTCATGATGGTGCCCCTTGCCCAGCCCCCTCCTCCAAACAGGCCGCCCTGGGGAACAGAGCCCGGTCAGAGCCCGGGACCCACAGCAGAGGGAGGAGTTGGCCCCGCTGCCAGGGAGGTCCCCAGACACGAGAGCTGGCGGAGTGTCCCCCCCTCCACTCTGGGACGCAGGTGCTCACAGCAGCCCCGTTTAGAGGAACCAAGAGGCAGGGAGGTGAGTCACGGGCCTGGTCACGCGGGGCTGCCCCCCCCCCCAGCACCTGCTCGGCAGCCCCTGGCCTTGTGCCTGGCTGGGTAGGCAACTTATTCATGCAGTTCCGGGGCAGGACACGAGAGCCCCACGCACAGAGGAGGAACGACGGCTCGCCTTGCCCAGACACGGCCGACACGGCCCCGGTCAGCAAGGGGGCAGTGGGGCAGTGCAGGGCTCGGCCGTGGGGGCTCGGGCTGCTGGGGCAGCGTGGGGTGAGCGTGAGGGCGCCAGGCCCCGGGGCTGCCACTGCACTGGCTCCCTGGCCCAGCTCCTTTCCCTGTCCAGGCACGGGGCCTGGTTCTGTGGTCATGGGGCCGAGAGCTCAGGATGCGGAGATGGGGGAGCCTGGGGGAGGACGCAGGACAGGGACAGCACGGGGCAGGGGCCAGAGAGGAGAGGCACTGGGCAGCAGGGTGACTGGCCGGAAGGGCACAGGCAGGGGGTGGGGAGGCGTCACAGGGAGCCCTGGGGGCCCCCGGGGGCACGCGGCCAGGCTGAGCCAGCTGAGGGAAGTGGGCGGGCCGGACACGGCCGCAGAGGCTGGTCACAGCCCGGACAGGCGGAAGCTGGCAGCAGGGCCAGGGCACAGGATGGGGGAGAACTGCTGAGCCCTTGTGCCCCCGGACGGCCCGAGCCGGGGCAGCCGCACAAGGCCGGCAGAGGCCACGAGCCAATGCCCCGCTGGCGCCCAACACGGCTTCCCAGCGGCTTCCGTGAGCGCCCGCCAAGGCCGGCGAGCAGCTCCTCCGGCCTCGAGCCCCAGAGCCTGGCGCCCGGTCCTCCTCAGGGACTCTGCCCCTGCCAGCCTCAGGGAGCCCTCTGTCCTTGCACCGCCCACATCCTGTTTCCAGGGAGCTAGGGGAAGTAGCGGTGCCAGGGAACGCCCCACGCAGGCCTGCCACTGCCCCAGGAGAGCGGCCAGCCAGCAGGCCACCGCTGCCTGCCTGCCCGCTGGTACCCTGGGCGCGACCTCCACTGGGCCCACCCCTGGGCCCTCACGGAGCCTGCAGCTCCCCCGGGCGGGACTGCGCTTCTGGGAACCAGCGTCCTCCAGCCTGGGTCCCCAGAGCCGCCCTGTCCCGCGGCTGTGCTGTGGGGGCCACAGGATGGAGAGCAGGCCAGCCAGGAGGTGTCGCATCTGTGGTTCCAGGGGATTCCGCCTCGCAGGACCACGGCAGGAGGTAATGAGTCTGGCCCAGGGCCCCAGCCACGCTGGGGACACGGAGCAGCACTGCACTGTCGCTGGGGACAGGCCTCGCACCCCGAGAATTCACGCCTGAGGCTGCATACACAGGGGCCCAGGGCCGCGCCACCAGCCAGGTGACGGCAAGGAGTGAGGGCAAACAGCAGCCAGGGACCACAGACGCCACCTCTCACCTCCCGGGGAGGCACTGTCCCCCCGAACAGCCCCCAGCCCCAGCCGGGCTGGGCTCACTCCCGAGTCTCCCGCAGCCCCCGGCCCCTGCTGTCCATCAGGAACAGGATGGCGACGTGGGCAGGAGCTCAGGCGTGGCCTGCCCTGGCACACCCTCACCACGCCGGCAGAACAGCAGAGCAGCAGGGAGGGGGCACAGGGCAGCCAGGTCCTGTGGCCCGGGGGCATGGCCCCGCCCCGCCTGACGCCCTGAGTGACCCTGGAGCCCCTCTGCAGGCGGATTTGGACCACGGCACCCAGGACGACGGGCACCGGTCCAGCGCCAGCCTCCCGGCAGGCTGTGGTCCCCTCTCACCCTCCCACTCGAGTTAGCAACGTCCTCGCTCAGCCACAGTGGACCCAGGCGACAGCATCAGGAGCCCTCATGGCCCCAGCGCTGGCGCCTCTCAGATGTCTCTGGATGGCCCTCAAGGGTTAAGGGTCAGCAGGAACGGGACGGAGCCAGGTCCTGCCCAGCCCCTGGCCGGCTATGGCCTCAGAGAGGCGACCTCGGCAGGTGGCCGCAGCCCAGCAAGGTGAAGGACCGGCCCAGGCAGGGGCTCCCTGGGCAGCCACGCCCAACTGCCAAGCCCCTCCGCTCCCGGTCCTCACCCCCCCCCAACAGGGACCCAGCTGCCACCCCCAGGGGCCGCTTTAGGCCCAGTGGCTCCCTGGACTCCGGCTGTGCCAGGGAGGACCCACAGCGAGGGCCACCCCAGGCCACACTGCCCAGGGAAGGGGGAGCCCTGGTGGGGGGGTCGCTGCACCCAGGGCGTGAGGGAGGAGCTGCCCTGGCGATGCCGGCCGGCTCCTGCCTTCCTCCAGTGCCAGGATGCCCAGGGCCTGGCGGCTCAGTGAGCTGTGCAGCTGGCCCCAGTGCAGGCAGGGACGTGCCCAGGCCTGCCCACCTCACTGCAGGTGGCCATGGAGCAAGCCCAGGCAAGCAGCGACTTCCAGCTGCCATACCCAGGCCCCACAGAGGCGCCGGCCACCCGACTGTGTCCTTGGGGTGCTCTGGGGGCCAACGCAGGGCAAAGACCCCAGGACCCCCAACAGACACAGCCCCAGCTGGGCCACCGTCTGGTCCCAGTTTGTCCCAAGGCTGCGGTGTCAGGACCTGGTGGGGTGGGAGGGACCTTCCTCAGAGGAGGGAACTGAAGCCACGCGGGGCAGGTGGCTTCCAGAGTCAGCCACACGGGACCTGGAAGGTCCTGATGCCCGCGTCCAGCCTGTGTGGCCTCCACGGGTCTCCCACGGCAACCGCTGCTGTGTGCGCACCTGCAAGAGAGACATCTATTCCTAGCCCCGCCCACTGACGGGGGTGCCACAGCACCCCCACGGCCCTGGGAGCTTGCCTCCTAAATACTATTCTTCGCCAGAAAGAACTCAGAACAATAAAGGCACCTGGAGAAAGGCTGGTTCCGGGCTGCCTGTGGCAGAGTGACAGCTCCGCCTGGGGCATCTTGCGAGGGCTTGGATGGGGCGGGCACGCGTCCCAAGGAACCAGAGCGAGAGAGGGCTCCCCGGGCAAGACTGGAGCGATCTGAACACAAGAGCAGGCGTGGTGGCAAGAACCACAACCTTCCGGATAAAATAAAAACCTACTGGCGCACGCAAATACCTAGGAGAAGGAAGGGAGGGGCACGCCAGCCGCTAAGTGCAGGGGGTGGAGGGAGGGCTTAATGACAAGCTGGGGTAGGAGGGCGGGGGCAGGAGGGGGCAGATGGGGCGGGGGGGGCAGCAGGCCGGCCTCCTGTCCAAGTGCCTCCCCAAGACGCGGGCCAGTCACCAGTGCAGACAGAACTGACCGCTGGGGGCGCCTGTGCCCGGACTCGCTGAGAAGACCCCGCTCACTGCTCCGGCTGCAGGGTTTCTGCACGGGAGGGGGCTGACGAGGCAGAGTCGCCAGAACCCACAGGCAACCTGCACCCGCGCGGTGCCAGGAGAACAGAGGCCGCCCAGCTCCCGAACTCTAAGCCAGCGACAGGATGAGGTGCTTCTCCAGGAACAGCACCCCCCACCCCGTGCTCCGTGTCACGTGCCCTGGCTCGGCCGCTGTGCTGGGGCTGGGGCAGCACCACGCGTGTCGCTCACCGCCGAGGGGCTCAGAGGAAGCCCAAAGAGCAAAGGCACAGAGGGGACACGGGGGACGCCGGCGTTCGGTACAATGTCTATGCCTCTCCTGTTCCTCGGGTAAGTGCTCGCCAAGTCTCAAATCACGTCCAATTCTGAAATCCAGAACCTCACTGGAGACTTCCTTTTCACCCCGGGGAATAAGCCTAAGGGAGGCGTCGGATCTGCCCACTGAAAACCACGGGCGTCAGGGAAGCAGGAGAGGAGGCGGAGACGAGCGATGGGTCAGCCAGGCGGCCACACGCAGGTGCGGAGCAGCCGGGCGCCGGGCGCCGGGCGCCGGATTCCAAGCCACAGCTGAGCCCACCGCCCCTCCCACTTCGGCAGCAATTACTCCACAGCTCCCGGAGGAACATGCGGACTCAGGGGGAATTTGCAGAAAACGGCGACGATGGGAATGGCACCTACGGAAGCCAGTAAGAAAGACTTAAGGCAGGAATCAGAGCAGAATCTGCCCCACTCCATTGCGGTGCAAATCAATGAATTAAATTCTCAGCTCGAAAGGTTAGAAGCACGAGAACGAAACGTTCAGAAATAGCCACGAGGAAGGGAATGATACAAATAAGAGCAAGAATCAATGAGGTAGAAAATTGAAAAACAATAGCCCTCCTAAATCAAAATTAGTTTTTCTAAAAAGCGAACAGAAAAAGACAACCAGGCAGCCACCTGAACGAGAGGGGAGCGCGAAGACGCAGGCGCGGGAAGGGAGACGCACGCTGGAGCCGAAGCAGAGGCTCGGACCTGCAGACTCGACTTTGCCAGGGCATCTCTGTGCGAATGCGCCCGAGCCCGGAGACCTGGGAGACGCCCGAGGAAAGGGAGGTGTGCCAAGGGCCAACCCTGCAGACCCAGCCCGGGAGAGAGAGAATTACCCAGACCCGCCCCCACCGAAAAGCGCCAGGACCAGCTGGCGTTGCCAATTCAGCCAAGCATCTCCAGGGCTCCATGAGCCGTCCCAGAAACTGCAGGGAAATTGTCCAATTCGTTTATTTTCTTTGAGAGGCAGAGAGAGAGAGAGAGAGAGAGAGAGAGAGAGATCGCCCATCCCTGGTTCACTCCCCAAATGCCTGTAACAACCAGGGCTGGGGCTGAGCCAAAGCCCAGAGCCCGGAGCCCAGAGCTCCATCCAGATCCTCCACACAGGTGGCAAGGACCCAGCTGCCCGAGCCATCACAGCTGCATCCCAGGTGTGCACCTGCAGGACTGGACTTGGGAGCTGGACTTGAACCCAGGCATTTCGACATGGCACATGGGCACCTTGACCATCAGGCTGCATGTCCATCCCCCAATTCTGTTTAAGGAAACAAATAATGTTGATCCAGAAACATGCTAAAGGTAGCCCAAGAACAAAAGAGCATCTCAAACCAGTAAGTTACAGATACCCACGCAAAAATCCTCAAAAAAATGCTAAGAAGCAAAATCCCAAACCCTGCCTGTCCATCTTGTCCAGGAACGCAAGGCTGGTTCAGCACCAGGTCCATGAGCGTGACTGATGGTCTGTGCTGGACCCAGGAGACACGCCGTGCAAAGCCCAGCGGCACAAGGCTTTGGCGGGACGCCGGCATAGAAAATCCACCCACAACGTCACAGGGCACAAGGGCCGGAAAATGCCGCTTACGGCAGCAAGGACCGGGTGGGAGAAACCTCCAGGAGGGGGCGCTGCACCTGCTGCTGCTCCAGAGCTCACAATGGCCGCCGGAACACCCTGTCACCGGGAGTCAGACCTCCAGCCCCAGCAGCACACCAGCCAGCGTCCCTGTGGACGGGGACATCCAGGCAAACCCCACACGGACAAGGCCCACCGCGGGCACGCCCAGGAAATGCCCGGGGAAGGGACCACGGGCTCGGGACTCCGGGGATCAGCCAGTGGAAGAAGCCAGACACAGAAGCCACCATGCTGGACGATTCCCCTCCCACCATCTGGGCCATCTGGGACACGGCCACCCGCAGGGACAGAAGGCAGAGTAGCAGCTGCGGGCCGGGGAGAGGGGCTGACGGTGGTGACGTGACGGACGCACAGCTCTGCGGACAGACGTTTGACGGCTGGACTGCCCGTGCGCCTCCTGGACGTGGACTAGAGCTTGATAAACCTGTCGCTGCAAATGACCAGGGCTCCATGATTAAAACACCGTGCGCAGAAAAATACGCGGACCGCCCAACAGGGAGGAATTCAGAGCAGCTGCTCTCACAGCCGGTGCTGGGACAGGCGCGGGAGCCGCCGGCCGAGCCTGAGGGTGGAAGGAGCACACCCTCCCTGCACTTGATCCATAGGGGTCAGGATGGGCGGGGCCCTGCAGACACCCCCGGGCGGGGGCGGGGGAAGGCGTTTCCCAGGCAGGGCTCCTGAGCGGGACCCACGCGGCATCGAAAACCCGAAACGGAACTTAGCAAGGCAGAAACACGGTGAGCCAAGTAACGAGACAACCGCCAAGCGGGAAGTATTTGCAACCTATTTGTGTGTCAAAGATAAGGGCTAAAAATATCCCTAATAGACAGAGCTCACCCCCTAAAAATGCAGGAAACAGAAAAATGGGCAGAAGACACTCACAGAAAATTCTCACACATGCACTCTATACAGCTGGTGCTTAAAGACATGAGAAATTCAAGTTCACTCCTCGGCAGAGAAGCGGAACTCACTGGGGGCCTCCTGTCTGCAGTGTAGGGAGCGGGGCGGGAGCAGTCAGGCCACCCACCACTCAGGAAAGGCTGCAAAACCACAGCCATGTTTTCTGCACCGCGGGGGGAGCTGAGGTCCCAAGGCCAAAAAGTACGGAAGCCGCACTGGGTGGTCCAGGGCCCTGACCACCGGCTGCAGAGGAGAGCGAAGACACAGGCAGGAAGAGGCCGCAGGGGTGGGGCAGCCTGGTGACCACGCCCACCCCCAAGTCCTTCCCCTCACACCCAGCAGGTGCCTGGCAGCACCGGGGGGGGGGGGGGGGGGGGGGGGGGGGGGGGGGGGGGGGTGTGTGTGGGGTGTGTGTGTGTGTGCAGGGAGGGGCAGCCCCAGCAGAAAGACAGCGACCCCTCCCCCCACAGAATAAAGCTGAGAGCAGTGCCCGCTGCAACCACGGAGGCTGGGCAGAGGCCACTGAGAAAGGCTGCCCAGGACTGGGCAGCCCGAGGCCAAGTCTGCCAAGGCTGAGGCCACGGCAGGAGCACGGGCACCGGGCAACCGTCCATGTGTGTCCTGTGCACCTGCAGTCCAGGCACCCACGGGGGCTGTGGCTGGGCGGGGCAGGAACACGGCCCGTCCCAAGCACAGGCAGCCGGCCGTCATCCGAGGCCGGGCGGAGCAGCCATCGTGACAGCAGTGGGAACCCACGCAGCCCCGTGCAGGAAGAGCCAGCAGAAGGGACATGGCCCTCTGAGCGGGCCGCACCTCAGGCTGGGGCTGCGGGCAGGATGTCAGGACATACAGGAGCTCTAGGAGAGGAGACCACCGCCAGGGACCGGAGCCGCCGCAGAGCCGCCCCAACCTCGGAACCAAACGCCCCGGGGGAGAGACATCACCTGCAGCCCGGACGCAGAGGGGAACGGGGCTCGGTGGACAGCAGGTCGGGTGACCAGGAATGACCCAACGGGAGCCCAGGGAAGAAGAGAACAAAGCAGAGAGACACTTGCGGAGACGGCAGAGAAGCCCCTCCCCGATAGCGAGAGGCTTCTGTGCAGACAGCATGCTCCCAGGCCCACTTCAGCAGCCCGGAGCCCCAGGCCGTGGTAGGAGGCGGGCACCCTCAGGGGTGATCAGGCCCTGGGGTGAAGCCCACGAGAGACCCCTGCCCCTCCCACCACGTGAGGCCACAGCAGGGAGCACCTGGGAACCCGGAGGCCCCAGCAGACATGCACGGGGACCAGGCCCACAGCCCCCGGTGCTCTAGCAGCCTGCAGGGCCGAGCCAGCATCCAAGGCTCAGGGCGCCGAGCGGCAGGGAGGAGGGGCCGGCGAGCGAGCGAGCGCTGACTGAGGCCCTGGGATCGCAGTGTCCGGACTGGAAAGCCCAGGCCAGGGGCCCGAGGACCCTACAGAGCACAGCGTTCTGGCTGGCGAAGATGCTTCTCACAGGCACGCGGGACATGGGCGCAGTGGGCGCAGCGGGTGCCTGCCGCCAGTGTGTTACGCCCACATCAACAGCCGCAAGCTCACGGGACCCACTCAGGAAGGGGCCCTGGGTCTCGGGCACACTGAGCCGGCTGGACGAAGGCTGTGCAGAGACTCACAGCCAATCCCCGCAAATGTTTAAGGAAGAAGCCATAGCGATTCCACACACACTGTGCCGGGAACACACCCACTCACACACACAGACACTGTGTCAGGAACACACACACACTGTCCCAGAAACACACACTCACACACACACTCACCAGGACAGGAGCAGTGGGGCCCGAGGAAGCAGTGGGAAGAGCCTCGGGGGAGGGGAGTCTCCGTCCCTAACACATCTCTGCCTGCACAGCAGAACCCGCCGGGCCTGGAAAGACTGAATTTTAATACATTCAAGTCACCCTTCGATAAACTGGACTCGCAGCCGGCACCGTGGCGTAGCGGGTAAAGCCGCCACCTGTACTGCTGGCATCCCATATGGGCGCCGGTTCGTGTCCCAGCTCCTCTTCTGATCCAGCCCTCTGCTGTGGCCTGGGGAAGCAGTGGAAGATGACCCAAGTGCTTGGGCCCCTGCACACGCGTGGGAGACCCGGAGGAAGCTCTTGGCTCCCGGCTTCGGGTCAGCCCAGCTCCAGCCATTACAG
>CM027404.1:145072754-145091486 GCA_015711505.1 Sylvilagus bachmani | reverse complement strand
GCAGGAGGGAGGGGGAGGGGTGGGCAGGAGGGAGGGGGGAGGGCTGAGCAGGAGGGAGGGGGGAGGGGTGGGCCTGCAGCAGCCGTGGGGCCTCCTCTCGCGGGGGGGGGGGGTGGCACCTGCAGCTGGGCTGGCTAAAGGCCTGGGAGGGCGGGGGGGGGGGAGGCGATGGACGCCGGGAGTGCTCTGGCTGCTCTGACTCCCCAGATCTCTTGTTGGCTCTCACCATGGCCGTTTCCTAACCTCCCTCCACCCCAGGACCAGAAGTCTCCCAGGAGACCATCACGGCTGCCGCCCGGGCCACTCCCCGCCCAGGAGCTTGTGCAGGGCTCACCAGGCCTCTCTTCCCAGGCCCCCCCGCCCCAGCTCCTCCCAGCGGCCCCCAGCCTACTGCCCGGCCCCTGGCCCCTCCCTGGCCCCCTGCCGAGACTCCTTGCTCAGCCGCCACCCCGGGGTCCCAGGAGAAGAGGAGGCCTGCCCAGATGGGCAGCAGGCCTGCATCCAGGCCTGGGCTGGTACAGCACCCCTGGGAAGCGAACCATCTGGTGTTTGAAGGTGCCGCGGGGTGCAGGCCTGGGCCAGGAGCCTGGGAGCTGGCCCAGCCCAGGCGGCGCAGCCACCGCCAAAGGCCAGCTGGGCCGTCTGACTGCCCCAAAGCCTGGCCCAGCCAGCCTCGGGCAGACTGGCCCTGGGAGTGGACAGCCAGTGCATGGGCTGGTGGGACAAGCTGGACGCCCCCAGCGCCACCCACCCCACCTGGCCCAGGAAACAGTACCCCGGATGAAAAGGGCTGGGCCTTCTGAACGAGGCTCATACCCCCACCCCGGGACAGGCTCCCGCCAGCTCCGTCCTGCTGCCTCGGCCATGGCAGAGCTGGGTCAGAAGAGCAGGGCCCAGGGTGTGGCCACCTCCCCACTCTGCTCGGGCACCAGGGGCCCCAAGGCTGCCACATCCCTGTCCCCGGGCTGAGGAGCACTGAGCCTGCGCTCTGTAAGATGGTGCTGACCACAGGCTGGGCAAGAGGAAGAGCATGGGAGAGGAGGGGCGACACGAGACACACCTGGGTGCCAGGGGGAGGGGCAGACATGGGACACACCTGGGTGTGGGGGGGAGGGGCGACACGAGGCACACCTGGGTGCTGGGGGAGGGGTGACATGAGGCACACCTGGGTGCCAGGGGGCGGGGCAGACATGGGACACACCTGGGTGCCAGGGGAGGGGCAGACATGGGACACACCTGGGTGCTGGGGGAGGACACGAGGCACACCTGGGTGCTGGGGGAGGACACGAGGCACACCTGGGTGCCAGGGGAGGGGCAGACACGGGACACACCTGGGTGCTGGGGGAGGACACGAGGCACACCTGGGTGCTGGGGGAGGGGCGACACGAGGCACACATGGGTGCTGGGGGCACACATGGGCCACACGGGACACACCTGGGTGTGGGGGGTGCAGACACGGGGTAAACCTGCGTGCTGGGGGTAGGGGCTGAAGGAAGAGCCGGCCCAGCCACACGGGGCAGAGCGCGGGCTGGGGTCCGAGAGGGCAGACAGAGCCCTGCAGGACAAACTCCAGGAGCACCTGCCCCTTGCTGTGGGGAGGCCACAGGCTGGTAGCGTGGGGTCAGGAGCGCCAGACCTGGAGGACACCAACACACAAGGGGGTCTCCACCGGGGCTGGCTCGCCTGCCCAGCATGCTCTAAGTCTGCCACATGCCGGGGTGGGGGGCAGACCCCACAGTGGACGCCGGCCGCCTCGCCCATGAGGACAGAGGTGCTCCCAGGCCCAGCCTGTGCGGAGCAGGGGTGCGTCCCTCCAGGTCAGGGTGGCAGCGGGCAGGTCCCCAAGCCTCTGCCGGGAAGAGGAGGTGGTGACAGGGCCGGCCGGGCAGCAGCTGGCCCCAGGGGGCACTCCCGGTTGGTCTGCCAGACGCGTGAGGCCCGGACCGTGAGTTAGCAAATCGGGCAATGGAGGGGAGAACCAGATCGTGAGCGCGACCCACCAGACCCGGCTCACAGAGGAACGCAGCTGCGGGAGCAGAAAGCCGAGGCCGCCCCTGCCCCACAGCGTCCCCGCCTCCAGCCGGGCCCAGCTGCAGCTAACGCAGATGCGCAGCCACCGAACCGAGACCGGGGGCAGAGGGGAAGCAGGCCGGCGCGGGCTCCCCTGCCAGGCAGGAGGCTCCAGGACGGCATGGAGAGCTGCGCGCTGCGCGCATGACCCAGACAAAGCCACTGACCGCTGGAGGAAGGACGGGGAGCCATGGGCAGCCCAAGGCCCCTGGAGGACTGAGGGCCAACCAGGCCGAGCCGCCCGCAGCTGCCCCCATCGTGTCCTGTTTCCTTCCAAGGCTGCCCTGGGGCCACAGCCCCAGGAGCCGAGCTTCCACTGAGGTTGCATGGGGGCGGGGCTAGGAGGGGACTCTGCCAGGCGAGGTCGGAGACCCTCGTGCGCGGTGTCCGACTTTGAAAACAGCGCCGAGCCCCCGAGCCCCTGCACCACGGCCGGTCCCGGGAAGACGACAGCACTGCCCAGGACCCGGCCTTGCTGGCACCCCACACTCAGACCCACAGGCTCCAGAACCCAGAGAGCACGAGGCGGCCCGGCTCCAGCACTCTGTCATGGCAGCCTGGGGGTACCGGGCAAAGGGAGGGGGCAGCTGGAGTCTGATACAGAGGACCCCAGGGCCCAGGCATGGGGGCAGCAAGCCCAACCTGGGGCACAGGCCCCAGAAAGCAAAGGAAGAGCGAGCCAGACCCACAGACAAGGTCTCCCCACGGGGACACGCAGCTCCAGCAGGTGCCAGCAGGGCCGGTGAGCACCAGGGTGCCCAACCGGGAGCCTGGGCTCGTGCGGTGGAAGCCATGGCGGAGCCCCACGCTCTGGCCCCTCTCTGGGGAACTGAGACGGTGTCCCCACGCTGGCTGTGCCCTGGGCCGCTGGCGGGAAGCAGCGGCACCCTCAGAGCGTGGCTCCCGAGGGAGGGCTCGTGCATCCGGCTCCTCTGCGGACAGCACCAGGACCAGCGAATCTTCACGGAAAATGCCGGTTTCAGCTCATGGCACAATTCAAACAAGAATCCATCCCAGATGGATTAAAGGGTTAAACAGTTTAAAAATAAATACAAAACAACACGTCAAAACATTCCAAAAGAAAACGTGTACCAAACACAAAAGTGATGCTTCGCGCGCGCGCGCACACACACACACGCACACACACGCACGCACGCACGCGGGGGGAGATCTGGCAGGGTGTTTAAAGGATGCTGTAAACCAACCTGCAACACAGGCAGAATTCACAGACACAGTGCAAACATATTTGCAACAAATATGAGGAAGGTTGCTATCCTTAATATGCAAAGCACGCCTACAGGTTTATTTTTGCAGACGCTGAAACATAACGGAACCGAGGGCGGGGAGAACTGGAAAGGCACCCGCCCGCCCACGGGAAGCCGGCGAGGAGTCACAGCAAGGCCCCGCCCCAGCGGGGACGCCGGCACCGCGGGCATTGGAGGGCCCTGGACGACCGGGAACCCGGCAAGGGGGCGATGCAGCGGCCCCAGCCTCGGATGCTGCCCGCGGACAGCAGAGTGAGCACACCGCAAGCGCCGTGCTCCGAGGCGTCCACACAGCCCCGGCCGGAAGCCAGACACCGGGAGCAACCTGAGCAGTCCGTAGGATCTAAGTGGCGACTTCCAGCAGCGCCTGCACCGGCGAGGGAATGTTCCAGAGAGGAGGCCCAGGCACCCGCGGGGGCCCAGGGACGTGTGTCCCTGTGTGCCGCCAGCGGGGTGCTCCAGGGGGCCCGGCGCCAGGCAGGGCCAGCCATCGCCCTCCCAGGCACCTGCCAAGACAGCTCCCCCTGCCCCAAGCGGCCCCGTCTTCAGAGGCCACCAGGCCCCAGTCGCGGCCACCTGGGTCCTGTCTTCTGGGCAGTGGGCACAGAGACACCCTGCCCGAGTCGGCACCACCAGCAGAGGCTTGGGGGCCCTGCCAAGGCAACCGCAGGAGGGACTCGAAATTCAATGAATCCACAGCGGGCTCATTGTCAAGTTCATCACTGCGTATGGCCTGCAAATGATGTGATAAATCTCCACATGGCCCTTGGCAGGGCTTGGCAGGAAAACCTTCGCAGCCCTGCCCTGAAGGAAGCAGCCCAGCTGGAGGCCGGCTCCACACTCCCTCCCCGCCACTTGGCCCCTCCTCCCAAGCCCTTGGCCTAACCCCAGGCCCCCTGAGCTCCCGGGCGGGAGGCCGGCCCCTGCCTGCACCTCCTCTGCTCTCCTGGTCCTCCTCGGCAGTCCTCCCGTCCCGGGCGGGCGCCAGCAGCTGTGTCATGCCCGAGACCACGCCAGGATTCTGGGGACCTGGGTCACGCTCCCGGATCCGCTCCAGCATTGGCAGACTGCTCGCATGTCACGGCAGGCACAGGGTGGGGTGGGGCGGGGCGGGGCGGGGCCCACCCTCCTCCCAGCAGCCTCTTCACGGCCTCCCACCCAGACCCTGGCCCCCCGGCCCCTCCCACCAGCCCCCGGCCCACAGCCCTTCCTCCTGCAGGTGCTGCAGGTGGGGCCGCCACTGTGTAACAGGCCCCCGACAGCCACGGGCAGGGAGAGGACGGATGGGAGGCCCTGCCCAGGCGAGGGGCCCTCCAGGCTCCCCCTCCCGCATCTGGTTCCCCGGGCCAAGTCTCCTGCAAGGTGGGGGACCTGCTTTTTGGAATGTGAAAGAAAAACTTGGTGAAAAAATGAGCAAAAGAGGAAAACACCTCATGACCCACAATGCCCTTCAGGCCCCACCCTCACCGCACAGACGTGTGCATACACTCACACGCAGCCACACGCAGCCACACGCACACTCACATGCATTCACACATGCAGCAACACACTCTCACACACAGTCACATGCACTCACACGCACAATCACATGTACTCACATGCACACTCACACGCACACACGTAGCCAACATACACTCACACACAGCCACACACACCCTCACACACACTCACATGCAGCCACACGCACTCACACGTGTGCTCAAAGCTGGCCCAGGCCTTCACAAAGCTGAACCTGACCAGGGCAGGGAGCCTTGCCCTGCGCCACCTGGGCACTTGGAATCTTCCACGCAGGCCCCGGAAGCCACTCCCTGGGAGGCCTGCTCAGCTCTGTCCCCAGCTACGGGGACATCGGGGTGACAGCCACGTCTGCAGGGACCACCCCAGTCTGGGCCCCCAGAGGCACGAACAGCTCCATGCCACACCTCAGCCACCTCCACCCCACGGCACCTGCCCACTCTGCAGGGCCCCAGGACGGATGCGGAGTCCCACGGCAGGCCATGGGAGCCCAAGAGCCCTCGGGGCAGCACTGAGGAAGCCGCCGTGGCCCCATCACAGCCCTCCGTCACCCTCCGTGGCAGTGGAGGTGGAGGGCAGAGGCAGGAGGCCACCGGGCCCTCACCGGGCACCTCGGGCAGCCAGGGAGCCAAGCTCGGGCCGAGTGGCCCGGGAGCGGGGCGGTAGGGGAGAGGCGACAGCGGGCTTCCCTGTGTCCTGCAGGGGGGTCAGCCCCAGGCCCTCGCCCCGCCCCGGTGGCCTGGGAAACACCCTCACTTCGGTGAAGCTCGGCTCCCTCGGCCAGCCGCCCACTCCTCACCGGGAAGAGCCAGCACCTGCGGCGCCCACGGCTCCGCTGCAGGTGGGAGATGCTGAGTCACGGGGCCCAGCTCCTGCCCACTCTCAGGCGCTGCCCCCTGCTCGGCCTGGAACCTGCCAGCCTACACGTGTCAGCGTGGTGGGGGAGGCGGGCCGTGCCCGAGCCCCCACACCCCTGCCTGGCCTCCAGTCCCTGCCTCCCTGGATGCGCGCATGTGTGAGCGTGTGTGCCCGCATGTGCGCCACAGAGACGAGGAGCAGGGCCTGGCTGGGGGGAGCTGTGGTGACGTGACTCAGTGTCGTTATAGCAACTCTGACGCCACGTCAGACACTGCACCCGGGCACCTGGTGGCACGACGCCCAGGACTGGTGATGGAGGGCACAGCTCTCAGGCAGCACAAAAGGACAAGCCGTGCCGCCCCGCCCCCTCCCAGGATGCAGGATGCAGGCAGACTGCCCCGGGGCAGGGAGGGCCAGCAGGGCGCCTGCTTCAGGCTGTGCGGGCTGAGCAGGGGATTAGGCCCAGGGGGTGGCAGCTCCCCTCCCCAGAGAGCCCAGCAGGGGCCGCGAGGAGCGGCTGTTGCCACTTCCTTGCCAGGAGGCTGAGACTCAGAGAGGTGGGCGCTGCCCCGGCCATCTGGCTGCTCAGAGACTATGGTGGCATCCAGACCCAGGCCCCGCTCCCGCCAAAGCCACACTGCTCCTGCCCGCTGGGCCATGGCAGCCACGTGGCCGCTCCCCGCGGCGGGCAGGGAGGACCTGGACGAGCGGTCACGGGAAGGTGGAGGACTCCCGACAGGGGGCCCCGCCAGCACCATCAGCTCTGAGCCAGGGCCTCGGCAAACGCCAGGAGAAGCTGGGCTGAGCGGCCAGCCCCCGCTGGGAGGAGGCAGCAGGGCCAATGGGAGGCAGAGGGAAAGGACCCCTGGCCGAGAGCCAAGGCCCCCAGGTCCTGGGCTCACCGGGCACCCAGAGGCCTCCTGAGGGGGCTGCAGGAACACCAGGAGCAAGACTCCACCCTCTCAGCAGGGGTGGGGCAGGGGCGGGGCAGGGCCCCTGTGTGCCCTCCTGTGCGCCACAGAGGGGGCAGCAGGGGGCTGGTCCCGGTATGGGGCTGGGCGTTCACCAGACACCCGCACCCAGGAGCACGCGCCCCACGAGCCAGCACTGTGCCGACCCCGGTGCCGGCATCCCCACGAGCGCCAGCTCAGGTCCCAGCTGCTCCACCCCCGATCCAGCTCCCTGCTGTGGCCTGGGAAAGCAGTGGAGGACGACCCAGGTGCTTGGGCCCTGCACCCCATGAGAGACCAGGAGGAAGCACCTGGTTCCTGGCTTCAGATCAGCTCAGCTCCAGCCATTGTGGTCAACTGGGGAGTGAACCAGCGGATAGAAGACCTCTCTCTCTCTCTCTCCACTCCCCCGTCCCTCTCTCTGTGACTCTTTCAAATAAATAAATAAATCTTTAAAAAAAAAAAGAAACAGAATGAAGACCAAACACCTGTGACCTGTCACTAATGTCAGGGAGATCAGGGGACGGGGAGAAGGGTGAGACCCTCAGCTGGAACCACGAAGCCCAGCGCAGCCTGACACGGCGGCCAGACACACATCTGCAGCAGTTCTCGGGGGCTGACAGAGGAGTGGGGCCGAGGGTCGGCACAGCAGTGAGGACGCTGCCCAGGACCCCCGCACCCTATCCTGGCGAGCCTGGGATCGCGTCCCAACTCCACTGCTGACTCCAGCTTCCTGCCGCTGTGCACGCTGGGAAACAGGGAGGGCGGCTCAGGTGTCGGGTCCCTGCCACCCACGCGGGAGCCCCGGGCACTCCCAACGCCCAGGAAATTGAGGAAGGAACCAGAGACCAAGAGTGCCTCTCTCTCCCTCGCTCTCTGTCTCTCCACCTCCTTCCTCTCAAATAAATTTAAGTAAACACATTGTTACAGAGTGGCCCAAGCACACAAAGCAGACAGCCACTCCCCACTTTCTGCAGCCAGTCAAGGCAGGAGTGAGAGGAAGAGGCCCCGGGTGCCGACAGGTGCACCCAGCATTCTTGGCAGATACACACCGCATATGCAGCGTCCACGGGAGCCCAGGGACACAGCAGGGCGGACACTGCTCTGTTCAGGACAGAGCGAGAAGGCAAAACCAGGCGAGGCCCGTGTGCCATCGTGACAGCGCGGCCGAGGGGGCAGAGGTGGCCGCCGTACACATCCAACCTGCGGAAACCCAGAAAAGGGGGGGCAGCGGCAGCTACAGACCCCCTGGCGGCCCCGCGGAGAGCGCACGCGAGGACAACGCACCTGCAAATTCTAAACCTGGCTCCTGAGTAACTCTCGGACCGGAATGGAAGCAGAGAGCCAGAGGTCGTGGCCGGCGAGGTAAGGAAGGTGGCCCCCATGGGAGCACCTTCCACGGCAAGCATGGGATTACCACGAGAATCCCCCACAACCAGAGAGCAGCCTCTCTCAGGAAAGGCGGCTATGCGCCGGCCGGGGGAGCTCGGGGGAATGTGCCCGGGAAAACACGACCATGCCAGGGACCTGTGGCGGGCGGACAGCCCCAGCTCCACACCATGCACCTGCTGTTACTGAGGAGTGGCTGCAGGACCCAGCCCCCACGAGCGGGCAGAGGAAGAAGCCAGGGTGAGAATCGGAAAGGGGCTCATGAGACAATGGAGATCCGAGGGCAGGTGTGCAGCCCCTCCGATCATGGCCTCCAGCCCCTGGCCCCCGGGAAGCAGCGGTGACTTCCTGCCACCCGGACTGCCACCCAGCTCCCGGCTTCCAGCTGTGACCCTGGCAGAGGACCCGGGGAGTGACCACACGGATGGGGGACACCTCGCTCTCTCACGTGCCCTCCCGCCCCCACCTCTCAATAAGTAAGCACAAATGAAAACAATAAGAGAACTCGGCGGTGTCTCGAAGGACCAAATCCGCAGAGCGACGGGAGTGGAGCAGGAGGAGCCGCCGGCTAGGGCGCCACGGCTCATCACCCAGAGCTGGCGTGTGGCCCGGCTGCTCCGCGTCTGATCCAGCTTCCGGCTAACACGCCCTGGAGGCAGCAGGTGACGGCTCAAGTGCTTGGGTCCCTGCCTCCCACTGGGGAGACCTGGGTGGAGTTCTGGGCTCCTGGCTTCAGCCCGGCCCAGCCCCACCTGCTGTGGGCATTCGCGGAGGGAACCAGCAGACGGCAAGTCTCACCAACACGGGTCCTGCCGGGACCCTCGTCTCCCACCAGTCAGCGGAAACCCCGAGCGACGCAGCTAGAGAGGGAAACGTCCAGGGAACTCCACGACCTTGGCCTGGGCACGGCTTTCTCAGATGTGGCCCCAAAATCACAAGCGGAAATGGGAAACTAAGTCAGAGCCCAGCCAACCGCTTCCACTCGGCGGCCGGGGCTGGGATGAAACACACAACCCCTGCGTCTGACGGGGGTTAGCGCCCGAAACGCAGCAGGAATCAACTCGACAGCAAGATAAACAGCCCTATTTTTTAAAGATTTATTTATTTATTTGAAAGTCAGAGTTGGTGGGGGGAGAGGTCTTCCATCCTCTGGGTCACTCCCCAGATGGCCACAACAGCCGGAGCTGCGACGATCCAAAGCCAGGAGCCAGGAGCTTCTTCCAGGTCTCCCACACGGGTGCAGGGACCCAAGCACTTGGGCCATCTTCCACTGCTTCCCCAGGCCACAGCAGAGAGCTGGATCAGAAGAAGAGTGGCCAGGTCTCAAACTGGTGCCCATGTGGGATGCCGGCACTGCAGGCAGCCGCTGTACCAGCTACACTACAGCGCCAGCCCTGATAACCTTATTTTTAAAAGGGCAAAGGATCTGAAGAGGTCTTTCTCAGGAGACCTGCAAATGGCCCAAAGTGTGCACCAGCAGTCACAGCAAGGCGGGGTGAAACACGCTGCCTCTCCCTCACACTGGCAGCAGCGCTGTCGCCGAAGGGGACGAGGGACGGGTGCTGGTGGGCGCGGGAATTAGGGAGTTATGGACCAGGAGGCGGCTGGCATGAGTCAGCACTCGCACTCCGGGCACATGAGAGAGAAGCGGCAGCGGAGTGTGGAACAGGTGCCAGTCAGCCCGGCGTCCACAGCACACGGCGGCCGAGGGGCACGCGGTCGGCACTGCGGACGACTACGCAGCCCTGGGAGCGGAGGCACCGTGTAACAGTGAAGCCAGGCGCGGACACACGACGCGGAGAGGCTGTCCCGGGGGGCAGGGGCTGGCGGCGGCCTGCTCAGTGGAGAGGAGGGGGCCGCCGCACGGCCGGGACCGCGGGGAACACGGGCATAGCCGCTGCCTGCCCGTCACCACGCGGTCCTTGGTGCCGTCGTCACAGGGAGCGGCGCCGCCCAGGCCACACCTGCCACTTTGTGCCATGCGGCCGCCCACAATCTACACAGTACATACACACATGTGTATGCATGTGCATGTGTGTGCGCGTGTATGATTTCAAAACATCATGTTAGACAAGATGGACATATGCCGTTTATGTCAAGTAAGTCATCGTTTTTTACAAAAAGAAGTCAAGCCTTTCTGAAGAACACAGAATGAAGCCACGCAGATGGAAGACGGCCTGACGCCCCGCCCCCGCGCTCATTGCAAATTCAACACAACCCACAACAGCGCCGACCAGGCATGGGGCCTTGCGTGTGTGCACGTGTGCGCATCCCGTGTGGATGCATGTGCATGAGTGTGTGTCCGTGTGCACGTGGATGTGTGTGTCTCTGCGTGTGTGTCCGTGTGCATGTGTGTGTGTCTCTGTGTGTGTGTCCGTGTGCATGTGTGTGAGAATGAGAGTTCA
Organism: Sylvilagus bachmani; assembly: GCA_015711505.1. NCBI lineage: Eukaryota > Metazoa > Chordata > Mammalia > Lagomorpha > Leporidae > Sylvilagus > Sylvilagus bachmani. The sequence goes on along the minus strand of CM027404.1, from coordinate 145,081,034 downwards.
TATCTAGGGGCCGAGCCTCCGACTCCCAGGTCTCCATGCGAGTGGCAGGAACCATGGCCCCTCCGCATCTCACTGACAGGGGCCGGAGCCAGGACTCGAGCGCAGGCCAAGGGACAAGCAGAGGCCCAAGTCCACAGCCACTCAGTGCAAGGTCACAGAAGAACCCAAACCCAGGCAGAAGCGAACATTCGATCGTGGGAGGAGATGCCTGAAAAGTCAGCTGGAAAGAGGAGAAGCAGAGCCACACAGGCCACGAATCTAACGCAGACCCATGCCTCCCACCACGCACAGGGCCACAGGCCACGAATCTAATACAGAGCCACACCCGGACCACAGGCCACGAATCAAAGGCAGAGCCACACTCCAGGGCCACAGGCCACGAATCACAGGCAGAGCCACACCTCCGGCCACGCCCCAGGGCCACAGGCTGTGAATCAACACCTTAGCAGTAGAACATCGAATCTAGAAGACTTGGCGAAGCCCTGGCTGTCACTTACGTCCCAAGGCCATAACACAAACACTGCCACATCTGTCAAACACCTCCGCACGGGACAAGTCAGGACGCACGTGTGACAACGTGGGAAGATACCTGGGCTCAAACCCCACCCGAGGCCGATCTCTGCGCTCTGCAGGCAAAGACGAAGGTCCCAGGGCTCAGAAGTTGAACAGAGCCAGTGCGCTGAGAGAGGAGACAGCGCAGGGGCAGAGGCACCAAGCCCCCTGCAGGTAAGGAAACGCAGGTGCGTCCCCCAGAGCCCGCCGCAAGGCTGGGGCCGGGCGCCCTCGGGACTGCCCGTGAGTGTGGCACACCCCGTGAGGGCAGCACCCGAGGGACCTGCTCTGCAATAGAAGACGGAAAACAACCCGGGCAGCGCACGCAGACTGGTCAGCCGGAAGCAGGGGCGCTGTCCAGAGCCGCTGGTCTCACAGACACCTGGCGGTGTGCGGACCTGCCCGGTGTGACCGCGGGCAGGGGCTGGGCCCTGGCAGGCCGAGGCGGAAAGGAAGCTGCTCCCGGTGCTCACCGGGGCCACGGGCTGGGCGGAGCCGACCGGGAGACTCTTCATCCCCACGTGCACTTCCGCATGGGGTTTATTTTTGAACCGCAGAAGCTACTCAGACACTGAAGCGAGAACTGTCTGAGCTACTCCAGGGCCGCCGGAATCGCTGGCCGAGGTCCACCCACAGCGAAGCCAGGAAACCAGGTCGGACGGGCACTCGCCGGGGGGCGGCTGGACGCTCGCTGCGTGCTTCCCCGTGCACCGCGCTCTGCGGACGATGCTGCCGAAACGGCCGGCCGGAACCTCGCCCACCAGCCGCCCAGCTGTGCCTCTGTGCTGGCTTTGCAAGGAAGCCTCCGTAGGGCAGAGGGGTCAGGGCCGCCCAGGGCGTCTCTGTGCCTCTCGACGGCTGCAGGTGAGTTTCCCGTGGTCTCACAGCACAAGTTTAGATGAAACCACGACACCAGCCGTCCAGTCCACGCCCGAAGTCGCCAAGTTAACAAACGGCAGAGGCCACGGCCTTCAACCTGAACCCGTCCTGCACCCGCCCCTCCCTCCAGCCTCCTGCCTCCCAGGAGGGCGGTGACACTGCACCCACACCGGCAGCCTCTCTGTGTGCGGAGGGGACTCCCAAGAGAAAAGGGGAAGCCCAGGGGGGCGCAGCAGCCTGCACAGACCGGTCACCCCAGACCTCCCGGCCCCCACCCCTGGGCAGCCATGGCCACTCGGTAGTCCCTGTGCTGGGGTGGGGGAGACGGGGGGTGTGGCTCCACAGCAGGACCAGCTAAGGCAGGGAAGCCCCGTGGTCCCCCAGCTCCAGGCCTCTGCCCAGCTGAAGGTGTCCAGATGGCCAGCACGGGTGGGGGCAGAGGCATCGAGGCCAGGAGGTGACGGTCACAGTGGAGGCAGGACACGCCTGATGCCCGCCCCAGCAGGACAGCAGGGACCCGGAGGCTCTGGCTTCCGTGTCCCCGTTTGGAAAATGCGGGCCTGGGGCCAGCGATGGGATCTGCGCACAGGTGCAGGGAAGGTACGTGTTGCAGGCTCGGCTGCAGATGAAGCAGGGAGAGGGGTGGGGAGGCGGCAGGGGCGCACGGTCCCCTCCCCTCCAAGAGCAGCTCAGCCCCACGCGGGTCCACGTGCAGCGCCCAGCCACGGCGGGAGCCACGTAGGGCAGAGACCACAGGTCTGCCGCGCACGCTCCGTCCCCTCTGGCTTGTGGAGGAGCCCACCCCCACCTGTGCTGTCCTCAGGGTCGCAGGAATGCTCCCCACCTCCCCCAACCCGCGCAGCCTGTCCACAGCCCAGGGACAGCTGGGGTGGGGGCACCAGAGTGGCAGAGCCCTGCGGGGCCGGGGTCTCCACCCCGCGAGGCCCACCTGGCAAGTGGGGGTGATGCAGAAGAGCTGCAGGCCCCGCCTCCCGCCATCTGCAGGGCCCGGAGCACCAGGCGCCTCGGCAGGGGCAGGGGCAGGGCGTTGCAGGCTCAGTGGCTACTGAGGGTCAGCTCTGGGCATCTTCCCACGCTGGGGGCCCAAGGCGGAACAGGGGGAGGGCAGAAAGAAACACCCGGAACTGGCAAGGAAGGGGTTGACACGGCCCGAGGGCGCCCAAGCCTCCTCTCCGCCACCACGCCCTCCCCGAAGGAGTCAGCAAGCAACGGAGGCAGGCTAGGCCCTCAAGAACGGAGGAACAGACGGACAGATGGACGTGCGGGATCTCCCAGGCGCCCGAGCCGACTCTGGGCTGGAGCGAGGGGGTCGCCTGCAGGGCAGCTCCAGGCCCAGAGGCACCCGGGGCGGCCTGGGAGGGGCTTGGCAGGGTTCTCAGCGGCCTGAGTCGGCTTCCTGCGCGCACCGGGGCCAGCAGGGTTCTCGGGACCCCGGAGAGCGGAGCCCCGGCCAGGCCAAGGACCCCGTCACTGCGGGAAACGCGGGGCAGGGAGCCGGGCCCCTCCTGAGACCCCCGCGGGGAAGGCTGGGCCTGGGCCTGTGCTCCCCTCCCAAACACTGGGCTACGAGGGCCCAAGGTGGTCTCCCCCCTGCTCCCCGCCAGCTCTACCCAGCGTGGATCCCTATGGTCCTCGCCGTCCGTGACACCCTGGGCACCGCCCTGACGTCCCCGCCCCACTGCCTGGGCACGCCTGCCCCTCAAGCCTCCCAGGCCACCACATACCCGCCTCAGCTGTGTCCAGGGGCCAGCTCCAGAGACACAAGGACTGACAGCCGTGGGCAAGGCCCCTGGCCCCTGGCAATGCTTTGTCTCGGGACTGGACACCCCCACGAGGCCCAGGCCCCCACTGTGCTCTCCCACCCCGCCCTCGCTGCCCGTCTGGAGTGGGGGGAACATGGCCTACAGCCCCGCCCAGAACGCCACCAGCCCTGGCGCTGGCCGGCTCTGCCGTACAGTGTGGCGGGCAGGATGAAGACTTCGGGAGCACAGTCTGCCAAGGGTGCACTGGACTCGCTTCCCGCAGGCAGGTGCCCGGCGGGCAGGGGCCAAGACGGCAGGGTGGGCAGGGCTCAGCTCCTGGCTTCCGCTACATGACGGCCCGGAAGCTGTCGGACCCTAGCAGCTTGCACAGGCGCCTGGGCATTGGCAGCCCTGGGAATCCTTACAGCGCCGGCACCCAGTCTCCCCTAACCCACCTGAGCCCACAGCCCAGCCAGCTGGGCGCAGTGCGCTCTCCGCAGAGCCGGGCAGCGGGGGAGGCAGCCGGAGGTCCCGCGGCAGAGGGGCGGCTGCACTGCTCGGGGGCTTTACCCCTCGACCTCGCTCAGCTCCTCTAAGCCTCAGGAGTCTCTCCTGTGCCCTCAGGTAACAACCCCAAAGGCCCGAGCGTCTGTGTCTCTGGGAGCAGCAGGCAAGGGCTGGGCCCTGGCGATGATCCCTCAGCCGAGACGCCGCACCGGCCCGGCCCCACTCTCGCGGGAAATGGGGGCTGAGAGAGAATCTTCCATCCATCTGGAAGAAGACGATAAGAAAGCTCTATTGGGCTGGAGCCCTCAGCGGGGGCTCTCGGGGCCAGTGGGACCGCCTGGCCCTGCTCGCTCATTTGCAGGTGGCACGGGCTACGTCCTCACAGCCCAGAGCCCAGGGTCATCTGGACACTGCCCGTCCACTTAGCAACGGTGTCTACAGTGCTGTTGCCACGACAGACCCAGCCACGGGCCCAGCGCCCCGCCTGCACGGCCTCTGCTCAGCAGACCTGGGTGTGGCTCAGCCGGCCCCTCCCTGCCCAGCCCCAGGCCCAGGCCCAGACCTGGGCGTGGCTCAGCCGGCCCCTCCCTGCCCAGCCCCAGGCCCAGGCCCAGACCTGGGCGTGGCTCAGCCGGCCCCTCCCTGCCCAGCCTGCCAGCATTCCGACCACTGGGCCATCCCGTCCTTGGAAGACCCCAAGCACAGAGACCACGGCTGGGCTCCCCCCCCCACAGACCACCCTGCGTGGCTGCAGTGGCCACCACGCTGCTCCGGCCTCCCGCGGGACCACCCACAGGGGAAGGGCTCCCCAGCGTGGTCTGGGTGCACAGGCCCAGCGCGATCACCTCCCCCCGTCATGGAGCAGCAAGGCTCGGCCCGGCCAACAGCACCGCGCCACAGCTGGGATAAGGCCGAGCGGCAGGGCGGCCACGGCTGAGTCATTTAGCCGAAGTCAGGAGCCGGGCCCTGCCCGCCCTGCCGTCCTGGCCAGGGCCGCCCTGAACCACGCTCCCCAGCAGGCAGTACCTGACCAGCTCCACGGGCGACGGCCCTCTGCCTGCCTTGTCTTCAACAGCCCCCCCAGGCACCCGCCCCCTGTGGGTGGGGCCCAGCACCTCCTTGCCACCTGCTCTGCAGAAGGTTCCAGAAGCTTCCACAGCACAGCCCTCACAGGAGGCGGGGCAGGGCGAGAATGCGGGTTCAGGGGCTGGCACTGTGGGGCAGTGGGGGCTACGCCGCCACAAACCGGGGCTCCACTTCCTGTCCCCGCCGCTCCGCTCCCGCCCAGCTCCCTGCTAAGGCACCTGGGAAGGCAGCGGAAGACGCCCCAGCGCCGGGCCCCTCGCCCACGCGAGACCTGGAGGAAGCTCCCGGCTCCCGGCGTCGGCCTGGCCCGGCCCTGGCTGTCGCAGCCATTTGGAGAGGGCCCCGGCGGGGGAGGCCAGTCTGCCTCGCGCCCCCTCTCTCCGTCACTCCGCCTTCCTGAGAAAGGCAAAGGGAAAGAGCAGCGCTCGGCCACAACCTGATTCTCCTACAAACACCCAGCAGCCACGCGTGGGCCCCGGGCGCCGCGACGCAGGGCAGAGCTTGGGTGGGGCTGCCGGCCGGGAGGCGGGGCGAGTGGCCCCTCCCCCGCGCACCCCAGGGGAGGGCACTCCCGCGTGTGGTGTTACTGACACACACGTGAGCACAGTGGATTCCACGCGGAGCAGGCGGACGAGGCCAGCAGCCATGACACAGCCACGCAGTCTCTCGCCAGCTCCCCAAAGTGCCCAACCACCTCCGAACACTAGCGCCAGGTCTGGGGACCAGGGGACTGCGTCCTAGACATCACGGTTCAGGGCCGGGGGCAAGTGTCCTTTCCTGTGCCTCAGGCTCCCCATCTGTGAAATGGGGCTCTCCTCCCTGGGGCTACGGGGGGCCAGCAGCGGGGTCTCCCGGCACAGGTCACCCACATGGAGCCTGGGGCCAGCAGCGGGGTCACCCGGCACAGGTCACCCGGCCCGGGACCACTATGTGAGTGTGGTGCCCTCAGCAGCGTCACCACGTGCGGAACCCCAGCAGCCCTCCTGCCCGCCACACTCGCCACGGAGCCCGCCCAGCTCCAGCCCCACATCCCGGGGAGGCTTCCCTGGTCCAGGACCCCGCAGCAGGCATGCGACCTTGTCACTCGCTCACGGTTGCCACTCGTATGCGACCACAGCTGACACACACGTGCTCACGCTGACACACATGCGGCCACGGCTGACACACACATGGGCATGGCTGACACACATGCTCACAGGTGACACGTGGCCATGGCTGACACACACATGGGCATGGCTGACACATACTCATGCTGACATATGCTCACAGCTGACACTTGTACATGAGCATGGCTGACATTTACATGCTCATGGCTGACACGCGTGCTCATGGCTGTGGCCACAGCTGACACACATGTGCTCACTCTGACACAGGCCAGGCCCCAGGCCCAAGGAGGAGCGGGAGCAAGTGGACCCACCTAAAGCGCCACCTCCTCCAGGAAGTCTCCCAGGTGTATCAGCCTCTCACAGTCCTGCCAGGAAAAACCGAGGGACAGCGGCAGGGAGGTGAGCCGGCCACAGGTGACCTGGGGCCAGCTGGACCCGCGGGATGGGGAGGCGAGGAGTGGCACCGCGGGCCCACAGCTCCCTGGGCTGTCCAGCGAGGCCTGCCTGGCCACAGGGTTTCCCGCGCTGCAGACACGGGGACCCGGACTTGGAGCCCTTCCTCGGAAGCTGGCGTCCAAGTCCGCGCGGCCCCTGCCCGCACAGTGGGAAGCGAGGAGCCAGATGAGTCTGCGCCCCGGAGGGCCCCAGCGTCCAGGGGGAGGCGTGACACGCAGGGCCGCCATCTGGGTCACCCCAACAGGTGGGCGCTCCCAGACCTGGGTGGCCACCACCTGACCGGCGGCCCCGCCCCGCCCCCAGTGCCGCCTCGCCCCTGCCACGCCCCCAACGGGACCACGCCCCCTACGCACCACGCCCACTTGAGGCCCCATCCCAGGACCTCCGCGGCCTTCAGGTACCCAGGGACTCAGCCCCGCCCCCTCGGGCCACGCCCTCCCGCCACGCCCCCTCGGGCCACGCCCCCTGGCCGCCCACCGCGAACCCCACCGCAGGCCCTCACCCACTCGGTGGCTCTCGGGTGCGTCCGTGCGCCCCCAGCCCGAGGGGCGGTGCGGGGACCGGCGTCCGGCACCCACACGGCACGGGACGGCCACGCGGCCGCTGGGAGCGCCCAGCCCGGCCGGGTCCGTGACCCACGGCGCTGCCCAGGCCCCGCGGACTACGCGTCCCGGCATGCCCCGCGGCCGGAAGCGCGCGAACGGCGGCCGGCGAGGCCCAAACGCCGCGGCCGCGAGCTCGCCAAGCGTTCGCTCCCCGTGGCGCGACGGCCTGAGCCCCGCGTGGGGACTGCGCGACCCCCGCAGCCGGCCGGACGGCGCCCGCGGGGACCCGGACAAGGAGCCTGAGGCGGTGGGGGCGGGCCGGCTCTGCGTCCCGCGGCTGGCCAGGTCGCGAGGCCGTGCGCGCGTGCGTGCGGACACACGTGAGCGCGCAAGCACGCCGGGAGCGAGCGGGCACTGGCGCGCGTGGGCGCGCCGTGCGGGGGCGCGATCCCTTGGCCCGGGGTGGGCGCCCACGCTCGCGTGCGGGGCCCAGCGCCGCTGCACGGGGCTGGCCGGGCCGGGTGCCCCTGAGCCCAGGCCGGCGTGCGGCCGCCTCTCGCCCCGCGCGCAGCCGGGCCCTGCTGCCCGCCGACAGGACCAGGTGCGGTGCCCGGCTCGGTCCCTGGATGGGGCGAGCCCACCTGGCACCCCCGGGAGGCGGGAGCCCACCCCCCCGAGCCTGCGCCCGGGGAGGGGCGGCCCGGGGAGGTGACCCGCGGCCTGGGCCTGGGGTCAGTGCTCGCCTCCGCTGTCCATCTCAGCCCCTCCCGGGCTGCGGTCACTGCCTGGCCTCCCGCAGCTCGGGGCCCCTCCCCGGGAGTGACTGCACGTGGTCCCCTCCCCTAGGCTTGTCCGGTTTGGCGCTGCTGCTCCAGGCGGGGCAGGTGCGGGGCAGGTGCGGGAGCCAGGTCCCAGGAAGCCGTGTGGAGGAGCGATCACGGGTCCACCGCGCTCCGGGGTCCGGACGGTGCCCCATGCCCGCCCCAGTCCCTTCACGCCGGGTGGGCAGGCTTGCATTTCAGCTTCGGGCTGGTTTGTGCAGCCTGCGCGTGGGGACCAACCCTCACGGCGTGGGCCCCAGGGGCTCCGTGCAGGCCAGTGCCCAGCATGGGGGGCAGCCGAGCCCAGGCCCCTGCTTTTCCTGGGTGTCCTGGGGAAACCCCCCTTCCGCCCCTGAGGCTCCCGGCTGCCCCGACTCCTAGCAGAGCCATGGTGGGGGGCCACGCCGCGGGCCAGCCCCCCCCCCCCCCCCCCCCGCCCGGCTCCCACTCCACAACTTCCCAAGGTACTTAACACCAGGCAGGGGTGGCGAAAAAAGAAAGAAAAAGTGAGAAGTGCAGCCAGCAGAGGTGAGGGCTGTCCCACTACCTGTGCCCCCCCAGGGGA
>CM027404.1:145041492-145072254 GCA_015711505.1 Sylvilagus bachmani | reverse complement strand
GGGTGTGGGTCCCGTGTCACAGGGCAGTGGATGATGCCTGCAGGCTGCTGAGGGCTGCGCCGCCCTGAGGAGGTGGATGCCCTCCTGAGAGCCACTCCCCCTCCCTCCACCACATCCCAGCCTCTACACATCCCACGGGGGTCCCAGGTTCCCGGTGCCACGAGAGGAGCCTGCTCTGCCCAGCTGCCTCCCCTCCCCAGTGTGGAGTCGGGGTGGCCTCTGTGGGGACCCCAGTCCCCCCAGCCAGAGACACCAGCTGCCAGCTCCGTCCTGGGGCCCTCTCTGGGCTCAGCCTGACTGCAGCTGAGAGGAACCTCTTGGACAGTCCAGGGCTGCCCTCCAGGTCTGGGGCCCTGAGCCCTTGCCCAGGGGGCACTGCTCTGCGGGGTACACCAGCCTCCCCCATACCACTGCTCTGCGGGGTACACCAGCCTCCCCCGACCACTGCTCTGCGGGGTACACCAGCCTCCCCGACCACTGCTCTGCGGGGTACACCAACCTCCCCCGACCACTGCTCTGCAGGGTACACCAGCCTCCCCAACCACTGCTCTGCGGGGTACACCAGCCTCCCCGACCACTGCTCTGCAGGGTACACCAGTCTCCCCCGACCACTGCTCTGCGGGGTACACCAGCCTCCCCGACCAGTGCCGTGGCGCAGCCGCCTGTGGCCTCTGCTGCCACTGGGTTTTATTTCCCTCTGGGCGAGGTGCTTCCCCTCAGCTAGCCACAGCTAGCCAACCTTGCTCAGGCCTGCAGGGCTCGGGGACACGGACAGTTAGCTCAGCTCTGGGCGGTCCACTGCCCGGCACCCCTGGTCCCACAAAGCAGTGCCAGAGGCCGGGGCCCCAGAGACAGCCCCTGCATCGCAGGCCAGGGGCCCAGGATAAGACCCTGTAGGAGCGGGGGTGGTGGCACAGCTTCCCACCCAGTGCCCCTGCCCAGCCCCCAGGCTGAGGGCAGGGGCAGGAGACGACCTCCGACCTCTGGCCGCCCGGCTGCTGGGGCCCCAGTGGGCAGGCTGCCCAGAGGCGGGGGTGTCGCTGCAGGGTTGGTGTGGACAGCACACACCCACGGCTACATGGAGGTGTGGCCACAGCTCCCAGCAGTGTTTGCCACACCTAGCAGGTGAGAACGGGGCTGAGGCTGGGGGCAGGGGGGTCACACAGAAATGGGGTCGAGGAGACCAGGGTCAACGGGCAGAAGGGCGAGGGAGGGATGCGGGGGCAGGAGCTGCAGTAGCCGAGGCCGGGCACCCAGGGGCGTGCGCTGAGCCCCACGTCGCCCCAGGAGGCTTGGAGGACAGCTTGCTGGTTCCTGGGCCTGTGGCCGGCACTGGGCAGGAGTGGGCTGGGACTGGGTGCCACCCACAGCCTTCCTCCCCTGCCCCTCCACTCTCTCACGGGTTTCCCTGGCTGCCGTGGGTCCCTCAGCCTGGAAGCCTCCCTGAGTCCCAGATTTTTTTTTTTCTTTCTTTTTCTTTTTTGACAGGCAGAGTGGACAGTGAGAGAGAGAGACAGAGAGAAAGGTCTTCCTTTTGCCGATGGTTCACCCTCCAATGGCCGCCGCGGCCGGCGCACCGCGCTGATCCAATGGCAGGAGCCAGGTGCTTTTCCTGGTCTCCCATGGGTGCAGGGCCCAAGCACCTGGGCCATCCTCCACTGCACTCCCGGGCCTCAGCAGAGAGCTGGCCTGGAAGAGGGGCAACTGGGACAGAATCCGGCGCCCCGACCGGGACTAGAACCCGGTGTGCTGGTGCCGCAAGGCGGAGGATTAGCCTAGTGAGCCGCGGCGCCGGCTGACTCCCAGATTTTTTCAGATGTATTTATTTATTTATTTATGTGAAAGGCAGAGCAGGGGAGGGGCAGAGGGCGAGATCTTCCATCCACTGGTCCATTCCCCAAGCGACCACAACAGCTGCCACTGGCCCAGGCTGAAGCCAGAAGCCAAGAGCTCCTTCTGGGTCTCCCACGTGGGTGCAGGGGCCCAAGCACGTGGGCCATCTTCTGCTGCTTTCCCAGGGCTTGAGGGGGGCTGGGTCGCAGGAGGAACAGCCGGGACTTGAACAGGTGCGCTGGCAGGGGGTGGTGGCGCTGCCTGAGGCAGCTTAACCTGTGGCGCCACCACCCCGACCCTGAGTCTCCGTTTTGGGGTGGCAGCCTTGAAGACCACGTGCCACAGAGCCCCAAGGGACACGCGTGGGCCACCCTCCTGGCCGCCCCAGCCACAGGAGAGATATACCCCTCCCCAGTTCATTAACCTGTCTGGGAGCAAGCCCATCCCCCATCCCGCACGTAGCCAGCCATGTAGGGTCTCAGAAGCCCATGGTGGCGGGGACCCAGGAGACCTGGGCTGGTGTCTAAAGTCCTCAGACTCCCTGGGGTTCTCTGGGCTGAACTCGGGGCAGCCTGCTCCCCTGCACCCTGACCTGGCCGTGCCCGGCCCTGGCTGCGTGCTGCCCTGGGAGGCGCGAGCCATGAGAAAAGCCGTCCCTGGGGCCAGCAGGTTGAAGGCAGGAGTCGGGGGCAGAGCAGGAGCTTGTGGGGGGCTCCCATTGTGAGTCCTGCAGGGGTGGGGACAGGAGGGGCCTTTGGGAGGTGGTAAGGTTGTGAGGGCTTGGCCCCCGGCAGGGGATGGATCTGCTTGTGGATTCGTGGATCCACAGGCGGCTGAGGAGCGGCTTCGTGCACCCTCCCTTGCCAGGAGATGTGGCAGGCAGACGCCGGGGCCATGCGCAAACCTCTGTCCTCACTAACTGCCCAGCCTGTGGCCTGCAGGTGCCAAAAGCGAGAACAGACGGACACCCCCTGAAGTCGCTGGTGGCTGCCTGGGCTGCACCCCAAGCTGAGCAGCTGCGAACCCCACACAGCTCAGCATGAGCTCCGCCGGCAGGGCACCGAGAGGCTGCTGTGCGCCCACAGCTGCCACAGAATGGGTTTGGAGCAGCGGCAGGAAACATGGCCTGGAACTTGAGCCAGGACCCAGCCGTGTGGACGGCCTGCGGGGGCAGGAGTCTCTCGGGTGGGAGCCACACCGCGTGGATTCCGTCCCCTCCCAGGCCCAGTTTCCTGCCGGTTCCGGCGCCGGGAGCAACAGTGGTGGCTCAAGGACTTGAGTCCCGGCCACCCACGTGGGAGACATGGATGGAGCTCCTGGCTCCTGGCTTCAGCCTGGCCCAGCCCCAGCTGGGGAGTGAACCAGTGGATGGGTGATCTCTCTCTCCCTCTTTCTCTCTCACTGTGTCTCTGTCTCTTTCTCTCTGCCTTTCAAATAAATAAAAGGAATAAAGACATTTTAGAAAGAGTGGTTCCGTGCCCGTAGACTGCAGATGCAGAGCGCCCGTAAGCTGCGCTCAGAAATTGCGGACCCCGGGCTCACAGAGAGCAGAAGCGAAGGCGCGAGCGGACTCGGGAGGATCTGGGCAGCGAGGTACACACCGCGTGCTGCACCCAGTCCAGGCCTACTCTCAGAACAAATGGGTTAGGAGGGGTGAGCCCAGGGAGGAAGTAGGGACGTCAGAGGCGCAGGAGAACCCAGCGGGAGCCCCAGGACTGAACCGCACACGGTGGAAAGGCTCCTGGAACAAGCAAGAACTAAAGTCGGGCCGGGCTTCGGACCCAGCAGGCACCGGCCGGCTGAGGCGCCTGTGTCCGCGCTGAGCGGGAGGTTCCGGGCCAGCCCCGCCCCCTGCAGCTCCCTGCAAATGCAGACCCCAGCAGACCCCAGCAGGTCCCTGCCGCCCGTGTGCAGGAGCGCCCGGTCAGGCTGTGCGACAGTCGGGCCATGGCCCTCAGCAGCGAAGGTGAAACAGAGGAGCTCTCTGGTGGAGACCAGCTGCCCACGCCATTGCCACGGCTCCCCGCCTCCGCCACGGCTCCCCACAACTGCCACGGCTCCCCACGCCACTGCCACAGCTCCCCACGCCACTGCCACGGCTCCCCACCACTGCCATGGCTCCCCACGCCACTGCCATGGCTCCCCACCACTGCCATGGCTCCCCACACCACTGCCATGGCTCCCCCACACCACTGCCACGGCTCCCCCACACCACTGCCATGGCTCCCCACGCCACTGCTCCCCATTCCACTGCCACAGCTCCCCACATCACTGCTGCCCACGCCACTCCACGGCTCCCCCCCACTGCCACGGCTCCTCATGCCACTGCTGCCCACGTCACTGCCAAGGCTCCCCCCCCCCACTGCCACGGCTCCCCACCACTGCCACGACTCCCCACTACTGCCACTGCTGCCCATCACTGCAACTGCTGCCCACGACTCTGTCACCATTTTGGAACAGAAAGGCCGGGGGACTCCCGTGGAAGGCCTCCGGGGGTGTTTGGGTGATAACTCAGCTGTGGAGAGCGACTCAGCATCTTGGCCAGTTCACATCCATTAGGGCAGCCGCGGACCGGGCAGGTGCAGGTCTGGTCCCAGGCAGCTGAGCGCCGCCGCAGACTCCAGTGAGAGGAGCATGGACGCGGACAGCCCCCCGCAGGCCGGCCGGGCCCAGATCCCCTCTCGGGATTACCCACGTGAAAGAAAAACAGGACCCACGGCTATGTGTGTTTCTGGGAGTCGGCCCCCAACAGGAAGCCTCCGGCAGCGTCCACGCAGTGCACAGCGCTCCCCGAGGCTCAGGGGCCAATGGTGACAAGGGCGACTCGCAGAGAGCCCTGGGGGAGTCGCCTGCCCGCCGGACACGCACAGAGCCAGCCTCGGGGACGCCGGGCAGGGGCCCTGGTGGCGCCTCAGCAGGTGGGGAGCTCCGGGTGGCAGCGCCGCACGCGTCCTGTCCGATGATGCTGGAACCGCAGAGCCTGCGGGCAAACCCGACCTCCTCGGCTGCGGGTCTAGGGCGGCACCGGGGGCGGGCAGGCCTCAGGGCCCCGTGGGCCTGTCGTGGGGCAGAGGTCTGAGCACCACGGGCTCCCCCCACCCTTCCCTGAGCCTCATCTCCCGGTTCTCTCTCGGGGGCTCCGCCTGCGGAGGAGAGGGGGTGGACGGTGGCCTGTGCCAGGCCTGCCCCTCGGCCCCCGCCCGGCGTGGGGGACCCGGCGCGGAGCTGCGGGAACTGGGTTTGAAGCCGGGGCTGCGTGGAGCGGAGAGCGGCTGCCTCTGGCCCCAGGCCAGGCCTGCTCAGCCTGTCCACGCGCGTGGGCGTGGCCAGTGACCCGTGGGCTGTCCCAGGCTCTGTGTGTGGCCCTCGAACTGGGTTGCCCTGAAATCTCCCTGCCCACAGCGCAGCGGCCGTGTTAATTAATTCGGCGACACTCGGCTCCCCGCGGCCGCTGAGCCAGGTCGGCCCTGCGGCGCGGAGGGATCTGGGGCGAGGCAACCAGGGCAGGTGCTCTCTGCGGGTCCCATGGCCACTTCCTGTCCGCAGGGGCGGGGCCTGTCCTGAGTCCCTGCCCAGGCAGCCCAGAGAGTCCCCCGCCCCCACTGCCCGGGACCAAGGCTGGAATCCCTGCGGTGGCCGTGGGGTGGGGTGGTATCCCAGGTGCGGGGTCTCTGAGTCCCGGGAGGCAGCCTGCGGCAGGGCGCCGGGGCCCTCACCACGATGGCTGGCGCCCCCCAGTGCATGCCATCTGGGGGTCGTGTCCTGCACAGACATAGCACTCTGGGCCTGTAGCTGGGCGAGCAACCTTCTCCCGCCAGCCTGTCGTGCAGCGCTGACAGCTGGGATCCCTGGGAAGTGGCGCAGGCCAACCCCAGGACATGCCCTCAAGGAGGCCTTTCTCTGCTGCTTCCCAACCGCCAGAGGGTGAGTGTGACAGCTGGAGTGCCTGCAGTCACCCGGAGCCACGAGGTACAAGATACAGGATGAGGAAGCACAGTGGGGGTGCAGGTGGGGGCCGGGGCTGCTGAGACCCTCTTGCTGCGTGGAGCCTGGTGGGGACGAGGCAGAGTCGGAGCCCCAAGCACAGCCGGCCCCTCCGGCGGGGGACACGGCCGGGACGGCTCTGAGCAGGGAGAGGAGCCCGGGTACCCGGACACAGCTTCCGTGGGGGCAGGGGGCTCCCTGGGCTGTGGCCGGGTGCACACGGTGCCCAGGCTGGCGGGGGATGGTGTCCCTGGCACAAGCCGGCCAGGCGCTGGTTGCCAGGCTGGGCACTCTGCCAGTCTCCGCTTGACCCAATTTAAAATTCGCAGGTAGCGCCTCACACCTTCCCCGGACCTGCGAGAGCACAGCACGACCCTTATGTAACCCGGGCGGTGGAACGGCCACACGCGTGCCCACACGGGGTCCGTGTGTGCCGTGTGTTTTCACGTGCATGCATGTGAGCCGTGTATGTTCCCCACGCACATTCACATGGGGACGCCCAAGCAGGCCCCTGCCACGGCTCCCAGGCCTAAGGGAGACTGGCCTCCGCCCAGTCTGTGGCACAGCTGTGGGCGTCTCTGGCTGGCCTGGGCAGGGGTGGGGGGGAGCGGCTCTAGTTCCTGTGCCCCGGCTGCACCAGGGCCTGGGCCGTCGGCAGAGCCGCCAGGTGCATCACCAGCCCGCGAGCGTCTACCCCGTCCAGGGCCCTCGGGAGACGGCAGGCGGCAGCCCTGCCTCTGTCCACTCTGCCCCTTCCTCTCCCGCCCGACCCGGCCATGGCCGCTCTCCTCCCTCGAACAGCTGTGCTTCCCAGCCAAGACCCGGGGAAGCCTGGAGGGTCACGCTCCGTGCCGGCTGAGACTTGGACAGCCAGCGGGCCTCACAGGGCCCTCAGACGGCGTCACCACAGCCCAGGGGACCCTGCTGTGACGCCTGTCCGCTGCCTGTCTCTGCTTGGGCCCCGTTAGCTGGCTCCTTCCCGGTCTCAGCGAGCCACACCCCCCGCCTCTGGCTCACTCGGGGTTGGCCCTTGGCCAGCGTGGGTGCCAGAAATGCCTACATGCCACAGGAGCCGCTGGCACCAGGCGGCAGAGTGTGGCTGTGTGTGCCACGTGGGAGGGAGGGCGGGGCTCTGTGCACATGGCCAGTTCATGGAGGGGCTGGGGAGACAGCCTTGTGCCTATCCTTCGGCACGCCGGCTCACTCTGGGCACAGCAGGTGGCCGCGACCTGGGCACGAGGGGGACCCACATCGCCTGCAGCGAGGGCACCTAGGCACACGCTCTCGGGGCACCCCAGGCCCCCAGGCCCCAGGCCCCAGGCCCCGAGCCTGACACTGGGCTGTGGGCCGGGGAACCTGCCGGGACTCGGGCTCTTCCTGCCCACACCTGCATCGTGGTCGTGCCCTTGGTCACTGTCCAGCCGCCTCCCCAGGAGTCCGTGCCACACCCCTCCACACACACCACGATCACTCACGCTCACACTCAGGCCTTGGATGTGACCTGGGGGGAACAGACGCAGAGGTGCAGAGGCTGCCCCAGGCCCCCCGCCCTGCAGGAGTGGGGCTGGAGTTGGAGCCCCGGGGGGTGCCCGGCCCCTGGCCCTTGCCGCCACCGTCACCGTCATGGCTGCAACAGCAGCCTCACAGCCACAGCCCACGCTGGCTCCTGCCTCTGCACCCCCCAGCATGGGCCCTGCACCCCCACTGCCCCATCCGAACGTCAGGGCCAGGACCAGAGTCAGGACCACGTCTCATGGCCGCCTGGCCGTTGCGAGCATCCGACTGTCCCTCTGTCCTCAGCTGGCTCAGGGGCTTGTGGGGACCCAGGCGAGGGTCTGTCACTGGCTCAGTCCTCCTGTGCCCCTACGCTGGGTGGGCATCCTTCCAGGGCGTGGGGTGGGCTCTGCGGACCCCACCCCAGGACCCAGCGCCCCCGGGCTCCTCCCCGGGCGGCCGGGCTGGCACGAAGGGCTCTGTTTACTTCCTCTGCTTCTCCCCCCACCTCCAAGTGGGCGCGACGTGGGGATTCCCGCCCCGCACGCCCCGCGCCTCTCGGCTTCCCTAATTATCTAATTTGTAATACTTCATCTTCCCTCCCTTTCATCTCCCTCTGCACGCCCCAGCCGGTTGCAATAAATATGTATTTTTAATTCTGAGGCTCCTAATGTGATCTGGCAGGCGACGTGCCGCCACTCAGAGGTCGGCAGCTCCGCCGAGTCCCGTGGCCCTGCGCCAGTACTGCCTGCAGGTGGGGGGGGGTCCGCAGCCAGGCCCCTCAGAGCCTGGGGGTGCTGACAGGTGCGCGGACCCAGGCCCAGCGGGGGCAAGGCCCCCTCCCGGCTGTCTCTGAGGCCACAGGGTGCCCACCTGGTGTGGCTCAGGGACACGCCCACAGGACCCCGCCTCCCCTCGGCAGGTGGCCCACGGCTGGCCCATCCTCCCTCACCGCCGCGACGCCTCCTTGGAGACCTTGTCCCTTCTGCAAGTGGACAGACCTCACCCCCGCCCCGCCCTGACACCTGACGTGGAGGGGGTGGAGCTACCCAGCCTTGCCAGCAACCTGCCTGGGGACAGAGAGGATGCGCCGCAGAGTCCCAGCCTGTGTCCCCTTCTTGGGCCGCTCTGGAGCCCCGAGAGCTCGTCCACAGCCGACCCGGAGCCCCACCCCCAAGCCCCTGCAGCCAGCTGTGCACTGGGTCACCGGCTGTGTGGCCAGGTGACAGGTGCTCCCGGGCTTAGAAATGAAACTCAGGAGAACGTAGGGCTTCCCAGGACACCCCAGGGTGCTGGGGCTGGGAGCAGAGGGCAGACAAAGTCGAGGCCTCCCCGTGACCATCCCTCTGCTCACTGCGCGCTGCTGCCACGGATGCCTGGCTGCTCGTGCCAGAGCCCCCGAACCTGGGGCTGCCCTGGACCAGACTCGGCCCCCGGGCCCTGGGCCTCAGGGCTGCAGCTGCTTACCTGACCCTCGTCCTGTCGTCTCGTGCCCGTCAGCTCCCAGGGCCGTCGGGGGCATCTGCAGACATGAGCGCACTGAGGGCAGCAGGGAGAGGCCCCTCCTGTCCTCGGGGGCCGAGCCGTGGTGGGCTCACCCCAGGCAGGACAGCCCACAGAGCAGCGCCTTGGCAGTGCCTGGGAAGCCACAAGGCGTGATTCCCCCCCTCCCCCAGCACTGCCGCTCCCGCCTGGGCCCCAGAGAAGCCCGGCTCACCCCACCCCCGGCAGCCCCCAGCCAGCCTGCTCCGGGGCAGCAGGGGAAACCCACCCGCCAGCAATGGCGCCCAGGGCCAGGGGACCAGTGAGAGCATTGCCAGGCCACGCCCCCCGCCGGGTGACGCCAGAGGGCAGGTGTGGGCGGAGAGCAGCCCGGGCACAGCTGCTGGGTGTCAGGGAGACACAGAGAAAGGGCCAAGACCCCGAGGCCCCTCGCTGGGAGTGGGATCAAGGCAGCCTGCGGATGCCCGCGACCTTCCCCGCCTCGAACACGGGAAGACGGAGCAAGTCCGGCCGGGGCGGCCGGGGCCGGGGCCGGGGCTGGGCTGCCCGCTCCGGTGCTGCTCGCTTTGCAGACTGTGGAAACCTCGCTGCTACTTGGAAAGAAAAATGCACTTGGGAACTCAGCACAGTGGCAGGCGGGGCGGGGAGCAGGCCACCTGCAGGGGAGGGGGCGGGGACAGGGGCCCGCCCTGCAACCTACATCTCTCCAGAGGGGAGCCGTGGGGGAAGGCAGGTCTCCCCTGTCCTGCGGTGGGGCACGGCCCTCGGCCGGCCCCCAGAGGAGGCACGCTGGGCCTCAGCAGGGACCGTGCCGTGGCTCTGCCTCCCTGCCTGGGTCAGCTGCCGCGTGGACCCCAGGGGACCCTGTCAAGCACCGGGGACACTCGAGGCCACCTTGGGCACAGAAGCGTGGACAGGATCCCAGGGTCATGAGAAAAATCCCCCAGGCTGCCTGCACCCTGCCTGCCCTGTGGGACTGGGTGCCAGTGTGTGCACACTGACGTGTGTTTGTGTTTGTGTGTGTGCACTGTGTGTGTGCGCACTGAGGTGTGTGTGCTTGTGTGTGCACGTGTGCTTGTGTGTGCATGCTGAGGTGTGTGTGTGTGCACGTGTGAGGTGCATTGCTTGTGTGTGTGCACACTGACATGTGTGTGCTTGTGTGTGCACGTGTGCTTGTGTGTGCATGCTGAGCTGTGTGTGTGTGCACGTGTGAGGTGCATTGCTTGTGTGTGTGCACACTGAGGTGTGTGTGCATGCTGAGCTGTGTGTGCGTGTGTGTGTGCCCGTGTGTGGTGCGTGTGATTCTTCACACGTGCACTTGCACACCTGGGCCTGAGACGCTGTGGTGTCACCCAGGGTGAGCCTGGCTCAGGCAGAAGTCCCGAGGCTCACAGAGCTGAGCTCAGCTTCCTGCCAGCTGTGTTGAGGGCAGGAGGGGCAGGAGGAGGTGGCTGATCCCAAGATGCAGTTCTGTGGGTGGCGGCACAGCGACGGGGTCCTGGGGTACAGGAGCTCCCCCGTGCCTGCCCCATCTCCACGTCACGCATCCATTCCTCAAAGAGCAGCTGAGTCACAGAGAGCCTGAGTTAGGGGCTGGGAGTCACAGAGGCAAGGGTGCCCTGGCACTGCCACCCCATCCGGCTGGGACACGGGACAGGCTGCCTGGGACATGGGCTGCATGGGAAGAGCACGAGGAGGGAGGACCCTGCACCCTGGGCTGTGGAGGACACGGCAGACTGACCACAGGGAGATCGACACAGGCATCAGAGAAGCCAGCAATCGGCTCTGGAAGCATCTGGAAAGGAGCCACACAGATTACAGTTCATGGCTCCCTAAGTCATTCAAAGGAGGCCGGCTCACTCTCTCCAACACCTAAAATCACCATCATTGTCATCCCCCAAAGCACCACCATCACCATCACAGCATCACCACCACCATCATCACCATCACATCACCATCACCACCATCACCACCACCACCATCACCACCATCTCCATCACCACCATCACCACCACCACCATCACCACCACCATCACCACCATCACCATCATCTCCATCACCACCACCATCACCACCATCACCCCATCACCATCATCACCACCACCATCACCATCACCACCACCATCACCACCATCACCACCATCACCACCACCATCACCACCATCACCACCACCATCACATCACCATCACCACCATCACCACCATCATCACCACCATCACCACCACCATCACCATCACCATCATCTCCATCACCACCACCATCACCATCACCACCACCACCACCACCACCACCACCACCATCACCACCACCACCATCATCACATCACCACCATCATCACATCACCACCACCATCACCACCATCATCAATGCCATGGCTGCCAGCACCATCCTCCATGGTGGGTGAGGGTGGGTGGAGGAAGGTGAGGGCTCCAGGTCCTCTCCTGCCTCAGCCTCAGTTTCCCCACCATGCATTGGAACTGTGCTCCTTGGCCTCTCTGCTCTGCCATGCTGTTTTGGGAGTAAAATAATCCGGAACACTGAACGTGCTGAGTGAGTGGCTGTGTCAACACGCCAGAAGTCCGTGCCCAGCCACCCCCCCCCACCCCGTGCCTCCCAGCGAGCACACAGTGGCCAGGTCTTGGGAGGGGGTGGGCCCAGGAACAGACCCCTGCTGGAATGCAGACAATATGCAAATGAACATGCAGATCCCTGGGCTGCCCAGGGAGGCCCAGCTGGCCTGGGGCTGTCCACCCTGCCTCCGGCTGGCTCAGACGGGGCAGAGTGGGGTGGGGCTGTCAGAGGAGGAAGGAAGAGGCCGGGGAGGGAGTGTGCAACTGCAAACCCTAAGGCCAACACCCCCGCTTCCAGGGACCAGGGCTCCCGCCACTCCCCCTCCCTCCTCCCTCCAGCCAGCGCTCCCAGCTACCTGCACTGTCTCTGCCGGTGGGAACCCTGGCTTCAGGGAAAGACAGGAGCTGAGCACCCCCACCTCCTAAGGTTCCCACCCCACCTCGCAGGCCCCACCTCATGGTCCCAGCCCACTGTGTGTCAACATGAGGAGCACTGTGGGGAAACTGAGGCAGGGACTCAACACACACACACACACCAGGAGAAGGGAGACCCCCTCCCAAGGGTGATGAGGACCAGGACACCCAAGAGGACAAAGGACCCAGGGAGGCGGTGAGGAGGCACGGAGCTGGGGCAGGATGAGCAAGGGCCCACGGGGAGTCCAGGGGGATGTCTAGGCCCGGCAAGCAGGAGGGACTGGGGTCACACAGGGAGGACACGGGAGCCACGGGAGGCTCTGGCGCTGGGAGGGACGCGGTCGCAAAGGTCCTCCAGCAGATCCCAGGAGCGGAGGAGGCTGTGGACAGCTTCCCCCCAGTCCCTCAGGGAGACTGGCCAAGGCCACACCCCAGGCTCCCTGCCCCGCCCCAGGTGGGCTGCAGAGATGGAGGAGTGGCCGAGAAGGTGGGGCAGGGCTTGGGGGGGGGTCACGTGCAAGAGTCCAGGACGCCTGAGCTCAGCCCCAGCCTCTGGCAATGGCCCTGGGCAGGTGGCCAGGAATGACCCCAGGCCCTGGAAACCCCTCCCCTCACCCCTCCCCCAAGGTTGCCCGAGATGGAAGCCACATCAAAGTCCATGTCCATCTCCTTCCTTGAAGAAACATTTAAACCACCCGTGGAGGGGCTGGCTGTGCAGCGCAGCCTGCAGGGCCCACGGCCTCCTCCTGATCCGGCTGTGCAGGGCATGGGCAGGCGGGGAGTGAGGGGAGGGAGGTGGTAGGGCTGGGGACGCCGGCTTCAGGCTGCTGCAGGTCCTGGGGCAGACGAGGCCAGGCGCACACATGCCATCACGTGTGCACTCACACGGTGCGTGCACGCTCTGCACGCGTGAGAGGCTTCCAATCCAGACGCGTCTCTGCCCTCAGCTTGAAAAACCAAGTGGACTCCGGCGCCGTTTGTCCTTGAGGTCTTGCTGGGGCTGACGGCCACGGTGACCCTGGGAGAAGCCCTGTCGTGTGGCCCCGGAAGTCTCAGCTGGGTCCCGTGTGGCCTGGCTCCTCACTGTGTGGCCCACTTCGAGCACGCCTTTCTAAAAGCAACCTTAATTTGGGGGCAGTTTTAGGCTTACAGAAACACAGCTTCTGCCACCCCGCAAAGACACAGGATCACCACTGGAGGCCACCGCCCTGGGCGTCCGCGTGGCGAGGGTTCTGGCCCCATGCCCATGCACCCCCTGCCCTGGCACCCACAGGTCCCGTCCTAGGGGTCCTGGGCTGGGCTGACACCTGGGGCCTCTGCACCTGGAAACACGGAGGCTCCCCCACGCGTGCTCACGGCTGCGTGGCGGCTTCCGCTTGCCCAGGACACCGCGGCGTTGCGAGGCCCTGGCGCTGGTCACGCGCCCGCTCCTGTCCTGCTTCCCTCCAAGGCTCCGGCAATCCCAGATGAAGCCGCCCACACCGGCACGGCCACGGGTGGAGCACGGTTTAGGCACAGCAAGGAGCAGGTGGGCGGAGGCCGGGTTCTGTGAGAAGGGGGTGGGGTCTATGAGAGGGGGTGGGGTCTGTGAGGGGGCGGGCTCTGTGAGGGGGTGGGTTCTGTGAGAGGCTCTACAACCCCACCAGCACGGGGTGACGCAGGGCCCTGGACTTCAGCAGCCCAGGTGTGGTGGTGTCCACTGCCCCTCTAATGTCCACTCCCCCGGGAGCGGTGCCAGCCGCACGCAGAATCCGACCCGGCTCCTGTCCCCTCCCAGGAGCGGTGCGGGCTGCACCAGGACCCGGCCGGCTGCGGCTCTGTGACTGTGGCCTCCTCAGGCTTCCTTGGTGGTCTGGGGACACGTCCTTCATCAGCTGTGTACTTCGCTAGCATCTTTTAAAGATTCGTTTATTTATTTGTTTGTTTGAGAGGTAGAGTTACAGACAGTGAGCAGGAGAGAGAAAGAGGTTTTCCATCCGCTGGTTCACTCCCCAATTGGTCGCAATGGCCGGAGCTGCGCCGATCCAAAGCCAGGAGCCAGGAGCTTCTTCCGTGTCTCCCACACGGGTGCAGGCGCCCAAGGACTTGGGCCATCCTCCACTGCCTTCCAAGGCCACAGCAGAGAGCTGGGTCAGAAGAGGAGCAGCCGGGACTCGAACCCACACCCATGTGCGATGCCGGCGCTGCAGGCGGAGGCTCCGCCCACTGCTCCACAGCGCGGCCCCTTGTCAGCGGTTTCTCCAAGTCCGCCCCTTGGTCCTCTGGACGGCGTCTTTGGCAGGGCACTTCTGCTTTGTTAACAGAGTCAGATTTGCACACGGAGGCTCGGGGACTGCACGGCGTCCCTAGGACGGGCAGGCCACCTCCACCCACATCACTGGTCCTGCAGGCCGCCTGGGCTGGGGGAAGGAGGTACAGCCCGCCGGGCAGTCACTCCAGGGAGACCCCGCCTGCCCCATCGCCAGCTGCCCAAGCTCCTGACTCCCCTTCCGTCGAATTCCTCCTTGTTCCCTGAGCCAGGGCTCCGAGTCCCCTGGCCTCCTGGCCTGTGGGAGCTTCCACCGGGGTTCCCAGCCGGCCCCGGGCTGGCGTGGTTCCAGCGGGGGGCCCACCCCAGCCATGAATCACCCGGGTCTAAGCCAGAGACGCACCTGCTGCCCCCTTTCCCACAGCACAGAGACCCCCGGGAGGCCTCTCTGTGGGTGGGTTTCTGGGACCGTGGGAACGAAGCAGCGGTTCCGGGGACGAGGTCCAGGGCGCCAGCACGGCCTCCTCCCTCTGCAAACCCTGCTCGCCCTCACTGCAGCTCCGGGGCCGGGGGCCGCTCCCCGAGGGCCCATCTGCTCGCCCTCACTGCAGCTCCGGGGCCGGGGGACGCTCCCCGAGGGTCCATCTGCTCGCCCTCACTGCAGCCCCGGGGCCGGGGGCCGCTCCCCGAGGGCCCATCTGCTCGCCCTCGGGAAGACACAGTGCACAGCACCTGGGGCCACGCTGCTCCCGGAGGGGCCCATGTCAACCTCGCACGATTCCCCGGGGGGCCCTCCACGTGTGAGCACTGGGGGGCACCCTCCTCCCACACGCCCCTCCCAGGCCCCCGGGAGACTTGAGATGAGCCAGCCGAGGATCCTCACACCTCCCACTCCGGATGTGTCGGCCAGAGGCAGGCAGCCGGTGAGGAGAGGGGCACGGGGGCGGGGGCGGGGGCACCCGGGGGGGCGCTGTGGGCTGAGCTCCTACAAGCCGCCTCCCTCTGCGTTTCCTGCTGAGAGCGAGTCGGTGTTTGAGGGGAGCCCCTGCCCGATGGAGGAGGGGGCAGTGACGCTGTCACAGGCAGGGGGCGGGGAGGGGGTGAGGTCAGGGTCCCGGGGACTCGGGCTCAAATCTGGGCTTCCCACGGTGGCGCCGCCCCAGCCCCAGCTCCCTCTGGGATGGGGTCGTCTCGCAGAGCTGCCGCCCCTGGGGGAGGTGGGGAGACGGTCAAAGAGCGGCCCCTTGGCAAGCCCCCTCCCCAGCACAGCCTGTTGCTCTGTGAGGCCCGTGACGGTGCCGTCCGCACACGAGGGGCCCAACAGTATCAGGACAGTGAGCGCACGGAGGGGCCCCCATGGGAACGCGGGGCCTCAATGGGGCAGGCGGGGACGGACCACCACCAGGCCAGCTCGGAACTCAGGGCAGAGGGCGGGTGGCGGTCTGGCCCAGGCCCAGCGCCCATGCTCAACAGTGGCACTCAGGATGCCCCGGCCCTAGAACCCCACCGTGGCCTGAGCTGAGGGCGGTGGCACAGCATCCATGCCACGTGGCGCCTGCTGTGTGCCGTGTGCGGTGCTTCAGGGGGCTGACGGGGCTGATTGTCTCTATTGATTTCCGCTGCACCGCTTTTAAAAGCTTAATCTCCCGTGCTGGGGCTCCGGTGCTGGTTGGCATTCGCACTCCTGGGGTTGCTGAGCCTCGGCGGGGTCCCGGAGAGAAGATGGGGCAGCTGCCACATGTCCCCGAGGCCCACACGACGGCTACCACGGCAGTAGTGACAGGGCCCAGGAGCACTGGTGTGCCAGGTCCCACGGCTGCGGTGGACACCCAGCCTTGGGGTGTGACCAGGATGCGAAGGAGATCAGGGTTCAGTCTATGGCTATGGGTCAGTGTGTGTCCAGAGCCAGGCCCAGTGATCAGGGCTCAGTGAGTGCCCAGGGCCAGCCCAGTCAGTGATCAGGGCTCAGTGAGTGCCCAGGGCCAGCCCAGTCAGTGATCAGGGCTCAGTGAGTGCCCAGGGCCAGCCCAGTCAGTGATCAGGGCTCAGTGAGTGCCCAGGCCCAGGCCCAGTGATCAGGGCTCAGTGAGTGCCCAGGGCCAGCCCAGTCAGTGATCAGGACTCAGTCAGTGCCCAGGGCCAGGCCCAGTGATCAGGGCTCAGTCAGTGCCCAGGCCCAGGCCCAGTGATCAGGGCTCAGTCAGTGCCCAGGGCCAGGCCCAGTGATCAGGGCTCAGTCAGTGCCCAGGGCCAGGCCCGGTGATCTCCAGGCCCCGAGTGGGGATCAGGGTAGGGATGTGACTGTGGCCAGGGCACACGTGGGGCAGGGATCAGAATGCTCAGTGGAACAAGGCCAGGACTCAGGGTGTTCTCAGGGTGTCCACGGAGCTGCCGGTTTGGGATCCAACATACCACGTGCCCAGGCAGCAGAGACTGGTGGCGCGGGGACCCGGGCCCCAGCGCCGCCTGCCCGGCCCAGCCCGGCCACTCCCTGACCTGCACTGCCTCGGCCGTCCGCCCGAGCTCTCACACGCAGAGCTGCTGAGCCTCACCCCTCAGAGCCGCGTTCCCAGGCTCCCCCCCAAGGGTTCCCACCGCACCCACCGGGGCCGGGCCACGGGTGAGGGGAAGGCGTCGGTGACGCGTGAGGCCCCAGCCGGGTTCCACGGTCACCCCTGGGCAGCTGATGCAGACCTGTCACGGCCACAGCCGGTGCCTCTCCGTGCTCAGCCCCTCGCCCCTCCCCCAGGCACTCCCCCAGGCCTGCAGAGCTCACCCAGTGGACGGAGAGGACCCTGGTGTCGGCAGCCCCACCGCAGCTGTCTTCCTCCTACCCCGACCCTGAGACAGCCTGAGGGGCATCACTGAGGCGCAGTCCCTCCCTGCCCGGCAGCCCCTGGCGGGGCGGGGCCACGGGCCTAGGGGCTAGGCGATGGTGTGTGGTCCAGCCAAGTGACCGCGTGTAAACCTGCCGTCCCCGAGCACGGACAGTCCCAGGTGGGAACGGCTGAGCCGAGAGGGCTCTGCCGCCCGGGACCCCTCCAGCCCCTTCGCTCCAGGATGCCCTATGGTCTACCCTCGGCCAGCGCTCAGCATGCACCAGGATGGACACTCAGTGCCAACCAGAGCCAGGGCTCAGCCTGTGCTGGGGCCAGGGGCCACGGACAGCATTCGACAGGTGCCGGGGTCAGCCGAGGATCCACCACGAGGATCCACCGAGCTCAGCCTCACCCCAGCCTCCTGCAGGTGCCGGCCGGCCCCAGAGGAACCCCTCTGAAGGGAGGGGCCGGCGGAGGGGGTCAGGGGCTGGGCAGCTGCAGGGGAAGCGTGTTGGACTTGAACCGGGGTTCGGATCCTGGAGTGGGTGCGAGCTGGAAGAGACCTTTAAAGCGGCCAAGTGACGGCAGGCGGTACAACCGGCCCGCCCCTGCCTCTGGGAGGCGGGACCATCTGGGATTCTGGGTCAGCAATGGGGTGAGGGGGTTCCCTAAGAGGGGCGGGGAGACTCTGGGCTCCCAGGAGAAAGGCAGGGCCATCCTGCGAGGCCCCAGGCTTGGGGGTCTTGGGGCGGCACCCTCCCCTGGATGGCCCAGCTGGAGGCGGGAAGGCCTTGTCCTGCAGACCCCAGTCAGGTCCCAAAGCAGGGGTCTGGGGTGGTGGCCACTCTCCTCCACGGACAGCCAGAAGGGATGGGGGACAAAACCTGCTCCCGCCCTCACTCCAAGGAGCTGGGTGGCTGCTGCCTCCTGGCCTAATATCAGAGGCCCCCTGGTGGCCACAAGCCGCTAGTGCAGGAGGAGACTAAGCAAGAGCAGCAGAGCCAGGACTGGGCAGGAGTGGGCAGGCCCAGATGGGGGACCCGGGCACCTCTCCTTCCAGTTCAGTGCCAGCCTTGGCCAAAAGGGACCCTTCCCCCAGACATGGTGCCGCCCAGAGGGTGGGCAGGGAAGGGGGGCTTCCTCCACCCTTCACTGACAGCGACATGGTCTGGGTGTCCACGGCCCTCCCGACACCCCCTGGGGTCCAGGCCACGGGCTGGCCTGTGCAGGTTTGGGCAGAGCTCTGTCTGGCGAGCCACACCAGGTGCCGGGTGCTTGGCCGGCTGAGTTCCCGCCTCCCCAGAGGTGCGCTGGGACAAGGGTAATGGACATGGGGAATTGGGGGGCAGGGTGGGGGCCGGCACCCGGGCTGAGGGTGCTGACAGTGATGGAGAAGTCACCCTGGTGCTGGCCGTGCTGGGGCCCTGCGGGCGGCTCTGAGCCGGGTCAGGTGCTGGGCTGGGGCAGCTGGGGAGCCGGTGGCCGGCCGGGACGGGCTGTGCCACACGGGACACTCCACCACTTGCGGGAAGGGCTCCGGTCTCCGGGCAGAGGATCCCGACTTCCCCGGGGTTGCTGTCTGAGACCAGGACAGGCCCCTTGGGTGCCTGGCCGCAGGGTTCCCACGCAGCACAGAGACGGGGTACCCCGGGGAGACGCAGCTAAGAGGCACTGGGGACTGCAGTGTCCCGGCGGAGGAGGCCTGGCGGGAACACCTGCTCCAGCCGCTCTGACTGGGCCCTGGGCGCTGTCCTAGTGCTGACCTCCGAACCTCAGGACAGGAGACCCCCCCCCCAGGAAACAGTCAGCCCCACCTGAGCAGATCAAACTGGCCGCCCCACCCCCTCCGGCACTCCGTGGGCGCGCCTCCCGCCCACCCAGCCACCTGCACCCGCACCCTGCGCCACGCTTCGCTCGCCCAGCCCCCTCGCCCACCCCCCCGCCGGCCACCTGCATCCAACCCTACCTGCCCGGCCGTCCTACCATCACCCTCTCCGCCCCCGCGCCCCACGCGCCCCCGTCGGTGGGCCAGTCCATCCGCCGCCGCCCAGCACCCCCCCCCCCCCCCCCCCAGCAGGGCTCCGGGCAGAGGCCGCGACCCGAGCCCCAGCCCTCGGCCGGCGAGCCGCGCGGGGCAGCGGCCGGGCTTCCGAGGTGCGCGCGCCGCCGCCGCGCGCCCCGCCCCCCGCTCGCGCCCCCTCGGATGTGCGCTCTGGAAGCTCCGTGAAGCCTGATGTAATCCGTAATGCGGTCCCCGGCTCCCGAGTCGGGATCCGGTTTCAGAGAGCAAGGGATTGGGGCGCGCCGGCAGCCGGTGGGGGACGCGGCGCTCGCGGCTCTGCTCCTTCTCCGCGTCCTCGGCCTCCTCCTCCTCCTCCTCCTTCTCCTCCTCCTCCTCCTCCTCCCCGCGCCGCCCCGCCCCCGGCTCGGCTCGGCTCGCCCCCCCCTCAGGAAGGGGAAAAAAGGCGAGAGGAGCGGGGCAGGCGAGAGGAGCGGCGGCGGCGGCGGCGGCGGCGGCGGCGGCCGGAGCGGGAGCGGCGGCGCAGGCGGCGGCGGGCGCGGCGTTGGCGGCGGCCCCGGCGGAGCGAGCGCGGAGCCGGCGAGCGCGGAGCACAGGCGGCCGCGCCGCGTCCTGGCCGGGCCCGGGCCCGCGCGCCCCGCAGCGCCCGCAGCGCCCGCAGCGCGGGCATCCGGACCCCCTCGGCGCCCGGGGGGCTCCGGCAGGCGGGGGGAGGGGAGGGGGCCTGCGCGCGCTGGCGGGGGCGCTCCAGGGGCGTCCCGGCGAGGCCCGGAGCGCGTCGGGGGCGGCGGCGGCGGCGGCAGCAGGCGCCCCCCGCTCCGGCCGGGCGCCCGGCTCGGCGGCCGGCGACGCGGGGATTCGCAACTGGCCGGCGGGTCGGCCGCAGCTGGGCAAGGTAAGGAGGGCTCCCGCGGGGCCCGGGTGCCGCGCTGCTCTGGGGGGAGGCCCGGGCCGGGGGCGGGCGCCGCGACTTCCCAACTTCGCGGTCTAGGGCTTCGCAGCTCCGAGGTCCGTGCTCCGAGCCCCGGAGTTTGGAGCCCCCCACCCTCAGCCCTCGCCACCTTCAGCGGCGGCGACGGAATCCGGCGGGTCCCGGGGCGCCCGCATTGGGCGGGCTGAGGAGGGGGCGACCCTGGCCGGGAGGGGGCTGCTGCGCGCCCCTCACCTCCCCCAGTCACACACGCACAGCCCGGTCAGGCCGACAGACCGGGCTGGGGAAAGCTCCCGGTTCCTGTCCCGTGCTTAGACCGCGGGCAGGCCAGAGAAGGCGGTTCTGTTGTGGCTCCGGCACACAGATGCTGGCAGGCTGGGGAGAGCCCCCGAGAGTCCCCCTCCTCCAGGTCGCACGCAGGCACCGTGGGAGCCGAGAGCGCCCCTCCCCCACGCTCGGAACCCCAGGCGGACCGGAGAAGCCCCGGGCTCCACCTGGCAGCCCGCATCCGTGCACCCCCTGAGGCCCCCGGCCTCTAATACGCGCACGCAACGTCCTCGATCTGTCCCTCCGTGTCTTCCCCTGCACCCGGCCAGCCGCGCGGATAAGCCGCTCTGAACTTTGGGCCAGCCCGGCGCCCTCCTGTCGCGCGCCCGGCCTGGAACGGGCGCCGGGCACTCCCGGGGCCGCGGCTGCAGCGAGCGGAGGCTGCCGGCCCTCAGCTGCCGCCGCGCCGGCTCGGAGCCGCGGAGCTGCCTCGAGGAATGAGCGCGGCCCCCGCCCCTTCGTGGAGGCTGAGCTCCGGCCGGCCAAGAGCCCTCTCCCTGTCCCCGTCCCTGTCCCCGTCCCCGCTGCGCCCTGGCCTGGGCTTCGGGAGGGGGCGGCGGGGCTGAGTCCCTGCGCGAAACCCACTGGCCTGGAGGGCTGGTTGGAGGCTTCGGCTCGAAGCTCCGGTCCCAAAACCTTGGTCATCCCCCCCCCCCCAGGCACACGGGAGGGAGCGCCCGGCTGGCACCCCAGACCCTGGGCAGCGGGCACCTCACCCGTTCCACTTTTGTCCTGAGCTTCGAAGTTTCCCGGGGAGCAGGGACCCGGGAGCTCCAAGCCGCGGCTGCCTCCACACCCTTTTCTCCCAGCGCCCCTCCACGGCCCGGTGCCCGGCTCAGGGGCGCCCGTTTCTTCGCCAACTCCCAAGGAGTGGAAGGGCAGGAAGGTGCGTGGGTGGGCAGGGGGGCGTGCACCCCCGCGCTGCAGGAGCGGCTTGGCCTACGTGCTGGGGAGGGGGCTGGGAGGCCTGCTCTCCCGCCCCACCCTTAGGACCCAAAGAGACCCTTAGTGCCCCCCCACGCCCCCTCCCAGCCAGAGTCAGCGCGCGGGGGGGGGGGGCAGCTGCGGCCGCGCAGGCGGAGGCGGGTGGGTAGGAAAGGGACCGGGATCCCTTCTCCGGTTCGGAGGCGCTGTGCCCTGGCTGCGGTCTGGGAAGCAGCTGCGGGAACCCTCAAGGCTTCTGTTCCTCGTCGACCCCCGCCGAGGAGGCAGCCAGGAAGCTAAGCAGGGAAGCCGCTCCCTCGCAGACCCCGGCGGCCGGGAACTCCGCGTGCAGGCGCTCGGGTGCCGCGGGGTCTGGCTTTGAGGACCCGGGCAAGGTCAAGCTGGCGAAGAGGGGGCGGCGGCTCCTGGGCGCGCCCCGCCCGCGCGGAGTCGGCGCCTTGGGATGGGTGTGGGTCGCCCGCCGCCCGCGCCGGGTCCCCGGAGGCGTCGGCTGCGCGCGTTCAGGGATCCCGGAGCGCCCAGCCCCGCACCCTCCCGTTGGCCAGCTCGCTGCTGCTTGGCGCGGATCGCAGACTTGTTGCGCCTCGCTCCGGGGCGGGGGGCGGGAGGCCCGCGCCGGAGCCCCGGAGCCCCGAGCCCAGGGCCTGCGCCAGGGCGGCGCGCGGCTCCGCGGGGCGCGCGAGCCGGGAGTTTGCCGCCTGCGATGCGGGGAAAGGCGCTTGTCCCCGCCGTGGTCCCGCGCGGGGGCGGAGAGAAGGCGACGGGTTCGGCATCTCGCCTGGCTCCTCCGGATCCCGGGCTGGAGCGCAGACGCGGCCGAGACCCGTTCATGGTCCCTAGGCTGCGGCTCCTCCCGGGCCTCGGCGGCCGCGTCCAGGAAATGGGGACGCGGGCGAAGCTCTCGGGGGCCCTCCCAGTCGCCACCCCGCGCGTTTCTCCCCACATCCGGCTTGCCGGGTCCGCAGCGTGCGGGGTCTGCCACCCAGAGGTGGCCACGCGCCTGCGGACACAGCCATACAGCCATGCAGCCATGGGGCCCGGGCCTCGGCCGGGGCCGGGCAGCCGCCTGCGGGGCCTTCGCCCCGGACGCGTCGCCCAGCCCAACCCCGCCTTCCGGAACGGGTCTTGGGGACCCGGAGCCTGTGCCCCGGAGGAGCCTCGCGCTCCAGGCCCTGCGGCCGGCGCGGGGCTGCGGTAGCGGAGGGCGGAGGACCGGACGCGCCGCCCCGGACGGCCGAGAGAGGGCGCCCGCGGCGCGCCCGCTCCGCCCTGCCCGCCCCTTCCGTCTCTTCCGCCGCCGGCCCGCGGCTCCGGCCCCATCTTGGGCCGGCCCCCGGCCCCCCTCGTGCGTGCTCGGAACCGCCGGCCCTTCCTCCCAGGCCCTGGTCCCCCCCCCCCCCCCCGTGCATTGAGCTCTGGCGCGCGCGAGCCAGTTTGTGCGTGTGAGGGCGTGTGTTGCACGCATGCACGTGCGTGTCCGTACGCAGGCCTACCTAGGGCATGCGTGTGCGGTCGCGCAGACTTGCCCACGCGTGTGCATGGCCTGGCGCGGATCTGGCGTGAGTGTGAGCACGTCTCCAGCTGCCTTGCGCAGACCCTATGAGGGCTCCCGGGCGCAAACCTCCAAGGCAGACCTGCGGGGTGGGGGGTTGTGACTGGAGCCCCACCGCCCACGGGATTCCGGCCTCTTGGCTCCAGTGGGGCAGAGCTGTGGGGCCGCATGCGTGGGAAGGGAGAGGCAGGCAGCGAGCAGGTGCACAGGTGGGCAAAGTCCCACCTTTCCCCCATTGTGGGTCGGAAGCCCAGAGGTATGGCTGCCCCCAGAAGCAGCCGGCAGGAAGCCATGGCTAAATAGGCCCCCCCCCAGGGGGCTGGTGGGGGGGAAGAAGAGGTATGAGAGTTGACAAGACCTGGGATGTGAGGGCAGGGCACCGGGACCCTGAGGCCTGGGCCTGCGTGCCGGGTGTCCTGGAGTTCTACACAAGGTTGATGATCAGCCCATTGGGTCTGCCAAAGAGACGGTGGGTGCCCCTCGGAGCAGAGTCCCTGGAGGACCAGGAGTGGCCCGGGTGCCCGTTCATCAGCTCAGGACAGCGGCCGGGTGGCCACACACACATAGGCACATGCACACGCACCCATGGGCACACGGACAGGACGAGGCCAAGCAGGTGGTCCCACACAGGCGGGAAACCACGGAGGCCACGCGGCCACTGCCCCAGCGTGGCCCAGGTGCGCACTCAGGCGTGTGTGTCCAGGTGCAGGACTGCACGCGCCAGGCCTGGAAGGACATGGGGAGAGGCCACGGGCGGCGGGGTGGGGCTCGGGCACTGGGCTGGGTGCCGCCTCCCGACTCAGTGGAGACGGAGATGCAGGTGTTGGGGGCTCCTGTGCCCCCTGGCTTCAGTGGACTTGGGGTTTTTTGGTTGAGAAGGTAGCAGAAATGAAGTGGCCACCCAGGGCCAGCCTGCAGGGGAGCCGGGGGCCCAGGCCTTCCGCAGCACCATCAGCCGCGTGCTTGCCCTGGACGTGGTTCCCAGGCACGGAGGTGCGCTGGGCCCACCCCGGGGCCGCCTGGATTGCCCGCTGCCCCCTCGGGCTGGCCGAGCTGTGGAAGCTGCTTGCTCCCAGCTCTGAGCGGCCCCCGTGTCCTCTGGGTCCCTGCCCCCCCCCCGCCCTAGCGCCAGTCACCACCTGCCCCACTCGGCTGCCCCCAGTCCCCTCCCCACTGCCGCCCGGTGGAGCGAGGGCCCTTGTGGTGGACCACGGCTGGCTCTGGGTGCTTCTCCTGGGCAGGAGTGTGCAGCGGCATGGGCTGGCCAGAGCGCTGGGCTCAGACTCCTGGCAGCCCGAGCAGAAGCCTGGGGCAGGGTGGAGCCGCGCTGGGCCTCTGCTGAGACCAGGGCTCAGGGGTCCCTGGAGCGGGCGAGGGCCAGAGGCCAAGCCCCCAAGAAGTGGGGGGGCTCAAGAGGGCCTTGCGGAGGTGGCCGCCCCCCCATCATGGATTTTGCCAAAACTGAGGGGAGATTGCCCGGCATGGGAGCCAGACCAAGTCCCCGCCGGCCCCGTGTGTGCCCACCCCTTCCCGGCATCCGGCCCGGAAGCCGCAGGGGTCCACATCCCACCGGCCTGCTGTGCTGTTGGCGCCATGACCTTGGCCCAGCGTGGCACCAACAGCGAGTGTGTCCATGCCGGGGCAGCGGTCAGTGCACCGGGGCCGGGAGTGCTCTGGGGGGCAGCCTGCCATTGAGGAATGCGGGCCAGGGTCAGAGCTGCAGAGAGCCCTTGCCATCCAGCAGGCCCGCCAGCCCTCACACACTCGCTCCTCGCACGCCACATCACATGTGGCGTGCATACGTGAGCTCACACCACACAGCCGTGGTCACATCCTGAACCCCACACCCCGCGCCGGCCCCTCTCGGCAGACAGTCTGCCCAGCTCAGTCCTGGGCTTGTTCCTGGGCCCTGGCCCCTGGCGAGTCCTGTAGGGGCAGTCGGGGGCCAGGGGGCCTGCCACACGGTCCGGGCCCGGTGCCATGGCCCCCTGCTGTCCCCTGTGTGCCTCCATGACCTCGCCAGCTCCGCGGCAGGCCTGCCTCTGGGAACAGCTCCCGTGCGACACGGCCGTCCCCACTCTGACCTCAGCCTTGCACAGCAGGGGCCATGGGGCTGTGGTCTGGGCTGACTGCAGGGTCCCAGGCACGGGCAGGTGCAGGGGGGCCCAGAGCCTTCCGTCCCGATGCTCAGCTGGCCCTGGCCTGGGGCAGCCCTGCTCCGCCTGGGTCTCAAGTCTGGAATGGCGGAGGGTGTGTGTGCTGGGGCAGGGCACGGCATGGGCCTGGAGCAGAGCCCGGCACAGTCCCAGCCAGGGGGCACCTTTCTCTCCTCCTGGGCGGCCCCTATCCCTAGGCCAGTGGCCACAGGGGGAGGAGGGACCCGTCCTGTGGGGAGGGCTCTGCCGGGGTGGAGCAGGACGGCCCAGGTCTACCAGCCCGGGCCTCATTGGTGCGGGCTGGCTGGGGTGAGACGCACAGAGCGGCCATCCCCAGCCCCGCAGGCCACGGGTGACCGGACGGCCCGGCTGGGCCACCCCGCGGGGAGGGCCAGCGCCGGTGCTCGGGGGCCCCGCCCCTCCCCCAGTGCAGCATTCCCTCGGACACACAGGCGGGCACTGTTTGGAGGCCGGCAGGACAGAGTCCCTTTTGTGGCTGGTGTCTGGGGATGCCATTGGCGGCCTGGGGTGGGTGGGGAGGGGACGTGGAGGCCTGGGCCGGGGGTCGGTGCTGCCCCGTGGGCTTGGCTGGGGGTGCGGAGGGGGCTGGGTCCACCTGGGGCTGGAGAGCGAGGAGCCCTGGAGCCCTCCAGTGGCTCCTGCCAGCCCCTGCCACGCCGTGGGGGAAGCAGGGCGCAGCGTGGGGCAGGGAGCAGGCTGACAGCGGGGGCTGGCGCATGTGGTCTGTGTGTGTGTGTGTGTGTGTGTGTGTGGACGCATGCCCGGGGCGGCCAGGGCTGCTGGGCTAAATGAGAGGTTCTCCAGTGCGCTCAGGCGGGTACCTGGCCTGCAGGGGGCTCAGCTCTCCACCCCGATTTCCATCCTGGGGCCCTGCCTCCGCCATGGGCTCCCTAGTGCGGACGGAGGTGCTGCGTCCCACCAGGACCGGCCGCTTCCCCTGCAGCAGGAGGGCTGGGGGCCAGACCCCAGGAAGGACTTGCGGGCAGCAAGGGCAGTTTGACCTCAGAGAAGGTGACGGGCAGCAGGGACCTGCTCAGGCTGTGCCACTAATTGGCTGCTGCCCTTGGGCCCGCGAGGGCGCAGGAGGTCACAGGAGCTGCATTTACCCAGGGCAGGATCCGGGAAACCAATTACCAGAGAAGCAGCCTGGGCTTTGGGGTCTGAGACGGCCACCCTGCGAGAGGGAGGATGACCGCTGCGGAGTTAGCGTGACCCGTGACGACCTGGCACCTGGCGCCGGCGGCTCAGAGTCTGTCCTTGTGATGGTGGGCTCAGGGGTTTGCCAGGCCTGGGGGGTGGTGGACGAGCCGGGCCAGAGTCCCTGACTGATGTGGGGACGCCATGCTGGGGGTGAGCCGGGCTGGGCAGCCCCGCGTGGACCCAAGAGGTGCCTGGTCCGGCTCGTCCAGCTCTGCCGGCCCCAGGAGCCTCCCAGCCCAGGGGCCACCTGCACCCGGCTCCGAGCCAGCCTCTGGGTGAGGTCCAGCCACCCAGTCCAGCAGCACAGCCCTCCCAGGCAAACCCTCCTCTCCCGGGCCAGCTCCCGCCCAGCTGCCCTGCACTCTGCTCCTGCCCTGTGGCTTTGTGCAATGCACACACACAGACATGCATGTACACACACACATGTGCACAAAGGCACATGTACACATCCATAGGTGCATGCACACACTTGTACACACCGACACATGTATGCAGAGATGTACATGTACACACTCATGCACACATGTGCACACAGGCACATGTACACACGCATATGTGCATGCACACACTCATGCGCACACATATTCAGACATGCATGTAAACACTTGTGTGTGCAGACATATGTACACACAGGCATGCATGCAAACACTTGTGTGCACAGGCACATGTACACACAGACATGCATGTAAACACTTGTGTGCACAGACACATGTACACACAGACATGCATGTAAACACTTGTGGGCACAGACACATGTACACACAGACATGCATGTAAACACTTGTGTGCACAGACACATGTACCCAGAGACATGCATGTACTCTTGTGCAAATGCATGAACACATATGCATGTACAGTCGTGTGCACACATGTATGGGGTCATGTATGTACACTCGTGTGTACAGACATGTGTGTGCACACAGGGCATGTATATGTGCATGCTGGCAGCTTGAGTGCACACACAGACATGTTTCCTGGACTGCACACCGAGTACACACAGACACGTGTGCAGCCGGCCGGCTGAGAAGCCACTCCTGGGGGTCCTGGGGCTGCGCTGTGCTGTGCACACCTTTGACCTGGGTGCCCGGGTGTGGCTCCTGCTTGGGCCTCTATGAGCCCATTGATAAAATGGACCTGTAGCAGGGACCCCTGCGACCCTCCCCAGCCTTGCAGGCTGTGTCGTGGGCACCACCAGGTGAGCAGGCTACAGCCGTCTTCCAGGTGGGATGCCTGAGACCCCAAAGGGCCCCGTGCCAGCCGCAGTGTCCTGGCCCCGCACCCATGCCCCCAAGCCAGCCCTCCTATGAGGCGGGTGTGGGAGGAGGCCTAGAGGTGGGCGTGGAGCCTCTGGGGGATGTGGAGAACCGGGGGTGACCAGTCAGGGCCTCCAGGAGGAGGGGGAGGGGGCAGAGCACAGCCAGCTGGCCTTGCCAGGGCTGGCACTAGGCTGGGGTCAGTTCTGCTGATGTTGTCCTGGGACTGGGCCATCCTGGGGGACCTGGGGCATCATGGGAGAGTCCGTCCCCCTGGGGTGCATGCCGGTCTGGCCTGGGACTAAGGCAGGACCCTGAAGCCAGCTCTCGGGCTGGGGCTCGGGTGAGGTTTCCAGCTGCCTCTGCACAAGTTAGACGAGGCTGGAGGGGGCCTCCTCGGGCCGAGGTGGCCACAGGACCCGGGGGCGGGCCGTGCCCACCTCCAAGGCCGCCTCCTGGGGCAGCGGGGCAGGGTCTCCCGGCGGTATGGGCCGAGGCCCCAGGCAGGGCAGGGTTTCTCCTTTTTAAAAAAACTCCCTTCTCAGGGGGCTCAGTCATTCGCCACCCCGAGGCCACACCTGCTCCGAGTGATCAAAGGCCCCCAGCTGACCCCTGTCCTGGCTCCGGTCACTCCCGGGGCCCCTCTGGCCACAAGTGCCTGCAGGTCCAGCTCTTACCCACCTGCTGAGAGCAGTGAGCTCCACAGCGTTGCGGGGGGCAGCAGGCCCGAGGCCACGCCTCCCCGCAGCCACAGCCCTGGCAGCCTCGGGCAGCGGCCGGGCTCTGCCTACCGGGCCAGGACACCAGGACACCGGGCAGGGCCGCAGAGCCATGACCGGCGGCCAGCTGGGTGTGAGCGGTGGGAAGCCGTGACTCTTCGTGGGCGGGGGCCAGCAGAGCTCCTGCGCCGGGAGGGGGCCTGGGCGTGCCCGGGGAGGGGCTGGCCCAGCTGCTGGGTGGGACGGGCAGCCTGGCCGGAGGGCTGGGCGCGGTGGGGAAGCTGAGACAGAAGCCTAGCCAGGCCCCCGAGCACCTGCCCAGCAGCGTCCACGCCCCTGCCACCCTGCACGGTGAGCAGCCATCACACAGCCCGGGCCCCTCCGCCTCCGTCTGGGTCAGCGCCCGTGCCCGGGGGGCAGTCTCCCTCTCTTGTCTTGGTTTCGTCCTTGTGCAGCGGTGGGTGAGGGCGAGTCCTCACAGGGGCAGGGGTGCAGCAGGAGGGGGAGGAGGGGTTTTGCTGGTGAGAGGCCTTGGGGCTGGCCGTGGGGGCCTGGGGCCGGGCCAGCAGAGCAGGCAGGTGCAGTCGCTGGTGGCTCCTACTGTGGGGTCTGCACCGCCCTCGCTTCAGGCCGTGGCTGAAGTTGGGGCGCTGCTGGGGTGGGGCGGCCCGAGGGACCAACCCTCTTGCCTCTCCTCCACCCCTGCATTGTGGATTCTCTTCAA
The DNA here is from genome assembly GCA_015711505.1 of Sylvilagus bachmani. Taxonomy (NCBI): domain Eukaryota; kingdom Metazoa; phylum Chordata; class Mammalia; order Lagomorpha; family Leporidae; genus Sylvilagus; species Sylvilagus bachmani. Next base: position 145,043,540 of record CM027404.1, on the reverse strand, counting down.
GACAGGAGGGAGGAAGTGGAGGGAGAGACCGGCCCGCGCTCAGCAGGCGGGATGCCTAGGGTGGTGGACAGGCAGGCCCAGGGCCTGCAGGAGCCACGCCGGGCTGCTGACCAGATGGCTGGCCGAGAGGCTCGGGGGGCGCCGCCCACCCTTCCTGGCTGTGACAGCGTGCACCGGTGCTGGTCCTGGCCAGACCCCGCCCCCCGCAGGTGGACGCACCGGGGGATGGTGGGTAGGCAGGTGGACGGAGCAGGTGCCTGGGAGGGCGCCAGGGCCCATCTGCCTCCGAGGGCCTCCTGCCTCCCTGGCAGCCGGCCGAGCGGCCCTCCTGCTCCTGTGGTCGGGGCGCCCCAGGGGCTTAGGCCACCCCGTCTGCTCTTTCTCTTCCAGCTGCCGCGGGTGGCCACCGGCTGGCCCCAGGACCGTGGACGTTAGGAACTGTGGCGGCCCTCTCCGTCATCACCTGAAGCCCCGCCCCCTCCCCGTCCGGCCCTCGCCTGGCCCCCTGCCCTCGACCCTGGACCCTGGCATGTCAGAGCCTGGCCCACGCCTGCCCGCCCAGCCCGCAGAAGCCCGGCGGCCCCGTGAGCTAGGATGAGGGGCCAGGCCGCAGCCCCGGGGCCCGTCCGGCTGCTCCTCCCGCTGCCGCTGCTGCTGCTGCTGCCGCTGCTTCTGGGGCGCGGGGCCGGGGCGGCCGGCGGCGGGGCCGAGGCGGGGCCGGGGCCTGAGCCGTGCGCCACCCTGGTGCAGGGCAAATTCTTTGGCTACTTCTCGGCGGCCGCCGTGTTCCCAGCCAACGCGTCGCGCTGCTCCTGGACCCTGCGGAACCCAGACCCGAGGCGCTACACGCTGTACATGAAGGTGGCCAAGGCCCCGGCGCCCTGCGGCGGCCCCGGCCGCGTCCGCACCTACCAGTTCGACTCCTTCCTGGAGTCCACGCGCACCTACCTGGGCGTGGAGAGCTTCGACGAGGTGCTGAGGCTGTGTGACCCCTCGGCGCCGCTGGCCTTCCTGCAGGCCGGCAAACAGTTCCTACAGATGCGCTGGCAGCAGTCGCCGCAGGACGTGGAGCCCCAGCCCCTCGACGGGCCCCCGGGCCCCGGCGACGACTTCTCCGTGGAGTACCTGGTCGTGGGCAACCGCAGCCCCAGCCGTGCCGCCTGCCAGATGCTGTGCCGCTGGCTGGACGCCTGTCTGGCCGGCAGCCGCAGCTCGCACCCCTGCGGGATCATGCAGACCCCCTGTGCCTGCCTGGGCGGGGAGGCCGGCGGCGCCACCTCGGGAGCCCTGGTGCCCCGTGGGGACGTCTGCCTGAGAGACGGCGTGGCCGGGGGCCCCGAGAACTGCCTCACCAGCCTGACGCAGGAGCGGGCCGGGCACGGAGCCGCGGGTAAGCTGGAGGCGGGGCTGCGGGCGCAGGGTGGCGAGGGTCTCCTCCCCCGGGGGCCCTGACCCCTGACCCCGAGTGGAGCTGGGTTGAGGGCAGGAAGTCCGGCCTGCGTGGGGCCTGGCGCGTGACAGCTCCTTGCTGAGCCGTGAGTGGGTGAGTGCCTACGCAGTGGGCGTGAGCACCCCAGGCTGGGGCATTCAGGGCCCTGGCTCCGAGACTGGCTGGGTCGCCCGGAGGCTGCGGGGCTGGTGGCCAGGCGTGGGGGCCGCGGGCCCCTGGGAGGTGCTGTCGGCTGAGGTCTCAGGGCCGGGTGTGGCGGCAGGGACCAAGAGCAGGCCGGGCGTCCTGGGTGCTCGGGCGGCGGCTGTGGTACCGACAGCAAAAGCCCTGGCCCGGGAGCCACCCAGAGGCGCCCACCGTGACTCCCAGCAGGCAGAGCGGCAGGAAACGTGGTGCCGGGGCAGAGCAGCCAGGCCTGGACAGGCAGGCCAGGGATGCCAGGCGGGCCGGGAGACGTGAGGGGACAGCGCCCAGGCACGGGGACAGAGGGGCCTGTCCTGGAGGGGCGGGAGGGCTTCCTCGACTGCGGCAGGGCCTGCACAGGTGCCGACTTCACGTGCCCAGGCCGGGAAGTGAGTCTGGCTCAGGCCCGGCAGGA